>JAWNOP010000029.1:7282500-7770668 GCA_035045925.1 Drosophila atripex
CAAAAACATTGCAAGCTTACAAAAATGTTAAGTTTCTATTAAAATACAAAATAAGAGCTTACAATGAGGAATGGTATTGAAACTATCGTAAAAACACTGTAACCTCTAGCATTTAATATGTATCGATAGTTCGTTTTGCAGTCACTATAAGTATTGAATAAAAGTTTTGTTCGTTTATATAAACTCAACAAAGCCGAACGTCTTTTTACTCACGCGGAATAAACCAAACATTTTCTATTATAGATTCTAAAAAAAAAATGTTCCAACAAAACTAAAAATTAATTTATTTTTTACAAAATCTACTGCTTCAATTGAGCTTTTTCATGATTCAAAAGCATGTCGAACGAATGTTGAATGGTATCGCTGCCAGTATGTCAGTGCAAGTCGTTCAAACCGTGTTTATTATTATTATAAATACCAATTTTTACATTTCAAATATATGTATCGTTTATGCGATACAAACAACATAGGGTAGCTCTAAGTAGTACAGAAGTCGAATACATGGCTTTATCATCCGTGCAGTGGTTTATTTGGAGGTAAAATAAGAATTTTATTAATTTTCTTTCAAACATAGCTCTGCTTGCTTCTTCATCTTTTACGGTATTGTTTCTAGTGTCACTCAGTAGAGATTCCCATCTTCTCACTTTGCGGTTTACTTAATCGATCTTTTTAATCTCCTTTTTTCGTTTCCCTGGTACAACGATTCAAGGTACGTCAATAATAAATACAAAAAATAGAATATTAAATTTATTATATAACAATCATGGATTTTTCACTTGTCTGTGCGTTGAAGTCTTCTAAAAAGACAATCTCTTCATCCCAGCCTGCCTGATTCACTGCTGAATCTGTGAAAACGTTTTATACGCTAAGTGTGCCGGACTCAGGGCCACAGTTTCAGATGCCGTGTTGGACTGCTCTTTATTAACTATATTAACTACAGCACGCTGTCACGGTTGTCGTGCTGTAGTTAATATAAAGTTATACATGGCTTCATGAAGCTCTACTCCACCACAACCAATCTATTGGAGCCAAAATCTTATGTCACAGATGGGTTCCGCAATGGCTTACATTTGACTCTGTTAACGATTCGCTTCTTAATTTCTTCGCTTCCTGAATTTCGAGCTATTTATCTGGAAGAACCCAACGCGTCTTCTGTAAAGAGGTTACTTTTTAATTACTTACTTTTTAATCTGTTTATTATCGACTTACCCTAACTGATTTACCTGTGCTTATTAACGCTGATGACCTTAAGCTTTGTCTTTAATATAGATTCACTATCGCCCAATCTAGACTTCAATCCGATTTAGATAAATTTCCAAATTGGTGTTTAGCAAATAATCTAAAATAATTAAGCTTAATGAAATGAAAACTCATGTAATTTTATCGATCTAGTCCTTACCAGGCTATGTACTTTATCTATGGGAACGCCTTAGGGCGATTAACTCAGGTTAATGATCAGGGTGTGCTATTTGATTTGAAACTTAAATTTACCGACCATATATCCACCATGGTTAATAAAGCAATGGATGTGCTTGGTTTTATTAAAATATGGTCAAAGGAATTAAATGACCCGCACATAAGAAGAACTTTATACTCATCATTGGTCTGTTCGATTCTTGAGAATGGATCACATAGAATCTGTACAAAAAACTTCCTTATTTTCGCATTTAGGAGACTTAATTGGGATGCAAATCTTCACCTTTCCTCTTAACACAGTTGACTTTTATTGACCATTTTATCATCTTTAAAAAACCGTAGAACGATGCTCGAAGTCATGTTTCTAATTTATCCTTAGCCATTGTAGTTGAATTTTTTCTCCGTAAGTGTTTAAGTCTGAGAAATTTTCTGCAGTCATATTGTACAGAACCAACAGTGCACACACCTTTCGTTTCCGTCAAAATGCTATAAATCGATGTTTTGGAAATGTTTAAATCCATTTTCACAAATTTTAATGATGACTTTGTTTTTTTTTTATGAATTCTTGCACAGTTTTGAAATTTCCGGCAATCACAAATTTGGATTGGTTCACATGTTGATCTCATTTATGTGTGCACTTTTCTACGGGATAGGCAAGTACTGTCAGAAACATTTTTCATTATTTAAAAAGTTTCGGTAAAAGTTTTATCATTAAAAAAGAAACAAAATATATGGTGATGTAAAATATATATCATCAACAATGATGAGTATTTTTAAAGCTAATTTTCGCACCAATGACACAAAAATACTGACAATTAAAATGCAATTACTTTACTTGCAATCGATGAAATATCAGTCTCAATGGACAACCGAAAAAGATTGAAAATTTTATTACTCCACTCGTGTGTACTTTGGAACACATCTTTTAGGAACTATAGAAGTCTATGTACCATATCGGATGGCTCTATCTTTTATAGTCTTTTTAGATCTATGCTATAAAAAATACTATAAACAGTATGGAAATGAAAATATAAAATGTCTAAAACTCCTATAACATATCAGCCGATTTGGCTGAATTTTGCTTCGCAGGCTTAAATAACTTTTTTCCATGTAAAATAAAATGCATAGGAACAGACAGACATCCTTAATTTTTGAATCACCTGTCGTTGTAATCAAAAATATAAATACATGTTTTATAGAATGGATATTTAACTTCGGATTATTCCTTCAATGTATTACAAATTTTATTCTGCTTCTTCACACTTTGCGGTTTACTTAATCGATCTTTTTAATCTCCTTTTTTCGTTTCCCTGGTACAACGATTCAAGGTACGTCAATAATAAATACAAAAAATAGAATATTAAATTTATTATATAACAATCATGGATTTTTCACTTGTCTGTGCGTTGAAGTCTTCTAAAAAGACAATCTCTTCATCCCAGCCTGCCTGATTCACTGCTGAATCTGTGAAAACGTTTTATACGCTAAGTGTGCCGGACTCAGGGCCACAGTTTCAGATGCCGTGTTGGACTGCTCTTTATTAACTATATTAACTACAGCACGCTGTCACGGTTGTCGTGCTGTAGTTAATATAAAGTTATACATGGCTTCATGAAGCTCTACTCCACCACAACCAATCTATTGGAGCCAAAATCTTATGTCACAGATGGGTTCCGCAATGGCTTACATTTGACTCTGTTAACCATTCGCTTCTTAATTTCTTCGCTTCCTGAATTTCGAGCTATTTATCTGGAAGAACCCAACGCGTCTTCTGTAAAGAGGTTACTTTTTAATTACTTACTTTTTAATCTGTTTATTATCGACTTACCCTAACTGATTTACCTGTGCTTATTAACGCTGATGACCTTAAGCTTTGTCTTTAATATAGATTCACTATCGCCCAATCTAGACTTCAATCCGATTTAGATAAATTTCCAAATTGGTGTTTAGCAAATAATCTAAAATAATTAAGCTTAATGAAATGAAAACTCATGTAATTTTATCGATCTAGTCCTTACCAGGCTATGTAATTTATCTATGGGAACGCCTTAGGGCGATTAACTCAGGTTAATGATCAGGGTGTGCTATTTGATTTGAAACTTAAATTTACCGACCATATATCCACCATGGTTAATAAAGCAATGGATGTGCTTGGTTTTATTAAAATATGGTCAAAGGAATTAAATGACCCGCACATAAGAAGAACTTTATACTCATCATTGGTCTGTTCGATTCTTGAGAATGGATCACATAGAATCTGTACAAAAAACTTCCTTATTTTCGCATTTAGGAGACTTAATTGGGATGCAAATCTTCACCTTTCCTCTTAACACAGTTGACTTTTATTGACCATTTTATCATCTTTAAAAAACCGTAGAACGATGCTCGAAGTCATGTTTCTAATTTATCCTTAGCCATTGTAGTTGAATTTTTTCTCCGTAAGTGTTTAAGTCTGAGAAATTTTCTGCAGTCATATTGTACAGAACCAACAGTGCACACACCTTTCGTTTCCGTCAAAATGCTATAAATCGATGTTTTGGAAATGTTTAAATCCATTTTCACAAATTTTAATGATGACTTTGTTTTTTTTTATGAATTCTTGCACAGTTTTGAAATTTCCGGCAATCACAAATTTGGATTGGTTCACATGTTGATCTCATTTATGTGTGCACTTTTCTACGGGATAGGCAAGTACTGTCAGAAACATTTTTCATTATTTAAAAAGTTTCGGTAAAAGTTTTATCATTAAAAAAGAAACAAAATATATGGTGATGTAAAATATATATCATCAACAATGATGAGTATTTTTAAAGCTAATTTTCGCACCAATGACACAAAAATACTGACAATTAAAATGCAATTACTTTACTTGCAATCGATGAAATATCAGTCTCAATGGACAACCGAAAAAGATTGAAAATTTTATTACTCCACTCGTGTGTACTTTGGAACACATCTTTTAGGAACTATAGAAGTCTATGTACCATATCGGATGGCTCTATCTTTTATAGTCTTTTTAGATCTATGCTATAAAAAATACTATAAACAGTATGGAAATGAAAATATAAAATGTCTAAAACTCCTATAACATATCAGCCGATTTGGCTGAATTTTGCTTCGCAGGCTTAAATAACTTTTTTCCATGTAAAATAAAATGCATAGGAACAGACAGACATCCTTAATTTTTGAATCACCTGTCGTTGTAATCAAAAATATAAATACATGTTTTATAGAATGGATATTTAACTTCGGATTATTCCTTCAATGTATTACAAATTTTATTCTGCTTCTTCACACTTTGCGGTTTACTTAATCGATCTTTTTAATCTCCTTTTTTCGTTTCCCTGGTACAACGATTCAAGGTACGTCAATAATAAATACAAAAAATAGAATATTAAATTTATTATATAACAATCATGGATTTTTCACTTGTCTGTGCGTTGAAGTCTTCTAAAAAGACAATCTCTTCATCCCAGCCTGCCTGATTCACTGCTGAATCTGTGAAAACGTTTTATACGCTAAGTGTGCCGGACTCAGGGCCACAGTTTCAGATGCCGTGTTGGACTGCTCTTTATTAACTATATTAACTACAGCACGCTGTCACGGTTGTCGTGCTGTAGTTAATATAAAGTTATACATGGCTTCATGAAGCTCTACTCCACCACAACCAATCTATTGGAGCCAAAATCTTATGTCACAGATGGGTTCCGCAATGGCTTACATTTGACTCTGTTAACCATTCGCTTCTTAATTTCTTCGCTTCCTGAATTTCGAGCTATTTATCTGGAAGAACCCAACGCGTCTTCTGTAAAGAGGTTACTTTTTAATTACTTACTTTTTAATCTGTTTATTATCGACTTACCCTAACTGATTTACCTGTGCTTATTAACGCTGATGACCTTAAGCTTTGTCTTTAATATAGATTCACTATCGCCCAATCTAGACTTCAATCCGATTTAGATAAATTTCCAAATTGGTGTTTAGCAAATAATCTAAAATAATTAAGCTTAATGAAATGAAAACTCATGTAATTTTATCGATCTAGTCCTTACCAGGCTATGTACTTTATCTATGGGAACGCCTTAGGGCGATTAACTCAGGTTAATGATCAGGGTGTGCTATTTGATTTGAAACTTAAATTTACCGACCATATATCCACCATGGTTAATAAAGCAATGGATGTGCTTGGTTTTATTAAAATATGGTCAAAGGAATTAAATGACCCGCACATAAGAAGAACTTTATACTCATCATTGGTCTGTTCGATTCTTGAGAATGGATCACATAGAATCTGTACAAAAAACTTCCTTATTTTCGCATTTAGGAGACTTAATTGGGATGCAAATCTTCACCTTTCCTCTTAACACAGTTGACTTTTATTGACCATTTTATCATCTTTAAAAAACCGTAGAACGATGCTCGAAGTCATGTTTCTAATTTATCCTTAGCCATTGTAGTTGAATTTTTTCTCCGTAAGTGTTTAAGTCTGAGAAATTTTCTGCAGTCATATTGTACAGAACCAACAGTGCACACACCTTTCGTTTCCGTCAAAATGCTATAAATCGATGTTTTGGAAATGTTTAAATCCATTTTCACAAATTTTAATGATGACTTTGTTTTTTTTTATGAATTCTTGCACAGTTTTGAAATTTCCGGCAATCACAAATTTGGATTGGTTCACATGTTGATCTCATTTATGTGTGCACTTTTCTACGGGATAGGCAAGTACTGTCAGAAACATTTTTCATTATTTAAAAAGTTTCGGTAAAAGTTTTATCATTAAAAAAGAAACAAAATATATGGTGATGTAAAATATATATCATCAACAATGATGAGTATTTTTAAAGCTAATTTTCGCACCAATGACACAAAAATACTGACAATTAAAATGCAATTACTTTACTTGCAATCGATGAAATATCAGTCTCAATGGACAACCGAAAAAGATTGAAAATTTTATTACTCCACTCGTGTGTACTTTGGAACACATCTTTTAGGAACTATAGAAGTCTATGTACCATATCGGATGGCTCTATCTTTTATAGTCTTTTTAGATCTATGCTATAAAAAATACTATAAACAGTATGGAAATGAAAATATAAAATGTCTAAAACTCCTATAACATATCAGCCGATTTGGCTGAATTTTGCTTCGCAGGCTTAAATAACTTTTTTCCATGTAAAATAAAATGCATAGGAACAGACAGACATCCTTAATTTTTGAATCACCTGTCGTTGTAATCAAAAATATAAATACATGTTTTATAGAATGGATATTTAACTTCGGATTATTCCTTCAATGTATTACAAATTTTATTCTGCTTCTTCACACTTTGCGGTTTACTTAATCGATCTTTTTAATCTCCTTTTTTCGTTTCCCTGGTACAACGATTCAAGGTACGTCAATAATAAATACAAAAAATAGAATATTAAATTTATTATATAACAATCATGGATTTTTCACTTGTCTGTGCGTTGAAGTCTTCTAAAAAGACAATCTCTTCATCCCAGCCTGCCTGATTCACTGCTGAATCTGTGAAAACGTTTTATACGCTAAGTGTGCCGGACTCAGGGCCACAGTTTCAGATGCCGTGTTGGACTGCTCTTTATTAACTATATTAACTACAGCACGCTGTCACGGTTGTCGTGCTGTAGTTAATATAAAGTTATACATGGCTTCATGAAGCTCTACTCCACCACAACCAATCTATTGGAGCCAAAATCTTATGTCACAGATGGGTTCCGCAATGGCTTACATTTGACTCTGTTAACCATTCGCTTCTTAATTTCTTCGCTTCCTGAATTTCGAGCTATTTATCTGGAAGAACCCAACGCGTCTTCTGTAAAGAGGTTACTTTTTAATTACTTACTTTTTAATCTGTTTATTATCGACTTACCCTAACTGATTTACCTGTGCTTATTAACGCTGATGACCTTAAGCTTTGTCTTTAATATAGATTCACTATCGCCCAATCTAGACTTCAATCCGATTTAGATAAATTTCCAAATTGGTGTTTAGCAAATAATCTAAAATAATTAAGCTTAATGAAATGAAAACTCATGTAATTTTATCGATCTAGTCCTTACCAGGCTATGTACTTTATCTATGGGAACGCCTTAGGGCGATTAACTCAGGTTAATGATCAGGGTGTGCTATTTGATTTGAAACTTAAATTTACCGACCATATATCCACCATGGTTAATAAAGCAATGGATGTGCTTGGTTTTATTAAAATATGGTCAAAGGAATTAAATGACCCGCACATAAGAAGAACTTTATACTCATCATTGGTCTGTTCGATTCTTGAGAATGGATCACATAGAATCTGTACAAAAAACTTCCTTATTTTCGCATTTAGGAGACTTAATTGGGATGCAAATCTTCACCTTTCCTCTTAACACAGTTGACTTTTATTGACCATTTTATCATCTTTAAAAAACCGTAGAACGATGCTCGAAGTCATGTTTCTAATTTATCCTTAGCCATTGTAGTTGAATTTTTTCTCCGTAAGTGTTTAAGTCTGAGAAATTTTCTGCAGTCATATTGTACAGAACCAACAGTGCACACACCTTTCGTTTCCGTCAAAATGCTATAAATCGATGTTTTGGAAATGTTTAAATCCATTTTCACAAATTTTAATGATGACTTTGTTTTTTTTTTATGAATTCTTGCACAGTTTTGAAATTTCCGCCATTCACAAATTTGGATTGGTTCACATGTTGATCTCATTTATGTGTGCACTTTTCTACGGGATAGGCAAGTACTGTCAGAAACATTTTTCATTATTTAAAAAGTTTCGGTAAAAGTTTTATCATTAAAAAAGAAACAAAATATATGGTGATGTAAAATATATATCATCAACAATGATGAGTATTTTTAAAGCTAATTTTCGCACCAATGACACAAAAATACTGACAATTAAAATGCAATTACTTTACTTGCAATCGATGAAATATCAGTCTCAATGGACAACCGAAAAAGATTGAAAATTTTATTACTCCACTCGTGTGTACTTTGGAACACATCTTTTAGGAACTATAGAAGTCTATGTACCATATCGGATGGCTCTATCTTTTATAGTCTTTTTAGATCTATGCTATAAAAAATACTATAAACAGTATGGAAATGAAAATATAAAATGTCTAAAACTCCTATAACATATCAGCCGATTTGGCTGAATTTTGCTTCGCAGGCTTAAATAACTTTTTTCCATGTAAAATAAAATGCATAGGAACAGACAGACATCCTTAATTTTTGAATCACCTGTCGTTGTAATCAAAAATATAAATACATGTTTTATAGAATGGATATTTAACTTCGGATTATTCCTTCAATGTATTACAAATTTTATTCTGCTTCCCTACTGGATGGTTTCAGTTGGTCCTTAACACTACAACGAATGGCACAACTTTTTATTTTGAGAATTTATTTTAAATACTAGAAAGAAATAATAGAATAGAAATAATAGAAATAATAGTCATAGAAAGAAATAAAGTGAGTGCTAAAATTAGAATATATTGTCAAGATATGTTAATAAAGTTGCAATACCCATCTACCCCATACCCATACCCAGCCCCAATAGACGGCTCCAAAAATTTCGGGAATCAGGCCAGAAACCGAAATCAGTAATATCAACGGTAAGAATGAGCCAGTGACCGAAGCAAGCAAAACCAGCGAGCTCAGCAGAAATCCACTACCATTCAATCTGAGTCAGCAGACCCATAACAAGTACATCTCACTACCAGCTCACTGTAGTTAGGACACAACATATGTTTATATCTGATCTTATAAAAGCTCATGTGGTCCAAAATAAAGACAGTTGCGAATACAGAATGATCGTTTCGTTACTCAGTGCTAAGTTACGGCACTAAAACCTAACCTGCTTCGAGTGTTGCTCCCGTGAAATTTACCGCTAGTAGGACCCTTCTTTAATCGCCTTCAACTGTTGCTCCCTTGAAACGGACAGTCGTAAAACCCTTGATACGTAAATCTCCTCTGAGTGTTGCTCCCCTGGAATGGACCGCTAGCAGGACCACCGATACGTCAGCCTTCGAGTCTTGCTCCCGTATAGATATTTGACTACGACTTTGGGACCTATCATTACTCCCGCGTGTTCAAATTTGACGTTAGTCGTAGCCGTAGCCGGTAGCCGTATAACGCTCTACGAACGAGCATTTGGTGACCCCGGTCATTTCTATAGGATTACAATCTGAACACAAGTAGCAAGGCAATTCATGGAATCCGTATCAGACCCTTTAATACAGATGCTCATTGATGAGCAAATTGAAATTAATACAACCATCTGAAAGCTACTAAAAAACTTCACAAAGGACCCATCATAGCGACGACTTCAAGATGGTTATATCGATGACCGGCTAAGACAGCTCACCCATTTGTGGACCTCGTTTGAAAAAATGATGCAAAGCTCTACGAGTTAGCGCTTAGTCCAGATAATGAATAATTTCCAAAACCCCAGCCCTTAATGATCTGGTAAAGATCTATTTTACTTTTTTATGCTAGGAACCACTAAAAGGACAGAATGTGACACACAGGCCGTCTTCCGCCTCAACGTTCGTTATAACGCCGGTCCAAATTCCAAAGTTTGACGGAGATTACCGGCTTTGGCCATGATTCTACGAAATTTTCACGGAATTTATCCGCGATCAAGACTATAACGATGCAGTAAAATTCAGGCATTTGGAGAAATATGTAACAAATAAGCCAAAAACCTAATCTCAACATCAGCCTGGCAACGACTAAAGCATCGATGCCAAAATGAATGGCTATTGATTAATCCACAATCCAAGAGCTTTTCATTCACTCCAGAACAAATGGATCAGCGGACCAGCTGCGCTGCTTCCATGATACCGTGCTCTGGACGGTCGGCAGGCTCAACGCCCCCAATGTATCAACGGTCCAATCTGGGATCCAATCTTTATACACATCATTGAGGAAAGATTAGACCCACACACGCCGTCATCTCTAGAACTAGCCTTAACCCATCAAAGGCAACCAGTCAAGTAACAATGCAAAAAAATACGTCACTAATGATAGGCTAAGCCACAGCCCTTTGTACTTAATCGGACAAGCCGGATCCCTCAGCAATGCCGAACACTCCTAGATTCTGGATCATAGGTCAACATAATCTCCAGAAAAATGACTGACACACTGGGACTCCAATTGGGGCAATTACCCCGGACATGGCTGGACTTTTAAAAATTTTAGAGGCTAGACAATTTGGACATCCAATCGATCTCCGTCAGAGGTACATTGTGAGAAACATTTTGTAGAAACTCTAAAAAGAGCAGAAGACGGAAGAATTATTATGAAGCTGACTTTCGCCGAACACCCTTCAGCCCTGGGGGAGTCGAACGATATTGCTATCAAAAGGTTCTTAGCACTAGAGCGCAATTAATTGGAGATATTCGAGAAGGGTATTCCGACTTCAGGAAAAAATATAAAGCCTTGTATCAACATATGAAGTTTGTACCAACAACACAGCTGCCCAAAAATCACAATTTTATACCACCGCACAATGTTCTGTAACATGACAGCACCAGCACGAAACTGTGAGTGGTGTTTTATGCCTCATGCTAAGCATAAAGTGAAAAATCCTTGAACGACATGCTACATACAGGACTCACTGTTCAGAGCGGGCTATTGTCCATACTACTACGCTTCAGAACACACATATATGTGTTTACAGCGGACATAGTAATGATGTACCGTCAAGTATGGATCAATCCAGATAATCAGTTTCATCAGCTTATAGTCCGGAAAATCGATCCATCCGAGAATTTGAAGTACTTTAGACTTAAAACAATCACGTATGGAACCAAAACAGCTCCTTTTTTGGTCACAAAATGCCTAAATATTTAGTCAAAAATGCCTGAAAACGAGCAACGTATAAAAATAAGCAAACATTGGTGAGGCTGCTGGGTTCCAAGTCCAGAGTGGCACCTACAGCGAAGCCATCCTTGTCCAGACCAGAGATGTGCGCGGCAGTCCTGGGCGCAGAACTCACGCACAAAGTCAGAAAAGACTTACGCTTGTCTTTGCACCAGGTTGCTGGGTTCTTGGTTGATGGGACATCATAGCTCAGCATTGTAACAAAAAAGAAATAGACTTCAAATTCATTCCCCCACAACCCTTGGGAAGCTGCGGTGATGTCTGCGAAACGGGTGCTTTTATCAATTACAGCCACGGCGTCTTAAACGTTTAAAGAACTCAACGTTGAAATCGAGGCGATCCTCAATTCACGTCCTACACATGTCATCAGACCCCACTGATGAATAAGCTTTAACGCCAGGACACTTCCTGATTGGAAAACTACTAACTGCTCCTCCTGATACCAATAACATTCCGAGCCATTTATAAAACCATTAATAAAAAGATATGAACTGGTATCACGACTGAAGCACGCCTTTTGGAAGCAATGGTCGTGTGAGTACCTGCAAGAACTCCAGAACCGATAAAAATGGAAGCATGCATCCCAGAAAATATTAAAGAGAGACTGCTTATCCTTATAAAGGAAGAAAATATCAACGATCATAGCTGTCGATGCCTATAGAAATCGGTTTATAGGTTTAAATGAGGACGAATTCGGAAATTGCAAACATATAAAAATTAAGCAACATATTTGTTTCCATCATTTAACGGCATACAATCTTGACACTAGATAAGACTTCCAGTTATTTAATAATAAGACTGTAACAGAATGTCACAGCAGTCCTGTACACTCTAGCATGGTATGGTTAAAAACTCATCAATCTAACCAATGGATCTTTGCAACCAAAGACCCAATGGAACTTCAGGCTGTAAGCAATGGGGTTTCATCAACTGTCAACATAAAGGCGACTGGCATGCTAAATTTTCCCGCACAGCCCGCAATATCAATATAAGCTTAACTACTTTTAGCACTATGACTACTGAAGTACAAACTTCGTTCAGTCGATTCGGAAATATCTCCGAGCCCATAGAGAAAACATCAGAGTTTATCTCAGGGGCTCCCACACAATCACGAAGTATGGACGACACAGAATTAGAAGATCTACAACATCGGTTAGCCGATATAAATCGAAAAAACGCACCGTACCAACTGGACCACCGCACAACCAAGTCATACATAGCATTGACCAATTCAGTCTCCATACTGATACTGATAAGCATCCTCATCATGCGACATAGACGGTGTATTTGGACTTCAAAAACAAAAGGCGCCACAATATCAACTAAAGAGTCTACCCCAAGACAGATTACTATAACACACATGCACCATAAATATATAATAAAGAAAATATTCGGTCATAGCCTACATAAACAACGGCAATACAGAAAGACCAAACTGAAACGTATTAATAAAGTCAGTCTCAGACAATCCTATTCTGAACTCATTTATCTCTCACGTCGAATTTGTTCAAGGGCAAGTTGCGACAACAACCCAGCAATCGGTTTATGTACCCTTTGCACAAACTTAATCATTAAAGATTAACACCAAGCATTTGCCAGAAGTAGTTGGCTTGGGAGAAATTTGTGTAAATGTAAAACTTACAAAAATGTGTACATGTAGAATACTGCTTTTGGCAAATCAATCTATATACGGTATAATATTTATCTAATAATATAAGCTGCCAGTTAACTTCAAAGGTATGTCAACTTCGGCTCCGCCCGAAGTTAGCTTTCCTTTCTTGTTTTGCATAAAATTAAAATTGTATTTGGTCTATCGATTCTAAAGTTAGACTATCTAACTAGATTTGCTGAGTTTATACGGAGGCAGCAAAGGTCATTAACCGATCAGCTGGTTATTGGGAAAATTTAGGCATGAAACTGCACACAGTCTTTAAACTTTCCACGTTTTGTAATACGAGCACCAATTTTAACCAAACACACTGAAAAATATTATTTATGGTGTTTAAAATACACTATAGGGAACCCGATTTGTCATCAGTGTTATGTGTTTGTGTGAATTGTTTTCGTGATGTCCTAAAATACTTAAATTGTATCTAAAGTGTCTGTGTATTATGGAGTATAACTAATTTTAGTTCCCTTTCTGTCACTATCAGACTTTGCTGAAGTATTCATGTGTATTTAATCTTTACAAGGTAATTTAAAACATTTGCTCCTTATCCTAAAGTTGTCAATTAAAGACAAGGTCGAATTCAGTCACGGCACACTTTTTGAGGTTAGGCAGCACAGCAATAAAAACAAAAATTCTGTATCTGACTACATTTTGGGAAAAACAGGTGAAAAAAGATGGAATAACTAAGTAACTTAAAAAACACGAAAGTTATGGCATTTTCGATCAATCAGTTATATGAAAGATATAGGATATAATCGACCAAAATATTAATAAATATTTTATTGTAATAATTAATAAATATCTGCAATGATATAAATAAGTTTACTTATTTTGAAATCTTTGCTTACATGGTATTTGTTCGAATACCATGTAACTTAAAAAACACGAAAGTTATGGCATTTTCGATTAATGACCTTTGCTGCCCATGTATAAACTCAGGAATGCACATATTCAAATGAAATAAACTTTTTAAATCTAGTTAGACTATCTACTTTAGAATCGATAGACCAAATACAATTATTTTTTCATAATTTTTTTGAATTTATTGAACTATTTATATTTATTATTTTTTTGAACTACGGGCGGAGCCGAAGCTGACATACCCTTGAAATTAACTGGCAGCTTATATTATTAAATATATATTAGATCGTATATAGTAGGCTGACCCTTATGAAATTTGGCTTAATTAATTAATTTGCCAAAAGAAGTATTCTACATGTACACATTTTGTTAAGCAAAGTTTTACATTTACACAAATTTCGCCCAAGCCAAACTTGCAGGACTGCTGTGACATTCTGTTACAGTCTTATTATTAAATAACTGGAAGTCTTATCTAGTGTCAAAATTGTATGCCGTTGAATGATGGAAACAAATATGTTGCTTAATTTTTATAGGTTTGCAATTTCCGAATTCGTCCTCATTTAAACCTATAAACCGATTTCTATAGGCATCGACAGCTATGATCGTTGTGTGATGATTGCACAATGTTCAGCCATTCAATTCCCATAATGGGATGGGCACGATGGCATTGTTATTGGAAAAATGGTGAGTATCAGTTGCACTGCCTTGCGCACACATTATTTTGTAGAGTTGAAGGACATCAGTGGTGGCGACTTGCAAGATCTGGTTGCGAAGTAAGTAATCCCATATTTTGTCGAGTTGGTCTCTTAGCTGTGTAGGTGATATTTAAATTGGGCTGATTGTTCTATGGCGAAAATCAGTTAATACATTCGCTGTAAACCATTTGCAAGTAGATTCATTTGAGCCGTGAGGATCACAAATGCTTGCTCCAAATGCAGCTTGGTAATGTCCTCGATGCTTTTTTATGAGAGTCATCTTTTGTTCCAGAGATCTCAAGCGGTTGTTGGTGGAGTCAACAATGGTAGTTTGGTTCTGAAGCAGCTGAAGTTTTGACCATATCTTCTGCGTATGGGGAATCGAGTATTCCGAACAATAAATTGGCTATGGTTCCCACAATATTAAGCGGTGATCTACGTTTCCGAGAGTGATGCATTAGATTATCTCCTGCTTCAAGCTCAGCAAACAGACGTTTAAAATGGTCCAAAATGGAACTGCATGCTGCTACGTTTGTCAATTCCTGGCACTTGTGTGAGAGCTCTGCTGGCCCAACTCAAAGTTATGCTAACAGATCATTCCAGTAGGGATCCAAGTCTTAATATACTATTATTAAGTAATACTATTATATTACTATACTATCATTGTCCTTTTTGAAACTACCATTTTTGTAGTTCCTAGACTTTCGTAGTAATATTTCTGACATGTTTCTGAACTTCATCACTTTAATTGGCGTTGCCATTGCTAGTGGAAATAGTAACGTGAGTGCTAGAATTACTGGTGCTGATGAGAAAATTCGGATTTTGCGTTGTACAGGGGGCTCATCAGACTTTTCCGCCTTGAGGGTGTCGTCCAATGGGCGCTTGTTGGTGATTTCTTCTGGGAACAGTGGATCTAGCCGATTCACTGGTCTCTTGAATACTCCAGATGACGTTTTGGCGTCTACTACCCGAACAAGGTTGTCCTATCCAGGATACAATTTGAAATCTCTTTCCATAGGCCAACTCATTACAGGCATATTGTCTTCCTTTATAAGAATAAGCAATCTCTCTTTAATATTTTTTGGGATGCATGCTTCCATTTTTATCGGTTCTGGAGTTCTTGCAGGTACTCACACGTCCATTGCTTCCAAAAGGCGTGCTTCAGTCATAATACCAGTTCATATCTTTTTATTAATGGTTTTATAAATGGCTCGGCATGTTATTGGTATCAGGAGGAGCAGTTAGTAGTTCTCCAATCAGGAAGTGTCCTGGCGTTAAAGCTTATTCATCAGTGGGGTCTGATGACATGTGTAGGACGTGAATTGAGGATCGCCTCGATTTCAACGTTGAGATCTTTAAACGTTAAAGACGCCGTGGCTGTAATTGATAAAAGCACCCGTTTCGCAGACATCACCGCAGCTTCCCAAAGGTTGTGGGGGAATGAATTTGAAGTCTATTTATTTTTTGTTACAATGCTGAGCTATGGTGTCCCATCAACCAAGAACCCAGCAACCTGGTCCAAACACAAGCGAAAATCTTGTCTGACTTTGTGCTTGAGTTCTGCGCCTAGGACTGCCGCGCACATCTCTGGTCTGGGCAAGGATGGCTTCGCTGTGGGTGCCACTCTGGACTTGGAACCCAGCCGCCTCACCAATGTTTGCTTATTTTTATACGTTGCTCGTTTTCAGGCATTTTTGACTAAATATTTAGGCATTTTGTGACCAAAAAAGGAGCTGTTTTGGTTCCATACGTGACTGTTTTAAGTCTAAAGTACTTCAAATTTACAGTTTTGTGCTGGTGCTGTCATGTTACAGAACATTGTGCGGTGGTATAAAATTGTGATTTTTGGATGTTGATACAAGGCTTTATATTTTTTCCTGAAGTCGGAATACCCTTCTCGAATATCTCCAATTAATTGCGCTCTAGTGCTAAGAACCTTTTGATAGCAATATCGTTCGACTCCCCCAGGGCTGAAGGGTGTTCGGCGAAAGTCAGCTTCATAATAATTCTTCCGTCTTCTGCTCTTTTTAGAGTTTCTACAAAATGTTTCTCACAATGTACCTCTGACGGAGATCGATTGGATGTCCAAATTGTCTAGCCTCTAAAATTTTTAAAAGTCCAGCCATGTCCGGGGTAATTGCCCCAATTGGAGTCCCAGTGTGTCAGTCATTTTTCTGGAGATTATGTTGACCTATGATCCAGAATCTAGGAGTGTTCGGCATTGCTGAGGGGTCCGGCTTGTCCGGTTAAGTACAAAGGGCTGTGGCTTAGCCTATCATTAGTGACGTATTTTTTTGCATTGTTACTTGACTGGTTGCCTGACGCTCAAGTTGTTCCAACATTTGCTTAAGAGATTGTCGAGTGGTTTGATGGGTTAAGGCTAGTTCTAGAGATGACGGCGTGTGTGGGTCTAATCTTTCCTCAATGATGTGTAAGATTGGATCCCAGATTGGACCGTTGATACATTGGGGGCGTTGAGCCTGCCGACCGTCCAGAGCACGGTATCATGGAAGCAGCGCAGCTGGTCCGCTGATCCATTTGTTCTGGAGTGAATGAAAAGCTCTTGGATTGTGGATTAATCAATAGCCATTCATTTTGGCATCGATGCTTTAGTCGTTGCCAGGCTGATGTTGAGATTAGGTTTTTGGCTTATTTGTTACATATTTCTCCAAATGCCTGAATTTTACTGCATCGTTATAGTCTTGATCGCGGATAAATTCCGTGAAAATTTCGTAGAATCATGGCCAAAGCCGGTAATCTCCGTCAAACTTTGGAATTTGGACCGGCGTTATAACGAACGTTGAGGCGGAAGACGGCCTGTGTGTCACATTCTGTCCTTTTAGTGGTTCCTAGCATAAAAAAGTAAAATAGATCTTTACCAGATCATTAAGGGCTGGGGTTTTGGAAATTATTCATTATCTGGACTAAGCGCTAACTCGTAGAGCTTTGCATCATTTTTTCAAACGAGGTCCACAAATGGGTGAGCTGTCTTAGCCGGTCATCGATATAACCATCTTGAAGTCGTCGCTATGATGGGTCCTTTGTGAAGTTTTTTAGTAGCTTTCAGATGGTTGTATTAATTTCAATTTGCTCATCAATGAGCATCTGTATTAAAGGGTCTGATACGGATTCCATGAATTGCCTTGCTACTTGTGTTCAGATTGTAATCCTATAGAAATGACCGGGGTCACCAAATGCTCGTTCGTAGAGCGTTATACGGCTACCGGCTACGGCTACGACTAACGTCAAATTTGAACACGCGGGAGTAATGATAGGTCCCAAAGTCGTAATCAAATATCTATACGGGAGCAAGACTCGAAGGCTGACGTATCGGTGGTCCTGCTAGCGGTCCATTCCAGGGGAGCAACACTCAGAGGAGATTTACGTATCAAGGGTTTTACGACTGTCCGTTTCAAGGGAGCAACAGTTGAAGGCGATTAAAGAAGGGTCCTACTAGCGGTAAATTTCACGGGAGCAACACTCGAAGCAGGTTAGGTTTTAGTGCCGTAACTTAGCACTGAGTAACGAAACGATCATTCTGTATTCGCAACTGTCTTTATTTTGGACCACATGAGCTTTTATAAGATCAGATATAAACATATGTTGTGTCCTAACTACAGTGAGCTGGTAGTGAGATGTACTTGTTATGGGTCTGCTGACTCAGATTGAATGGTAGTGGATTTCTGCTGAGCTCGCTGGTTTTGCTTGCTTCGGTCACTGGCTCATTCTTACCGTTGATATTACTGATTTCGGTTTCTGGCCTGATTCCCGAAATTTTTGGAGCCGTCTATTGGGGCTGGGTATGGGTATGGGGTAGATGGGTATTGCAACTTTATTAACATATCTTGACAATATATTATAATTTTAGCACTCACTTTATTTCTTTCTATGACTATTATTTCTATTATTTCTATTCTATTATTTCTTTCTAGTATTTAAAATAAATTCTCAAAATAAAAAGTTGTGCCATTCGTTGTAGTGTTAAGGACCAACTGAAACCATCCAGTAGGGAAGCAGAATAAAATTTGTAATACATTGAAGGAATAATCCGAAGTTAAATATCCATTCTATAAAACATGTATTTATATTTTTGATTACAACGACAGGTGATTCAAAAATTAAGGATGTCTGTCTGTTCCTATGCATTTTATTTTACATGGAAAAAAGTTATTTAAGCCTGCGAAGCAAAATTCAGCCAAATCGGCTGATATGTTATAGGAGTTTTAGACATTTTATATTTTCATTTCCATACTGTTTATAGTATTTTTTATAGCATAGATCTAAAAAGACTATAAAAGATAGAGCCATCCGATATGGTACATAGACTTCTATAGTTCCTAAAAGATGTGTTCCAAAGTACACACGAGTGGAGTAATAAAATTTTCAATCTTTTTCGGTTGTCCATTGAGACTGATATTTCATCGATTGCAAGTAAAGTAATTGCATTTTAATTGTCAGTATTTTTGTGTCATTGGTGCGAAAATTAGCTTTAAAAATACTCATCATTGTTGATGATATATATTTTACATCACCATATATTTTGTTTCTTTTTTAATGATAAAACTTTTACCGAAACTTTTTAAATAATGAAAAATGTTTCTGACAGTACTTGCCTATCCCGTAGAAAAGTGCACACATAAATGAGATCAACATGTGAACCAATCCAAATTTGTGATTGCCGGAAATTTCAAAACTGTGCAAGAATTCATAAAAAAGAAACAAAGTCATCATTAAAATTTGTGAAAATGGATTTAAACATTTCCAAAACATCGATTTATAGCATTTTGACGGAAACGAAAGGTGTGTGCACTGTTGGTTCTGTACAATATGACTGCAGAAAATTTCTCAGACTTAAACACTTACGGAGAAAAAATTCAACTACAATGGCTAAGGATAAATTAGAAACATGACTTCGAGCATCGTTCTACGGTTTTTTAAAGATGATAAAATGGTCAATAAAAGTCAACTGTGTTAAGAGGAAAGGTGAAGATTTGCATCCCAATTAAGTCTCCTAAATGCGAAAATAAGGAAGTTTTTTGTACAGATTCTATGTGATCCATTCTCAAGAATCGAACAGACCAATGATGAGTATAAAGTTCTTCTTATGTGCGGGTCATTTAATTCCTTTGACCATATTTTAATAAAACCAAGCACATCCATTGCTTTATTAACCATGGTGGATATATGGTCGGTAAATTTAAGTTTCAAATCAAATAGCACACCCTGATCATTAACCTGAGTTAATCGCCCTAAGGCGTTCCCATAGATAAAGTACATAGCCTGGTAAGGACTAGATCGATAAAATTACATGAGTTTTCATTTCATTAAGCTTAATTATTTTAGATTATTTGCTAAACACCAATTTGGAAATTTATCTAAATCGGATTGAAGTCTAGATTGGGCGATAGTGAATCTATATTAAAGACAAAGCTTAAGGTCATCAGCGTTAATAAGCACAGGTAAATCAGTTAGGGTAAGTCGATAATAAACAGATTAAAAAGTAACCTCTTTACAGAAGACGCCTTGGGTTCTTCCAGATAAATAGCTCGAAATTCAGGAAGCGAAGAAATTAAGAAGCGAATGGTTAACAGAGTCAAATGTAAGCCATTGCGGAACCCATCTGTGACATAAGATTTTGGCTCCAATAGATTGGTTGTGGTGCTCATTGCTTATTTTGTAATGTAATTTAAAGTCTTTTGTTAATGCCAAATATCTGATTATATGTTTTACTTCTGTCCATTGCTCATTATCGGTATGCTTATTGAGCTGATTCAATCGTCGCTCCTGTGATCATTTTTTATGCCAACCTTATCTTGGTCGTGTGAGATTTCGTCGCCGAACTGCCGTGTCCGTGCGAACCGTGGTTGGCTTTTCCATCCGAGCCTACATCGATGTTGCAGTTGGCCCTGTCATCCTCCAGTTTGACGTCTGATTCACCACCGCCTTGTGGTAGGTCATACACAACATGCCCAGGATCCTTTTCCATGATATCAGCTCGCTCGTCGAAAAGTACATATCTTTTTTGATAACTTGTCCACTGCTAGGTTCGTAGAGCCTAGTTTTCGTTTTGCTTGAATTTACTTCGTGTGTAGCCGTTATCCAAGGCAACGTCGAAAGAACCAAAACCTTTAAAATGAGATATTGATGATTTGTTACCGTTCTTCGCTTCCATAGGAGTCATGTCTTTCAGCGCGTTTGTAGGCGATCTGTTTCGTAGATACACGGCTGTGTATATAGCTTTTCCTCAAAGATCAGCAGTCCAGACTGGACTCCACCAGTCCAGACTGCTACAGCAAGCATCGGGCCGTCTCCATTAACATACGGTTATTTTTCTCAACATGCATGTTTTCCAGGTGGTGTTTTGTGGTAAATAATAACCTTCAATTCCAAAAACCATTTTCCTTTACACAATATCAGCCAGACTGCGACAATTAATGTGACCATATCGCATGTGTTATAAAATACCATCGGAATCGGAAACAGCAAAACACCGATTATACTTACCTTCGAATGTATATAGATTTCCATTTTTTTTAATTGCAATATACGCTCCATGTTCTGAATAATCTTTGCGTTCTTTTCGTTAAAGTGCACCAAAATGTCTTTAGAAAATGTTTGACTAACGGACATAAAGTTTCCCTTCATCGCTTATTGCTTATGCGGTTTTGGCTCTTAAACGGTCGTGAAGAAACGGGAAAGCTTAGGGACTGTTAGTGGCAGCGCTTTTACTCAGCGAGAGAAATGGGTGGAAAAGTGTATAACCAGGTAAACTCTGCAAAAAACTCCCGAATAGCTGGCCCCGGTTTCCTCGTATCACTCGCGTGGATGTTCTTTCTTTTCACATCGAGGCTCAGACCAGTGCAGTTTATAGTTGAAAAACTTAAGTTCATAGAAAAGTGTGTTTGGCTAGGCCTGCAACAGCATCGCTCCCAAGTGCAGAATACCAAGGTGAAAGAGGCAAAGCTCCGGGACCAGATCAGTCAGCGGTCCACAGTCATCGAACTCGCAACGGAATTCCGGAGTAAAGAGACCCATGGTGCAGCTGCCGGATGGTCCTTGGCGCAAGGAGACTTCTGTGTCGTTAAAAAAAAAGTTCTTTAAGTCAGCATTGAAAGAAAGTCTTTGCTAGAGGGTTAGGTGTGAATATGTGACGCCGAAGTAAACCTTACCTCTCCCCGACCTAGCTCAAAAAAATTGGTTAACTTGGTGATTAACTTGGTACCTTGGCGATTTGGTAACTTAGTAGTTATAAGTTGATATAAAAAAATTTCAAAACTAAAAAAAAACCCCTCCATAAAAATCCCTGCACTCCGCTCCAGCTGCAATAATTATGTGTTATTAGTGCGATATTGGTGAACGAGACAGACGAGAAAAGCTCCAAGTTCAGGTCCCCATCCACATTGGGATGATGAAGTAAGCGACACGGACGGAGTTGGTGAGGGAGCCCCGTTGCAGTTTTGGTCACTAAAGCGAAATAGGTGATAGCACGTGGTGGATCATCTCGGTAGTGAAGGTGCGATGGAGCATAGCTTCCAAATGTTCCCCAGAGGGATCATTGAACTCTAGTGAAAGAATTGAGAGGGATAGCATAAGAAGTCATGAAATAATTGTAATGAGCTTGTTTATATTTAATTTTTAATGTAAGGAAAGAGGAAAAAAAATGGAAAATTTGGGAATAATTGGGAAATAAATTTAAAATTGGGAAATAAAACTAAAGAAAGACAGTTAAAATAAAAAAGTTTCCTTATTAGGAAAATAATTATGTTCAATGTAAAGAAGTATTATTTTTTTGGTTTATTTTTGTTTTGTCCGATAATTATTTTTCACAGCGCAGCAACCAGCCGAAAGCTTTCGACGGTGGACGGAGTAAAAGAGTGTTAAGCAAGCTGCTTAAAACCTTAATAATTCTACACTGAAGTAATTTGTTATTATCAATGGATAATTTTTGTATATTTTTATGATAGGTTTTGACTTTTTAGCATTTTTTTTCATCTATACCCTTTAATGGATGATTAATTCTATTTATAACGAATTTTGGTTTTGTTTTTTTGAAAACCAATGTTTATATATCTAAACCATCCTTATACCACATATGTAAATATTTATATCATTTTTCCACATTATTTAATTTTGCATAAAATCATAGATGTAAAGAAACAAAGAAAAACCCAGGAAATTTCACCATGTCCATTTTAGAATTAATAAACTATTTTATAATGTTTGCTTAATATCCAAATTTTCAGATTTCTTAAGCGCCTCAGTAGCGCTTGCCAAAAAAGGGATCGTGGGAAAATTTTAGTAAACTCGGAATTAAACCATGATAAAGGAAGGGAGGGCATCGCTAGCTCCTAGAACATCGAGGAGTGATATATAGACCGATCTTACGAATTTGTCTTCTTCTTTTCTTTCCTTTCTTCGTATAATTTGCACAGATTTCGGTCATAGCTCATCCGTCATGCTCTTATTTGGTCATGTTATTTTTTCGCACCTTAATTTAAATTATTTTTTTATTTTATTTTTTATTTTACATTATAAAAGAGTAAAATTAAAAGATACATTTTCTTGTTGTGCGTTAGAAGATTACAACAAAAGATTGATATCGAACATTCAGAAATAGTGTGTAAAAATACTAAATATAAAAATGGATTAAGACTAAATATAAAAGTATATCATTATATTAAAAAATATTACAATATATAATGTAATAATGGCATATTTAATTTCGAAAAAAAAAACAAAAGAAACAAATACAAATTTCTATCCTAAACGTAGGCAAATAGTGGCAAATTTCGAAAATAAATTTAGCCTTAGTAAATATATTCCTAAACAGAAAAATATAATAATATTTTTCCTAAGTAATGGTTTTCATTTTTTTTTACTCTGGAGTTTTTTTTTTAAATAATATCCAATTAAATAAAATTTACTCGAAGATTTTTCTCAGCGTAGCAAAAGCTCGTTGATAAATTCAAAACGAAACAACAAAAGAAAAGCTCGCTGTAATTATAACCGTCTTTTAATTTTTCTATTCCGCCAAAATTTTTTTATGTGAAATTTTAAATTACAACAACAAAACTTTCCAACATTATAGGGATATATATGAGACGGCAGATAAATTAACCATTTTTTTTTATCAAAAAACAGAGCTTTTCTCTAAATGCTCTTTGCTTCATTAAAACAAATTCACACAATCGCACTCTTCTGTGCATTCGTGCACTTCTGATCTTATCACTTCGATCTTTACCTGGGTTTTTCCATGCAAAACCAAAACAAAACAAAAGAAAAACCAAAAAAAAAATATAAAAAAACAAAACAATTAAACTTTCAAAGATTTCTATTTTCGCCGCAATGTAACCTAGGCGTTCACATTTTTTGACTTGATTTATATATATTTTTTTTATTTTTCCTCATTCTTTTATTTAATATTTTAACTATTTCGCAAATTTTCGTATAACCAAAAAAAACTGTACCTTTCTTTTTATTATTTTTTTTTTATACACGTTCTTTTTTAATATTCATGTTTCATTTCACTTGCATTGATCTTCATTATAATTTATATTTTCATTCTAGTTTCTGTCTTAGATTTTTTTCCAGTGCGCACATGGTTTATGGGGACTTTAGGTTATTTTTCCCATTTTCTCACTGGGCTTTTGGCCACTAACACATCCAAAAAAAATTATGGTGTCCCGCGGAGTAGCCGATCCCTCGATGGAATTGATTGGGCGCTCCGCGAGACTATAACGGGTTGCTGAGTCGGCTTAGGCTTGAGATGCCGGGATGCCGGGCCGATGGATGATCCACGTGGGAGTGGGCTCTCCAAGATTAGGCTGGTGACACCAATGGGTTTCTATTTTCCCTTCCTTCCTTCTCAGAATTCCGCAGGAATGGGTTGGTGGAATATAGCTGGCGGGTTAATCTGAGTACGACTAAAGAAATAACCCAAAGAAAAATTTAACCTTAGTAAGTGAAGTCCCCCACATGCACGGGAAAGGAACTCACTTGATAGGTCTTCCTGCTCTGAAGGTTCGATCGAAAAGAACCTTGAAAGTCTCCAGTTCATAGTAATGGTTACTGTAATATGCACATAAGCATAAGTATCGAGTATCGAGTATACACTGTGTTCGGTACTTATGTGGCGACAACACTTTGTGCAGCCACAGCAAATCACAATAAAACAAAAACAAACTCAAGTGAGCGCGTAACAAGATCGGCCACTTGTGAATTCGGCTAAGTCAGCATATGCACGCTGACCGCCAGTGTCCTAGGCATAAGTGCATAATACTCTCTCTCACTCTAAAGTATTTACGTAAGACAAAGCATGCATGTCCATATGCATAAGCATAAGTATATACATATAAGAAATATATAATGCAGCCGCGCCGCTGCCGGCTAAAGCGGCAGCGCAGTGCGCGCCGAACTTATGTACTTAGGGTAAGAGAACATTTAACTTCAAATAAAAGATTATTATCAAACCTAAATCAAAACGGCACTGACGTGCATGAGTCTTCATCAACAACAACTTATCATCCTTATACAACATTACCGATCTTTCTTCGAATCCGAGCTTTTCCGAGCAACCAGTTTGAAAGCAGCATTGCTTAAAGTTACGTCGATATACCTCTTGACCTTCAGTATAAGTGACATTACGAGTACGGAGATCATAGCGCCTCTTCGGTCAAGGTAATCTTTCGTTTTGTCGTCATCAAGTCCGTCAAAGGAGCAGATAGAGACGCAAAATTTGGCACGAATTTCCGGTACCATCCACACATCCCCATAAAGCTTCCCAAAATTCTTTAAGCTTTTTGTTAACGGAAAGTTGGTAATAGCAGACACCTTTTCTGGGTCTGTATGGATTGACCGTATGACCAAGATAACACACCCGCCGCATGCAGAAGTGACTTTTGCCAATGTTGATTGTAAAACCTGAGAACTTCGAGGTGATCTTCAAAACTTGCAGATACTATTAGAAGATCATCTAAATATATAAAAACTTCGTTGCTCATGAGAGCTGGCACTACCTTGTCCATTAAACGAGAAATGGTGCTTGTAGCATTGCATAAGCCAAACGGCAATGCTTTAAATTGGTATAACGGTCTACCTGGTACCGTGAACGCAGTCTTATCGCGCGACTGAACATCCAAAGGTACTTGCCAATAGGCATCCTTTAGGTCTAAGCTAGTTATATATTCAGCTTTTGGTAACCGGCTCAAAATTCCATTAATTTGGGGAAGAGAAAACGCAGTGAAACTAATGACTTCCGGCAGTCTAAATATATCCTAACTTTCTCTGGCTTAGTAACCATTACTATCGGCGAGGACCATGCACTCTCCGATTCCTCTATCACTTCCAATTGCAACATTCTGTCGATTTCAGTATACATTGCCTTTTCGACTGCGGGAGATACAGAAAAATGCCGCTGTTTGGGTCAATAGTGTGGGCTATCAAATTTGTCCTGCTTAATCCTTCCTGAGTAAAAGTAGGAAAACAATTTATGGTATTTGCCAACTTTGTTTTTCATCTTCCCACAAATCGTGTTGATCCACCTCGTCTGGGCGGTCTACCTTAGCTGATTCTATCTCCGATTTTTTTAAATGTGTTGCCAGAAGATCGTATAACTTCCAAAAGACTATGCCAAGATATAAATTTTGTTTGAGTGAAGGTGCGACATAAAGTTTTAAAAGCTTCTTATCATTGCCGTATTCTACGTCAATGTTTAGAACTCCTACTACATTTTGAGATTTCCCGTCTGCTGTTGCAGCGGTGCCTTTTATGGCTCGGTATTCCTTACACTTTATTACATCATTAGCTAACTCTCCTCCTATGCAACTAATCGAAGCTCCCGAATCTAACAAACCGTATACAACGCGATCGAAGAATCGAACCGGTAGAAACGGTCGTGGATCTCTAGATCCAGCCGGTATGGAATTAACGTGTTTCAAACTATCTTTGCACCTTTTCACATTTTTCCAAAACGCCTTTAACCTTCGTGAATTTATTTTAGCTACATTAGCTATTGTTTGTATTGTAATGTCCTTTAATTTAGAAATTTTACTGTGAAGTAGAGAGCTATCTGGGACTATTTGTTCGTCTGGGGAAGAGAGAGATACACTTTGAAGAGTGTCCTCTATTTTTAGGTCATTGTGGACTGATTTCGCCTGGCATATGAAGTCTTCTGTCTGTATTGCGACTTCGATATGTATTTTATATATCGACTTCGATATATATTTTATGCCGAACTTCAGGACGAAGATTACTTTTAAGTATTCGGATAAGTTTACTTGACACCCAGGGCTGTTCTAACTGATCAATCAGTCCTGATATGGTATCGTAGAAACGTATCGGTATCGTATCGTAGAAAAGTCGTAAGGCTGTAAAAAAAATCTTTCCAACAAACTTCGCCGTATGCCTTATGGTACCGCCAATAAAATTCGTTGGCCTTCCCTTCGAATAGAACACTGCAGTTCTTACACAACACGGTAAAGTTTCCGTCCAGCATTTGCCTTGTGAGGGACTCGACCCTATAGATAAAATTGTCAACAGACATACTTTCTCCAGAAAATTAAATTTTCCAGTCATTGAGAATATGAACCACTTTATCTGGCCGCGTTAGTAATTCAGATGCAACCGTGCGTTGAGAAGCAGGAGAGCGCGGAGTTTCGACTCTATCAAAAACTCTCGACACCTGGTCTTGGAGTTGGGGCTGAGCTGGGCTTGGAGTGACCGTCACTCGATTCACACTTTTTAAGAAAGCATTCTGTATTAATTCAGACATCTTCTCAGAAAGAATGGCTAACATCTTCCGCTCCATGGCTAACAAAGTGACTGCGTTGGCTGTGATAATACTTGAATTTGTATTATTGTTGCTAGAACTACGTATTGAAGAAGAAGGTCCCTCCTCTAATGGATTATTAATCGGATGAGTAGCTTAAAATCTACTGCGAGTTTTTCGAGCTACTTTTTCGGCAGTTTTAGAGACTTTGGCTCTACATGCCGACTCATAAACTGGACACTTCTCACTGTTCTTCCAATGAGTCTCAATACATTCTCTGTGGAATTCGTGATGACATTTTGTTGTATAAGCGTCTGCTGAACTAATGTCAACATGACATATAGAACACAAAGAATTTGAGGCACTTCCGACTCTCCTATTCGGTGATCGATCTAACCCCATCATACTCAATTAATTCTCAAAAATGTAATACCCCAAAATTAGGAATATAATAAAGATAAATATAACTCAATAAAATTTGTATACACTCAACCCTTAGCTTGTTGTTCTCGTGTCCAAGAATATGTACATTTTATATTCTTAAATTTCTCAAGAGGTGTATAGAGTTTGGAAGAAAATTCGTTCAAATTGACTGAAACTTATTTAAAATATAATCCTCACTTTCTATCTAAGTTTTGGACAGTGTACTCTTACACTCGTATTCCAGTGTAAACAAATTTTCCTTCCAGTAGCCAGAATTTATTAGACTCAGAAGTTACGAAGTTAGGATACGGCACCTCTCGCAAGTTATGCCAGTATTTTCCTCTGTGTTCATCGATAACTTTTTTATAGGACAGTTTGAGTAGCTCAGTGATTGGTTTTTGCAATATTAGACAGAAAATCAACCGAAGTTTTGACTTTTAAATCTGTTTTCCTGCGACTGAAAACCCCAGCAACTTCTGCTTTAGGTAGGAAATTTTCACATTACGGTCTAATTCCGGTCTGCCTTGAATACTGATATTCCTACGGCCTGAATTCCAAGAATTCGAAGATAATCGAAAATTTAGAAATGTGAAATTTTAAAGTATCGAAGAAATGAAAAAGTTTCTGAAATTATGTCCTTCGCGAGTCTTAATGATCTTGAATTTATTTACATAGGCCCCACGTTGGGCGCCACTTTTTCTTAATTAATAATAAATAATTATCTGTAACGTGTAACGGCAGTAGCGATCAATCCTGGATTCTATACTTGCGGGCACGCTTTAATTTTCCGGCTCTAGCTCGTCGGCTTTGGGGGTGGTGGTCTTGCTCCGTATAGAATTCAACACTAACTACTCATTATTATTAAGAAGAATTATAATTTAGCGTGCTGCGACAAAAATAAAAATAATCAAACAGGGAAGCTGTGGAAATTTCTAAAGAGCTATACTTTAACCGGAAGAACAGACGGACAATTTTAGAAAAACTATTCGAAAGAGAAAGGGAAAGAGTGAGAAATGAAAAGGTTGCGATACACAGATGTAGTGGTGTTCGCTTTATGCCCTACCCAACCTATGATCCTCTCCGCTCGAGCATGGCTCTGAGGATCCCTTTATACCCTAGGACCGTAGAAACAACAGCTTGGTTCTATTGGGGATTTAGGTGTTCATTATTTTTTTATTTTATTTTATATTTTATATTATAAAAGAGTAAAATTAAAAGATACATTTTCTTGTTGTGCGTTAGAAGATTACAACAAACGATTGATATCGAATATTCAAAAATAGTGTGTAAAAATAGTAAATATAAAAATGGATTAAAACTAAATATAAAAGCACATCATTATATTAAAAAATATTACAATATATAATGTAATAATGACATATTTAATTTAAAAAAAAAACAAAAGAAACAAAATTAATTAACTATTCATCTTTTTTTATTCAGCGTTACTCATTTGAGAAAAATAAAAAAAAGACAATTTTTAAATTATTTTTAAAACCTAAATGAAAATTTATCAAACATTTTTTTTCAGTGTATCCAAAATTTCATTCAGCTATAACCTTTTATGTCTTCAATTTTTTCTTTTTCCTCCGATCATCTCTTATTATTTTTTTTCCACTTTTAAATAATATCCAATTAAATAAAATTTACTCGAAGATTTTTCTCAGCGTAGCAAAAGCTTGTTGATAAATTCAAAACGAAACAACAAAAGATAAGCTCGCTGTACTTATAACCGTCTTTTAATTTTTATCATCTTTCTATTCCGCCAAAATTTGTTTTTGTGTGAGATTTTAAATTACAACAACAAAACTTTCCCATATTATAGGGATATATGAGACGGCAGATAAATTAACCTCTAACCTAACTAACCTAATTAATATTCGAGCACTTCTGCTCTTATCACCTGGGTTTTTCCATGCAAAACCAAAACAAAACGAAAGAAAAACCCAAAAAAAAAATAGAAAAAAACTAAACAATTAAACTTTCGAAGATTTCTATTTTCGCCGCAAGTTTTCACATTTTTTTACTTGATTTATATATATTTTTTTTATTTCTTCTTATTTTTAATTTTATTTATTTAACTATTTATTTAACATTTTCAGATTTTTTTTCTTTTCACTTTTTACTTATTTTTCTTTTTTTTTTGTTTCTAGTATTTCTTTAGCACATTCTTCGCTTACATTATGTTTTTTTAAGGTTTATTCATTTAAATGTCCACTTCATAGTTTGCAGTGTATATCACTCGCAAAATTTTTGTATAACAAAAAAAAAAACTGTACCTTTCTTTTTGTTTCATGTTTCATTTCACTTGCATTGATCTTCATTATAATTTATATTTTCATTCTAGTTTCTGTTTTAGATTTTTTTTTCCAGTGCGCACATGGTTTATGGGGACTTTAGGTTATTTTTCCAATTTTCTCACTGGGCTTTTGGCCACCAACACATCCAAAAAAAAATTATGGTGGCCCGCGGAGTAGCCGATCCCTCAATGGGATTGATTGGGCGCTCCGCGAGACTCTGGCGGGTCGCTGGGCCGGCTTAGGCTTGAGATGCCGTGATGCCGGGCCGATGGATGATCCACGTGGGAGTGGGCTCTCTAAGATTAGGCTGGTGACACTAATGGGTTCTTATTTTCCCTTCCTTCCTTCCCAGAATTCCGCGGGAATGGGTTGGCGGAATATAGCTGGGGGGTTAATCGGACTCAATACGACTAAAGAAGTAACCCAAAGAAAAATTTAACCTTAGTGAGTGAAGTCACCCACATGCACGGGAAAGGAACTCACTTGATAGGTCTTCCTGCTCTGAAGGTTCGTAAATGAGTGAGTTTGCTTAAAACATCAATAATTGTACATTGAAGTGATAAGTAATTATCAATGGATAATTTTTGTGTATTTTTATGATAGGTTTTGACTTTTTAGCATTTTTTTTCATCTATACCCTTTAATGGACGATTAATTCTATTTATAACGAATTTTGGTTTTGTTTTTTTGAAAACCAATGTTTATATATCTAAACCATCCTTATACCACAAATGTAAATATTTATATCATTTTTCCACATTATTTAATTTTGCATAAAATCATAGATGTAAAGAAACAAAGAAAAACCCAGGAAATTTCACCATGTCCATTTTAGAATTAATAAACTATTTTATAATGTTTGCTTAATATCCAAATTTTCAGATTTCTTAAGCGCCTCAGTAGCGCTTGCCAAAAAAGGGATCGTGGGAAAATTTTAGTAAACTCGGAATTAAACCATGATAAAGGAAGGGAGGGCATCGCTAGCTCCTAGAACATCGAGGAGTGATATATAGACCGATCTTACGAATTTGTCTTCTTCTTTTCTTTCCTTTCTTCGTATAATTTGCACAGATTTCGGTCATAGCTCATCCGTCATGCTCTTATTTGGTCATGTTATTTTTTCGCACCTTAATTTAAATTATTTTTTTATTTTATTTTTTATTTTACATTATAAAAGAGTAAAATTAAAAGATACATTTTCTTGTTGTGCGTTAGAAGATTACAACAAAAGATTGATATCGAACATTCAGAAATAGTGTGTAAAAATACTAAATATAAAAATGGATTAAGACTAAATATAAAAGTATATCATTATATTAAAAAATATTACAATATATAATGTAATAATGGCATATTTAATTTCGAAAAAAAAACAAAAGAAACAAATACAAATTTCTATCCTAAACGTAGGCAAATAGTGGCTAATTTCGAAAATAAATTTAGCCTTAGTAAATATATTCCTAAACAGAAAAATATAATAATATTTTTCCTAAGTAATGGTTTTCATTTTTTTTTACTCTGGAGTTTTTTTTTTAAATAATATCCAATTAAATAAAATTTACTCGAAGATTTTTCTGAGCGTAGCAAAAGCTCGTTGGTAAATTCAAAACGAAACAACAAAAGAACAAAAAGAAAAGCTCGCTGTAATTATAACCGTCTTTTGATTTTTCTATTCCGCCAAAATTTTTTTATGTGAAATTTTAAATTACAACAACAAAACTTTCCAACATTATAGGGATATATATAAGACGGCAGATAAATTAACCATTTTTTTTATCAAAAAACAGAGCTTTTCTCTAAATGCTCTTTGCTTCATTAAAAGAAATTCACACAATCGCACTCTTCTGTGCATTCGTGCACTTCTGCTCTTATCACTTCGATCTCTACCTGGGTTTTTCCATGCAAAACCAAAACAAAACAAAAGAAAAACCAAAAAAAAAATATAAAAAAACTAAACAATTAAACTTTCAAAGATTTCTATTTTCGCCGCAATGTAACCTAGGCGTTCACATTTTTTGACTTGATTTATATATATTTTTTTTATTTTTCCTCATTCTTTAATTTAATATTTTAACTATTTCGCAAATTTTCGTATAACCAAAAAAAACTGTACCTTTCTTTTTATTATTTTTTTTTATACACGTTCTATTTTAATATTCATGTTTCATTTCACTTGCATTGATCTTCATTATAATTTATATTTTCATTCTAGTTTCTGTCTTAGATTTTTTTCCAGTGCGCACATGGTTTATGGGGACTTTAGGTTATTTTTCCCATTTTCTCACTGGGCTTTTGGCCACCAACACATCCAAAAAAAAATTATGGTGGCCCGCGGAGTAGCCGATCCCTCGATGGGATTGATTGGGCGCTCCGCGAGACTCTGGCGGGTCGCTGGTCCGGCTTAGGCTTGAGATGCCGTGATGCCGGGCCGATGGATGATCCACGTGGGAGTGGGCTCTCTAAGATTAGGCTGGTGACACTAATGGGTTCTTATTTTCCCTTCCTTCCTTCTCAGAATTCCGCGGGAATGGGTTGGCGGAATATAGCTGGGGGGTTAATCTGACTCAATACGACTAAAGAAGTAACCCAAAGAAAAATTTAACCTTAGTGAGTGAAGTCACCCACATGCACGGGAAAGGAACTCACTTGATAGGTCTTCCTGCTCTGAAGGTTCGTAAATGAGTGAGTTTGCTTAAAACATCAATAATTGTACATTGAAGTGATAAGTAATTATCAATGGATAATTTTTGTGTATTTTTATGATAGGTTTTGACTTTTTAGCATTTTTTTTCATCTATACCCTTTAATGGACGATTAATTCTATTTATAACGAATTTTGGTTTTGTTTTTTTGAAAACCAATGTTTATATATCTAAACCATCCTTATACCACAAATGTAAATATTTATATCATTTTTCCACATTATTTAATTTTGCATAAAATCATAGATGTAAAGAAACAAAGAAAAACCCAGGAAATTTCACCATGTCCATTTTAGAATTAATAAACTATTTTATAATGTTTGCTTAATATCCAAATTTTCAGATTTCTTAAGCGCCTCAGTAGCGCTTGCCAAAAAAGGGATCGTGGGAAAATTTTAGTAAACTCGGAATTAAACCATGATAAAGGAAGGGAGGGCATCGCTAGCTCCTAGAACATCGAGGAGTGATATATAGACCGATCTTACGAATTTGTCTTCTTCTTTTCTTTCCTTTCTTCGTATAATTTGCACAGATTTCGGTCATAGCTCATCCGTCATGCTCTTATTTGGTCATGTTATTTTTTCGCACCTTAATTTAAATTATTTTTTTATTTTATTTTTTATTTTACATTATAAAAGAGTAAAATTAAAAGATACATTTTCTTGTTGTGCGTTAGAAGATTACAACAAAAGATTGATATCGAACATTCAGAAATAGTGTGTAAAAATACTAAATATAAAAATGGATTAAGACTAAATATAAAAGTATATCATTATATTAAAAAATATTACAATATATAATGTAATAATGGCATATTTAATTTCGAAAAAAAAACAAAAGAAACAAATACAAATTTCTATCCTAAACGTAGGCAAATAGTGGCTAATTTCGAAAATAAATTTAGCCTTAGTAAATATATTCCTAAACAGAAAAATATAATAATATTTTTCCTAAGTAATGGTTTTCATTTTTTTTTACTCTGGAGTTTTTTTTTTAAATAATATCCAATTAAATAAAATTTACTCGAAGATTTTTCTCAGCGTAGCAAAAGCTCGTTGGTAAATTCAAAACGAAACAACAAAAGAAAAGCTCGCTGTAATTATAACCGTCTTTTGATTTTTCTATTCCGCCAAAATTTTTTTATGTGAAATTTTAAATTACAACAACAAAACTTTCCAACATTATAGGGATATATATAAGACGGCAGATAAATTAACCATTTTTTTTTATCAAAAAACAGAGCTTTTCTCTAAATGCTCTTTGCTTCATTAAAAGAAATTCACACAATCGCACTCTTCTGTGCATTCGTGCACTTCTGCTCTTATCACTTCGATCTCTACCTGGGTTTTTCCATGCAAAACCAAAACAAAACAAAAGAAAAACCAAAAAAAATATAAAAAAACTAAACAATTAAACTTTCAAAGATTTCTATTTTCGCCGCAATGTAACCTAGGCGTTCACATTTTTTGACTTGATTTATATATATTTTTTTTATTTTTCCTCATTCTTTAATTTAATATTTTAACTATTTCGCAAATTTTCGTATAACCAAAAAAAACTGTACCTTTCTTTTTATTATTTTTTTATACACGTTCTATTTTAATATTCATGTTTCATTTCACTTGCATTGATCTTCATTATAATTTATATTTTCATTCTAGTTTCTGTCTTAGATTTTTTTCCAGTGCGCACATGGTTTATGGGGACTTTAGGTTATTTTTCCCATTTTCTCACTGGGCTTTTGGCCACCAACACATCCAAAAAAAAATTATGGTGGCCCGCGGAGTAGCCGATCCCTCGATGGGATTGATTGGGCGCTCCGCGAGACTCTGGCGGGTCGCTGGTCCGGCTTAGGCTTGAGATGCCGTGATGCCGGGCCGATGGATGATCCACGTGGGAGTGGGCTCTCTAAGATTAGGCTGGTGACACTAATGGGTTCTTATTTTCCCTTCCTTCCTTCTCAGAATTCCGCGGGAATGGGTTGGCGGAATATAGCTGGGGGGTTAATCTGACTCAATACGACTAAAGAAGTAACCCAAAGAAAAATTTAACCTTAGTGAGTGAAGTCACCCACATGCACGGGAAAGGAACTCACTTGATAGGTCTTCCTGCTCTGAAGGTTCGTAAATGAGTGAGTTTGCTTAAAACATCAATAATTGTACATTGAAGTGATAAGTAATTATCAATGGATAATTTTTGTATATTTTTATGATAGGTTTTGACTTTTTAGCATTTTTTTTCATCTATACCCTTTAATGGATGATTAATTCTATTTATAACGAATTTTGGTTTTGTTTTTTTGAAAACCAATGTTTATATATCTAAACCATCCTTATACCACATATGTAAATATTTATATCATTTTTCCACATTATTTAATTTTGCATAAAATCATAGATGTAAAGAAACAAAGAAAAACCCAGGAAATTTCACCATGTCCATTTTAGAATTAATAAACAATTTTATAATGTTTGCTTAATATCCAAATTTTCAGATTTCTTAAGCGCCTCAGTAGCGCTTGCCAAAAAAGGGATCGTGGGAAAATTTTAGTAAACTCGGAATTAAACCATGATAAAGGAAGGGAGGGCATCGCTAGCTCCTAGAACATCGAGGAGTGATATATAGACCGATCTTACGAATTTGTCTTCTTCTTTTCTTTCCTTTCTTTTTATAATGTGCACAGTTTTCGGTCATAGCTCATCCGTCATGCTCTTATTTCGTCATGTTATTTTTTTCGCACCTTAATTTAAATTAAATGATAATAAGTCCTGACAAGGCACCCATGATCCCTCTAACACCACGCCATTGACGAGCCAGAGCCGGAACCATCGAACATGCGGGCCATAGCGGGAGATCAACATCCAGTCTGCTATTACAGTTTCCCTGCGTTTCCCTTAAATTAATGAATAATTATTAGTAAGAGCGTATGATTTATTTTGGCGCCCAACGGTGAAGCTAGATTTTATTTGAAAATTTTAAAAGGATATTAAGTCTAGAAAACTCACTACAATTTAGACCATACCTGTTTCTTTCTATAACTTAAATTTATTTATTTTTCTCCTCAACGATTATTTGGGTCAGTTGTCAGTAAAGTGAGCATCACTTACTTTGTCGGCAACTATCTAGTTTCTTGCGCGTCTTTTGTCATTTTTGTTTCGTCTTTTGGAGCACAGGATGCTCAGTCATCATGTCTTCCATCAAGTCAGCATGTCTTCCATCAAGCGTGTTTAAGGACACATTTGGCAGTCAAAAAAACTTGTCCGATTTGTGATTCAATCTGTATCGATCAACGAATTTCACAACCTCAGACTTCAGCAATTCAAACCAGGCAGCGTACAAGGCTCGAAACAATTTCGCGCAGTGGAAGCGAGGTGGACTTGTCAGCTTCTACCAGCCAGGAGCGATCAAAGCTGGATTAGAACAAAGGCACTATAACACCAGCAGAAGAAATGAGCCAAATAACTACAAAATTTCTGCAGCTGTAAAAGCAATGCAAAACGAGCTACTAACTCAGCTCACGGAGAGGATGGCAAATTTTGAAGCGCAAATTAGTAATATAGACCAACAAAGGGCAACGGTAAATCCTAATACAATTAGGAATTCCTCCCTAGAGCAGGTTTTGAACTGTATACAGAACAGTATACGGTTCCCCAGAGACCCAATAGCTTCAGATCCCTAAGCTCGGATTTAGCACAAAGACCTGACAAAGTGGGTCACATTTTATCAAACTGGAAATTAAGGTTTTCGGGATCGGGCGACACTACTCCTATAGTGAAGTGGGAACTCCTATAGTGGGATGGCTCGATAGAAGAATTATTGCTCACAGCTCCTCACTTATGTCAATATATACCGACGAGAGCTGATCTAAAACTTTGCTGAACGCATTAAGGTGACTGAAAACATTTTTGAAAACATCTTTAAACTCAGCAACGTTATTTAGAGTGACTGGACCACTATATACTTTTCTGACTGGACCACTCGGTTGACAAGAATCATAATTCCTCTCTTCCAATTTGTCGATTTGGTAGAGCGAACTCATGTTGAAGTTTACCGTATAGCGATCCGATTCCGCTTTCAAAGATACTGACTGCTTCCATTCGTAACACAAGAGCTGCTGCTATTTCACAACTTCTAGAAACATTTTTTACTTAAGCATCACGTGGCCTATACTTGTATATGTATGTGTGTGCCCTGGGCCCATAACCTGTTGGTTTTATTCCCGCTTGAGTAAAAAGTCGTCCGGCTTGGTTGAGTATATATAAACTAACAAAACTTTTATTCAATACTTATAGTGACTGCAAAACGAATTATCGATACATAATAATTGCTAAGGTTAAGTGTTAAGGTTACAGTATTATTACGATAGTTTCAATAGGAATTAAAAGGTTTTTTTTCGCAATTTGGATATCGTCGCGAGAAGACATGATTTCGTTTACCGCAAATAGTGACTGTCGGGTCAGGCAGCAGCAACTGCATGGATTCGTAACTAAAACTTAATTATGAGTTCAGTTTATCTTATGTATATTTTTTATTATCCCTATGTTGGTCTCAAGCCACCTCTTCTGAGCGCTCGGCTTTAACGGGACTTATCTTTATCATTAAGGTATCGAGATCTCGCTCTGCCGATTTTCTAAGGCATGCTCTCACTTTGGCCTTTTTTCTCATTGCATACGTATCATAAATTGGATCTCCTTTGTCTTCCGCTGTTTTATATGCACGCAAAATAAACAATATTATAACATTATGAAAATATATAATTTCGTGTTATTATATGCGTCATTGAAAATCGGTGACCCCAACTTTATATAATTAATAAAATTAAAAATTTCACGAACTGAAAATAGAACCATTGCAAATATATTTGTTTCAGTTTTGCGCAGTGTTTAAACATATAAATGTACATTTTTGAACATAAACTACATACAGTGCATCAATGGCTGGAAACAAGTATTTTGTATTTATAAATCAAACAATATAATATAAATAAAGTATAACAATATAAATATAGATATACAATATGACCGTCAGTTTCTTTTCGGTTCACTAATTATAACATACATACATATGTTCCCCTTGCAAATGCATTCGCTTGCAATATAATGGCAATATAATGCCGTGGTAACAATAAGGGTCACACGGATCGAAAGGCACGTGCGCTGAGTAAGCATTGATTATGCTTGCGATTGTGGGAAATCAAAATCTTTTCATCTTTATTAATTAAGAAAACTTCAAACTCCGCAATTCGGAAGTGCAAAAAATGGCAATTAAAAAAAATCGCTAAAAAGCACTCATAAAGGAAAAAAATCATAAAGGTACAACCTAGCGGAAATCCAGGCTCCAATTTTAAACGCCGTGATCCGTTCGGTACCCGTTCAGAGGGAACGTGATCCAAGTATAGAGGAGGCTCCGCAGGAGGACCCACACACAGGAGGAATCGTTACTTCGTGGGACAAAAATGAATCAGCCGAACCTATCGTCACGATAGCACGCCGAAATGATTTTAATGTAAGCTAGATAAGAAATATTCGAATCCAAAAATTAACAGGAAAACAAACCAGAAAAGTTTATAAGAAACCTTAATTCTAAAACACGAACCAAAAATTAATAGCTAAAACTAAGCGGAAAACCTCACCAAGAAATTTTTTAAAAAGAAAAAATTTAGAATATTTAAAAGCATATTAAAAATAATTTCAAAGAAATCTCAAACAAAACCCAAAAATTAATAACATAAGCTACAATTAAAAAAAAAATCTTACGAAGATTTAAAACTAGAATTTTTAGAAAAAAATTAAAAAATAATTCGTTTGACATCCGACCAATTAACCCTCATAAGACAATAAACGATCATTCATTAAAAACGTCATTTAAATAACTGAACAGGACTTGGACCTTCATCCTCTGTAAGGGTTAGTCCGAAACTACGGACGGAAAACGACATGGAAAAAAATATTAGGGACATACCTCAAGAGAACCTAGCTGGGTTGGTAAAGGAAATCCTTAACAAGGAATCCAAACAAGGACTTTTCAAACTTTTGCCCACAAAATAAGAGAACAAGAACCGGACATTGTGTGGACGCTTAGATATCTTTCTGGCAACAAGACCGAATACTCGTCTTGGAAGAAAAGTGTAGAAAGGGTATTAAAAATTTATGACAGTAAAAAGGGGTCCCCAAAATATTACGGCATAATATATGCAATTAGGAACAAAATCGCCCATCAAGCAGATGCTGTCCTTGAGTCCTGTAACACACTATTAGATTGGGAGGCAATATCGAAGCGTCTGTCTGCACACTTTGATGATAGAAGAGACCTTAAAACATTAGAATATCAGTTGTATGCACCAAGGCAGCAACGCGATAGTGGAATTTTATCAAGCCGTATATCAAAACCTTCTCTGATTTTGAACCAAATTGGGAATCTCGAAGCATCTCAGGAAACTATACAGGCCCTAACAGCACTGTATAGGGAGATATCAACTATTGGCTATTAAAGAGCTTCACGACTTAGGCCATGCTTTTCATCTTTTCAACCTAATAGAGAATCAGAATACTAAGAATGACCAAAAAAACCCGCAATCCCACCAAGGATATTTTAAACAACACTCAACCGACCCAACCCACTCAACCTAACACAGAAAAATCAATACAACAATAAGAATATTTTCAGTTAACGGGAGAGAATGGATAAATGAGCTGGATGATATGTCAGAAATATATTTTTAGAATAAACCATTCCTCCTTACCCTATTTTAAGGTAACTATGGGGAACGGCAAAACTCTGAAATTTTCGACACGATACCCCACTAAGATTCTTTCAATTAGTTACACCGAAAACCTTCCATGGAATTCTAGGTAACGACACTATGAAGAAACTAGGAATAAAGATGATGATGAAATAGATGTTAAAAATTATATTCTGGTGTTGAAAAAGAATAGGAGATAGAATTCATCAACAAGCGGCACACAATATTTCATCAACATGCCGTAAACAATAATCACCAACAAGCCGTAAACAATATTGGACCAACAGACGAACAGAAACTAAAAAAAAAAATTAAAAGATTTACTGACACCCATAAAAACCTTTTTGCTGATCCCGAAACTAAATTAACTTACACTACCAGAGTTGTTCAGATCTTGCTCCGATACCCCTCTCTACGGAAAACACTACGCATATCCGTCATCGCTTAGAAAAGAGTAAAACAAAAAATTCAAGAAATGCTGCAGGATGGCATTATTAAACCCTCACGGTCACCCTAATGCACCAGTTTGGGTAATCCCGGAAAAAACGATACTAATGAAAAAAAAAAATACAGGCTAGTTATTGATTATAGGAAGATAAATGAGGGAAGAATATCCGATCAATTTCCCATTTCCGAAATTGGCAAAATAATTCCACAATTAGGGTAAAATAGATTCTTCTCAGTACTAGACTTAAAAAGTGAATTTCATCAAATACCACATAAAGAGTCAGACATGGAAAAAACTCCATTCGCAGGGAAAATAAAAATAGGGAAATACGAATTTACCAGATTACCATTAGGATTAAAAAATTCACCAGCCATATTTCAAAGAGCTTTAGATGAGATTTTACGAGAACACATAGGGAAAATCTGATATGTGTACGTTGACGACATCATCGTCTTCAGCAAAACATAAAACGATCATGCCGAAATCTTGAATATAGTGTTTCTAACATTACAAATCGACAAATGCTACTTTTCAGAAGGAGTTAAAACCAACATCGAAAAAATCAAGGCAATTAAAAACTTCCCAATGCCCAAAACACTAATGGAACTTCGATCATTTTTAGGAATGACAAGCAATTATAGGAGATTTATTAAGGATTACGCGAAGATGGCCATACCTGTAACTGTCCTCCTACGGAGAGAAGAAGGACGCGTATCCAAATACAAGCCAAGCAGAATAGCCATTAACCTAAACAAAGAAGCAGCGGGTGCATTTGATATATTTAAAAGTGACAATTTATACAGACACCCACCGAATTCGAATAGTGCAAATAAGCGCAATGCCAAGCTCAAACGCTAGTAAGACATTATCTGCGGATAAAGCCCCGAGATTAAATACAAGCCCGGTGTAGCTAATTTAGTAGCAGACGCCCTATCCAGAGCCCGACCAGAAATTAATTGAATCCGTTCAGACTCTAAAATCCATAGCGACGTAAGTTCCTTACATAATTTAATATTCTCAGTAGAAGACCCGATCAACGTATTTAAAAACCAAATTTTTTTATTAAAAGAAAACACTGATGTGTATTATTTCGAATGTGCTTTTTATCCTACACACTTCAAGTTTTACAAAGTAAGGTTTACTAGTAATCAAGTTGAAGATGAATCCTCAGAAATAACCCAGAATCAGATCATTACATTAGAACATAAAAGGACACACAGAGACGCAAACGAAAACAAAATAAAAGTTCTTAAAAAATATTTATTTCCATAAGCTCAAAGGAAAATTCAAGCAATAGTCAATCCGGTCAAACATTTAGAGAATCCAAATACGTTAGACACCCACCGAAGGGGGCAATCCAAATCCACGCTATATAAAAGTAACAGTAAAAGAAAATAAAAACACTACAATTAAAACCCAATCCGGGGAAGTAATACACAAAAATATCATCAGAAACTAACTTTCAGGCTACCTGTACCAACTTGCCACAAGCGATTTCATTTGAAACTGGACGTGCGGCGAAACAAGAGAGAACATTCAAAATCATCCATACATTCCAATACTAAAAAACAATAGAAGCGGACAATTAGGAAATAATAATAAACAAGTTATAATAAATAAACTTTTAAGTGAGAAAATAAATCAAATAAGTAACGTAATGAATTCCATTCTAAAAATAACAATAAAAATTCAAACGAAATAATTAACAAAGAGGCAAATATTCTCAGCTTAAATTTCAAATAGTAAAAGAAGACATTTCTAATGTACTACATGCAATAATTTGGGCCAAAACAAATATTATAAGCTTTTTTATATTCTCAACAATTGAAACCAATATTTTAGAACAAATTTTTAATAAAGAAAATAATATATTTAATAATATGGAAGAACTACTAGAATTTTCAAAAGTCAAACTTGCATAAAATAACAAAGTCCTTCTGTGTATAATAATAAGTCCCAATAATAAGTAATGAAATCTGTAAAACACTATTAGTCAAAGCAGTAAAAAGGCCCATGTAATATATGACATAAAATATGAAAACTTGTTAGAATGTAAGAAGAAACTATAATCGCATAATGATAGACCCATTTTTGTTAAGGAAAAACTGTTATAATTAAGCAACGACACTTGCGTGAACGCTCTATGAAACCTAAGACCACCGGAAAGGAACGCCAGCAGCAGCAGCAACCCCGACCGGGATCGCGGCAGCAATGAAGCGACGCATAGGTGTAATAATTAATTATAAGAATCATAATTGTCAGTTCTAATCATATACTCAAATAAACGAAAAAAGATTAATTCCTTTTTTTAAAAGAACATTAATAAAATCTTTTTATCTTACATATATACATTCCAGAACTCAGTGTACGGTTCTGGGCGCACAGTGGAATAAATCGTGTTCGCCGCGCGAACATTTTGGAATGGAATGGAATATAGTATGGAATATTTGGCGCCCGAACTGTATAGTGTTTTTTTTGTATTTGACTGTTCATAGTTCAATTATAGTGGCGATGAACCACAGCGGCGCTGTTAAGAAGTTTCCACTCCAGCTTGAAGTGCTATTTTAAAATGAATGGCAAATGTTATACTCCAGGACTTGAAGAGGATTCAAGGAGCCCTCCAGCCAGTGTCCAAGTTGGATCATGCCATGCTCAATGTGCCATGGCCAGTTGGTCGCCATGGACGAAAATTTCAAGGCCATCCACGTGGACCTTAAAGAATTGAATATTTCTGAGATCAGCAGCGACTTGCGATGGACATTGCCTGAGCTTGTAGCGTCGATGCATGAAAATCCATCACGAGACGTCGCTGCGCTCTGCTCGAATTGCTGCTTATCAACCCTTGCCAGCGGAGTTTCCAGCATTCAGGCAGACTCAGCGCTCGGTAGGACTTTTCCAACCTTGCCTCCTCGTCCCCTCCCTACTTTCAGCGAAGGATATTCGGAGAGACTTATTCGGCATTCTCAACATTCGTGGCCTGCAATTGTCAAAAAGTAAGGTGGAAAAGATGCAGAGGTTACGATCTTGTCGTCGGGACTGAGCTTTAGACGAAGTTCGTTCCTTGGAGGATAGTTATGATGACGCATTTCATCTTTTGGAGAAACGATTCAGGCTAATGACAACAGGGTTCTGGGTCTCAGTCTATTGGAAGGTGTCTTGAGGGGGCGAGCCTTGAAAAATTTGGGGACGACTAGTCAGATCGCCAGCAGTATCATTGTCCAAGTGCTCCTTCAATGGTTGGACCCAGCCACTCAGGCCAAGGGGAGGAAGGACAAAATGTCTCGAGCTCGGACCTCATCCCTACTTGGGAGTCGATGGCAAAATTTTTGGGGCAGCGATGCGGGACTCTGAAGGCTATGGAGGCGGCCAATGCCACTCCTTCGCGCCGGGTACTCAGATGGGAAGTCGTTGATTCACAAATAACAGTAAATCGTCCTTTATTATCACCAAATCATCTTCCCCTGTTATATTATGTGGAGGGTGGTCTCACGTCTGCTTGCCCCAGATTTTTATTAATGACGCCTGAGAGCCGCCTTGGTGAGGCTAGGCGACTCAGTCAAAGTCGGAAATGTCTTCAACCTGGCCATCACTTGCGTGAGTGCCTCGCTGCTAATTGTCGCAGTTGTGGGAGGAGGCAGATTTTTGTTAATGACGCCTGAGAGCCGCTCCGAGCCTATTATGAAGTGGCTGTTGGCGAGAACTATAAATCTAGTCCCCGACCGAAATGGAGTGTCTCGAGTGGCGGGGATTAGAACCGTATCTGCGCATCTGTGTCTACGGTCCCCTAAGGATTTAAAAAAAAATTAAAAAAACAAGAAAGGAAAGCTAACTTCGGACGGAGCCGAAGTTTATATACCCTTGCAGTTGAGTGGCAGTCCGCTAGGTGGCGACATGCATCTTATATTATTATATATATATCGGATCGTTTATAGTCGACCGATCCTTATGAAATTCGTCAGAAAAAACGAAGTTATGGCATTCCCGATCAATCAGTTATATGGCAGCTATAGGATATAGTCGGCTGATCCTTATGAAATTTGGCATGTCAAATAATTTTACTCAAAGTGGAATCCATACAAAGTCCCATCCTTCTATCTTAAAAAACAACGAAGCTATGCCATTTCCGATCAATCAGTTATATGGCAGCTATAGGATATAGTCGACCGATCCCGGCCGTTCCGACTTATATACCGCCTGCAAAGAAAAGAAGGGTGTGTGCAAAGTTTGAAGACGGTAGCTTTAAGACTGAGAGACTAGTTTGCGTAGAAACAGACGGACAGACGGACGGGCGGACAGACGGACAGACGGACATGTTTATATCAACTCAGGAGATCCTGATCAAGAATATATATACTTTATAGGGTCGGAGATGTCTCCTTCGCTGCGTTGCACACTTTTGACCAAAATTATAATACCCTCTGCAAGGGTATAAAAAAAGGAAAGCTAACTTGGAGGCAGAGCCGAAATTGATATACCCTTGAAGTTTAGTAGAAGCTTATATTATTGGATATATATCGGATCGTACAAAGGAGGTCCGATAAGTACTTAGCCTCCTCCTTAGTAAAGGTGAAACAAAATTTTGGAAAAGTGGCGATTTATCTCTCAACATAATCTTTTTTTAGCTCAATACACTTGATCCAGCGGTGCTTCAACTTCTTTAACCCGTATGAAAAATACGTTTTCTCGAGGTCTGCATAATAGGACTCTGTGGCGCCAACGACCTCCTCATTCAACGCAAATTTCTGTCCAGCACGTGACTTTTTTAAGATTAAAACAAAAAGAAGTCACACGGGACCAAATCGCGCACCCATCGCGCCGACAGGTTTCTCATGCCCAAAATTTCATGCAGGATATGACCCACGTGGTTTTTTGATATGCCTACTGTCTCAGCTAACTCGCGCATCTTCAATTGACGGTCTGCCAATACGAGATTGTTGATTTGTCACGTTATCCTCCGTGGTAGTCGTTTTCGGGAGACCTAGGCGGTTCTCATCAAAACCGACGTGGGACCACGTTGAAACTCGTTTTTTGACGGTCGCCATCGAAGGATAAGAGTCACCGTATATGACATCCAAGCGCTCTTTTATTTCGCTACGCGATTTCCCTTCCAAAACCTAGAATCGAATCACAGACCGATATTGCTCTTTCTCCATTTCTCAAATATCCGCGGACACGTCCGATTCCACACGCAGTCAAAAACGAAACTACGAGTCCGATTCGGCTGAAATTTCGACAGTAGCCGTCTACGAGAATGTACTACACGATAGTAAATTTCTCTTGCGATAGTGAGACTATCGGATTAGTTTGCCCAAAGTAGAATCCATAGAAAATCCCATTCTTCTAACTTCAAAAAAAACGAAGTTATGGCATTCCCGATCAATCAGTTATATGGCAGCTATAGGATATAGTCGGCTGATCCTTATGAAATTTGGCATGTCAAATAATTTTACTCAAAGTGGAATCCATACAAAGTCCCATCCTTCTATCTTAAAAAACAACGAAGTTATGCCATTTCCGATCAATCAGTTATATGGCAGCTATAGGATATAGTCGACCGATCCCGGCCGTTCCGACTTATATACCGCCTGCAAAGAAAAGAAGGGTGTGTGCAAAGTTTGAAGACGATAGCTTTAAAACTGAGAGACTAGTTTGCGTAGAAACAGACAGACGGACAGACGGACATGTTTATATCAACTCAGGAGGTGATCCTGATCAAGAATATATATACTTTATAGGGTCGGAGATGTCTCTTTCACTACGTTGCACACTTTTGACCAAAATTATAATACCCTCTGCAAGGGTATAAAAAAAGGAAAGCTAACTTGGAGGCAGAGCCGAAATTGATATACCCTTGAAGTTTAGTAGAAGCTTATATTATTAGATATATATCGGATCGTACAAAGGAGGTCCGATAAGTACTTAGCCTCCTCCTTAGTAAAAGTGAAACAAAATTTTGGAAAAGTGGCGATTTATCTCTCAACATAATCTTTTTTTAGCTCAATACACTTGATCCAGCGGTGCTTCAACTTCTTTAGCCCGTATGAAAAATACGTTTTCTCGAGGTCTGCATAATAGGACTCTGTGGCGCCAACGACCTCCTCATTCAACGCAAATTTCTGTCCAGCGCGTGACTTTTTTAAGATTAAAACAAAAAGAAGTCACACGGGACCAAATCGCGCACCCATCGCGCCGACAGGTTTCTCATGCCCAAAATTTCATGCAGGATATGACCCACGTGGTTTTTTGATATGCCTACTGTCTCAGCTAACTCGCGCATCTTCAATTGACGGTCTGCCAATACGAGATTGTTGATTTGTCACGTTATCCTCCGTGGTAGTCGTTTTCGGGAGACCTAGGCGGTTCTCATCAAAACTGACGTGCGACCACGTTGAAACTCGTTTTTTGACGGTCGCCATCAAAGGATAAGAGTCACCGTATATGGCATCCAAGCGCTCTTTTATTTCGCTACGCGATTTTCCTTCCAAAATCAAGAATCGAATCACAGACCGATATTGCTCTTTTTCCATTTCTCAAATATCCGCGGACACGTCCGATTCCACACGCAGTCAAAAACGAAACTACGAGTCCGATTCGGCTGAAATTTCGACAGTAGCCGTCTACGAGAATGTACTACACGATAGTAAATTTCTCTTGTGATAGTGACACTATCGGGCAGTGAAGCTAAGTACTTACTGGACTGCCCTCGTATATAGTCGGCAGTTTCTGATAAAATTTGGCAGATCGCATTAGTTTGCCTAAAATGGAATCTATAGAAAATCCCATCCTTCTAACAAAAACTCCAAAATTATGCGTTCCTGGTCAATCCGTTATATAGCAGCTATAGGATATAGACGGCCGATCCTTATGAAATTCGGAACATGGGATTAATTTGTCCATCCTTATGAGATTTGGCAGATCGAAATAATTTGCCTAAATTGGAATCCATATAAAAATAGATATCTGATATCTGATGGTTTTTGATAACTGATTATTTTTAGATGCACTCTATCTTTTTTCGATTTGTTCATATCTCATTCTTGATTTTTTATATCCCAAACCTAACACATTTTTTATTTGTACTGAAAAAAAGAAATGTTTTTGTTACACCCCACTTACAGCACCACTATTATAAAAACTATATATTTTTTCTTGCATAAAAACAAGAAATCAAATGAAATTCAGCAAAAAGGAATATGTTGTTATTATTTATTTTGAAGTTATTACTTTTCATGGAGTTTATTATTTAGTTTTTTATTTTTACAATTTTTCGCTTAACCCTCAACTTTATAAGAATCTGGTATAAAACCATAAAAACATATATGACTTATCGCTTTGTAAACTTTTTGTTTCTTTAAATCTCTGTCGTTCCCCAATTTGAAGTACCCTACTGCATAGTGTATCTTACAATGTTTATGTAAAGTATCATATACACACACATGTAAACTCATCATACAATAATAGCATACATATCTAAATAAAGTTTTGTTCTCTATTAAAATGCACAAAATAGAATATATAGAGAATACAAGAATATATATACTTTATAGGTTCGGAGATTTCTCCTTCACTGCATAGCACATTTTTGACCAAAATTATAATACCCTCAGCAAGGGTATAGAAATAGGACAAAGGCAGACGAAACTTTTTTAGTCAAAAGACTTGAACAAATTCTTTTAGTCCGCAAGTTCTTTAAAAATCGTCTTTCCTGAATAACTTTTAAAATAAAAATTATGGATCGGGAAGGTTGAGGTAGCGGCGTACCGGAGTATCGACGCGTATTTTGGAGCAGAAAAAAAAAAAATTGTGTGTATAAAACTATTTTTCCTGGTGACACCAATATCCCGACCATTTAAAATTTTGTATATCAACAGTGTTTTACATTTACACAAATTTATGCCAAGCCAAAGTACATTTGCCAAATATTTGGATAAAATCTGTTTAATGAACACATTTTATTTTGTATCATCATCAATCATGAGATTGACAGAAAATATTTAATTCTTTGGAAAATATTTAATCAAAACATCGCGCATGGGCAAATCGAAGGTGAAAGGTTTCGCACGGTTCCCACTGCATACATACACCCCACCTCCCGCCCAACCGACAAGGGCCGCTGCCGCATAACGTACGGCGCAAATCGCGGGGATAGAATATAAAGAATTTAAAATTGTTAGTAGCGCAAAGTGACAAGATGTGGTAGAGACCATTTTAGTCCGAACATAATACCCTAAACGGATCGTGTTGGGCATATGTCGAACTACAATGGCTAAGGAAAAGAAGAAGAAAGTTTCAAATGCTTCTACAAGGAACGCTAAAGTTTAAGCGTGTTAGTAAATGCTGGCTGCGTACATCACCATTAATTACATAATATAGAAACATGATGATTAATAAAAAGCCTACTGTGGTAAGAAGAGAGGTGAAGACTTGCATCCTAATTAAGTCTCCTGAATGCGAAAATAAGGAAGATTTTTGGACATGTGATCCATACTCAAGAATCGGATGGACTAATGATGAGTATAAAGTTCTTCTTATGTGCCGGTCATTTAATTCTTTTGAACAAAATTAAATAAAACCAAGCACACACATTGCTTTATTAACCATGGTGAATATATGGTCGGTAAATTTAAATTTAAAATCTTATAGGACTGCCAGATCATTAACCTGAGTTATTCTATCTAAGGCATTCCCATAGAGAAAGTACATAGACTGGTGAGGACTAGATTGATATAATGACATGATTTTACATTTCGATCCATTAAGCTTTAGTTTATTTTCTTTAGGCTATTTGAAATTTATCCAAATCGGATTGAAGTCTAGACTGGGTGCTAGTGAAAATAAAGCTTTACGTCATCAGCAATTAATTTTTATCTTAAAGTCTATTAATGGCGTTCTTTAAATTTAATAGGTGCTTTGTATGCAAAGGCAGATTATTTGAAACCGTCGGATATTTCCACGGCACGCAGACGACTTCATTTCGTCCTGAACATCACGTCAGCCGCCACAGCAAGAGTAGATAACAGACCAACGTGAAATGGCATCCGAAACTGGGGCCGTGAACCCGACACGTTTAGCGTGTAAAACGTTTTCACAGAGCTTAGAACACTTCAACGCACAGACTGTAGAAAATTGTCTTGCTCTTTTTGTCGCTCTAAGAAATAGAGAACAAGAAAATAATTACATCAACATTTTGTTTTTTCCTCAACTTCAAAAATTTTGACGCAAATAAAGTTCCGAAGCATACACACGGTGTTTCTGATTTTGTCGCTTCGAATTCTGCCGCTTAATAGCTTATGGGCCCAGGCACTGGAGAATTCAAGTTATTCGGTGTGTGACACGAGATTAAGAACAATGAATGCTCTTTATAAAATTGATAAGTTAGAGGAGACGAACTATGATAATTGTAAAATACAGATGCGATCTGTATTGGTACATTCTGGTTTGTAGAGTTTTACGTCTGGAGAGCTAACTGAAACGAAGGACAACAGAAGGACAACAGTTTGCTGTCTTGGACAGTAAGGCGTTGGCAACAATAGCATCAAGAATTGCTTGACGGCTGTGGAGGCATAGTCCACGTTGAAGGAGATTCATCAACCAAGCGGACCTGTACAAAAAGAACAGTTATACAAGAAACTGCTTAATAAACGGATGGAGCAAGGGCAGAGCATGACGACCTATATAAGTGAATTTGTGGAAATTCTGGATAGTCTAACTGGAGTTAGAATAGAGCTAAACGACGATCTTCACACTATCGTTTTGCTATCAAGCCTTTCAGAACAATTTGAACATTTCGTGGTCGCTATGGAGGCACAAGATCAGTTGCCTTCGTTTTAAGTTCTCACCCTAAAGTTCTCACCGCATAGCATCAAGACTATGGTGAATCGCCAAAGCAGCCTACTGCACGCCTGTGACGTGACCAACATTGACAATTCAACATGGTGCTTGGATAGTGGCGTAACAAGCCATTTGTGTTGCGCAAGAGAGCTATTCACAAAGTTTGAGAAGCACACTAAACAGCTCGGACTGGCCGATGCTGTTTTCCTTCAAGCAAAAGGTATAGGTGACGTCAAAATAGAGACAGGCCAGTGCATGTTGACACTAAAAAATATTCTTTACGTTCCGAAGATGACCGGAAATGCCTATTTCGTGAGCAGTGCTGTCCAGAACAGGTGCAAGGTGACCGTTGACATAGAGAATGCCAAGGTGATGGAAGGTGGAGAATGCATAGTGAAAGCCAAAAAGATTGGCAACTTGTACTTGTTTGAAGGTGGCCGCAGTAAATGTTTTGCCATGTCAGCTGTTGATGGGATTTTGCTACACAAGAGATACGCACATATTAATTTCTCTAGCTTGAAAGAGATGGTATCCAAAGGGATAGTTCGAGGGATAGATAATACTCGGTTACCAGAGAATATTAATTGCAAAACGTGTATGGTAGCTAGCCCGGAATGTAGCTTTTGGATCTGATACATGCAGATTTTTGTGCACCTTTCCCAACACTGTCCCTCGATGGTTTCAAGTATTTTCTGACGTTCATTGACGATAAGTCCAGGAGGATTTTTGTTTACTTCCTGCGTAGGAAGAAAGAGGTGCGACCCAAATTTATCGAATTCAAGAATCTGGTGGAACGGCAGACAGGAAGAAGACTTAGATGCCTGCGCAGTAAGAATGACGGAAATTTTGTCAACAAACAGTTTGACGAACGTCTGAGGCAGCATGTAATCGACAGACAGCTAACAATAGCGTATACTTCCCAGCAAAATGGAGTTGCGGATCGGACAAATCGTACGCTAGTGGGGATGTCGAGATGCCTTCTGGTCCACGCGGGACTGGGAGATCATTTTTGGGCAGAAGCTGTCAACACTTCGGTTCATCTGCGAATCCGCTCCCCTACCAGCGCATTAGAGAGTATGACTCCTATGGATGCGGGGACGGGTAAGACACCGTGACGTGGCATCGAAGGGCGATGCTATGTCGATCGAGCTGGAAGAGGCCTGCCAGCAGCAGGGATCCGGAGATGCAGAAATCGTTTCTGACTTATCCATCGACGCCGGTAGCTCCGATGAGAGCACTTACGCCGTGGAAGAGGCACGCAGGGGCCCCGATCGTCCTAAGATCATCCGCACTGGAAAACCTGGACGCAAAAAGAAGCAGTACAATATCCTAGGCGCCCTTGTTTCGGAAAATGTTACGATTCCGTTAACTTGCAAAGAGGCGCTTGCAAAGAGAGTAAAAATGCAAAGGAGTGGCGTGAAGCCATGGAAAGAGAATATGATTCTCTGGTTGTCAACCAGACTTGGCAAATCACTGATTTACCCAAAAATCAGCGAGCAATAGGATGCAAGTGGGTGTACAACGTAAAGCGTGATAAAGATGGCCAAACAGAATGTTTCAAGGCACGATTGGTAGCAAAAGGATGCTCCCAGCAGTTTGGCGTGCAAGCAACTTCTTCATCAAATGGATGTATGCACCTCGTGTCTCAGCAGCGATCTGAGTGAGCAGCCGGACATGAAACAGACGGATTTCCTGGGCATGGAAATCGAACGAGACTGCAATCTTGGAGCACTTACTTTGGTACATTCGCAATATATCAATGACTTATTGCATATCCATGGGAGTGATTTTTGCAAGTCGGCGAAGACACCTTTGGATGCTGGTTTTCAAGTAGATTGCACAAGCCCCCAATACAAAAAGATGGATCCTACTTCTTATCAGTCCGTAGTAGGAGAGCTTATGTGGCTACCTGTTACAACAGGGCCAAACATATTGCATTCGGTGTCAAAATTGGCACAACGGAATCAAAGCCCACATGCTGAACACATGGCTGGCATAAAGCACATCTTTAGATACCTCTCATCTACGATTGACATGAAACTACACTATCGGCAATGTGGTCCATCGTTCTGTGGATACGTGGACGCGGGTTGGGCAGGTGATAGGCTTGACAGGAAGTCCTATACTGGTTCTACATGTTATCAGATGGTCCGATTTCTTGGCGTTCGGAAAAGCAGCGAAGTGTGGCGTTAAGCAGTACCGAGGCGGAGTACATGGCACTATCGACGGCATTTAAGGAGGCGATAGTCATGCAAAGGCTGATTATGGTTGCGGACAACGACAAACCGATCGTCGTGTATGGGGATAATCTGAGTGGGCAGGCATTAACCAAGAATACTGTTAATCATTCCAGAACAAAGAACATTGATGTACATACGTTATCATTTTGTTAGAGAAGTTGTTAAGGAAGGGCAAGTTTTTTTGATAGATGATAACTGATATTTTGACAAAAAATATTCCTAACACGAAACACAAAGAGCTTACAAAAATGTTTAATTTGTTTTGATATTAATTTTTTAAACAAGCTTGCATTGAGGAAGTGTGAAGAAAATAAGGTTCCCTGTATATTTTAGTATGTTACAATGCACGCTTTTATAGATATAGGAAATAGAAAGAGATCTTAGAGTAGTTATAATTGTCTCGCTCTAAGAAATAGAAAATAAGAAAATATGTATATAAACTTTTTTGTTTTTTTCTCATCTTTAAAAATGTAGTCACAAATAAAGTTCCGAAGCATACACACGGTGTTTCTGATTTTGTCGCTTCGAATTCTGTCGCTTCGAAAACAGACAAGTTTAAAATACATGATTATAGATTTATTTATTTAAAATATTATTTTTTTTTTTTTATTAGTTACGCATTGATTGACAGTGGTTCAACTGCACCAGAGAAACGAAAAAGGGAGATTAAAGAGAGCGATTGGTGTGGATTAAGTCGCAAAGAATAGAAATAACAATGTCTACTGACTCAACACTCTACTCAAATATAAATAAATATATTATAAATAAACACCCATTGTTTGAATCTATTATATAAAAGATTTAAATAAAACGCATACGCACAAAAAAAAACCGTCCGTTCGCTTTAAAATAATGAGAAGAAGTGAGGGTATTCCATGGGTATTGTTGACAAATAATTGGTTTTAGCCATCCAAAACGTTAATGCAATTCTACCCTGGAGTTTTGAAGAGTTTGATAATACGATAATGCGCCGTCTCATCGGTCCACGCTTGTGACCGATCATTCGAACAAAAATCACATTTTAGCCATTATGCTTTAAAATAAAGAGAAGATGTGAGGGTATTCCATGGGTATTGTTGACAAATAATTGGTTTTAGCCATCCAGTTGGTTTAGCCTGGAGTTTTGAAGCGTTTGATAATACGATAATGCGCCGTCTCATCGGTCCACGCTTGTGACCGATCATTCGAACAAAAATCACATTTTAACCATTATGATTATTTAAAATTTTGCTGGTGGCTGCTTGCCCCAACAAAAGCGTTATGCAGATGTAGAAGCCATTCAAAAGACTAGCACCAACATACTGGCGGCGATACCATTCAAAGAGCTTGAACATTCTATGTTAATTGATATTGAATTTTTGTTGCCACTTTTTAGTTTGAGAATTTGTAATGGGAATTAAAAGTTTCTTTCGCAATTTGGATATCGTCGCGAGTAGACGTGATTTCGTTTACTGCAAATACTAACTGTTGGCTTAGGCAGCAGCTACTGCATAGATTCGTAAATAAAATATAATTATAAGATTAGTTTATCTTATGTTCATTTTTATTATCCCTATGTGGGTCTCAAGCTAACTCTTCTGGGCGCTCGGCTTTAACGGGCCTTTTCTTTATCATTAAGGTATCGAGATCTCGCTTTGCCTATTTTCTAAGGCGGGCTCTCACTCTCGCTTTTTATCTCTTTGCATACGCATCCTAATTTGGATATCTTTTACATCGCACTGTTACATATGCACTTAAAAGAAACATAATTATAATGTGTCCAAAATACATCATTTCGTGTTATTATCTGGAACGTCATTGAAAAATCTCAATGACCAAACAGTGAATACAAATTGAAAAAAATTGTTAGCTCAATGTAAAGTTGCGTTGTATTTTGTGAAATTGACATTGCACTTAATAATAATAATTGAAAAACACAAATAAATGACTAAATTATATAAGGTTTGAGTCAAAATGATAATCGAGCCCAGCGTCAATGCGAGAAATACGAGCTCTTCGCATCGAAGCAACGCTTACCTTTCAAATGTATCAATTAAGAAACAATCGAGTGCGAGCATTAACCGCAACCCCGTTCACTGAACTCAAGTCAGACCAAATGAGAGATCCCGCAGACTTGAATGGATCGGAACAATCAAATAAAACGAAAACTAGGCCCACAGAATGTTGCCTTCAAACAACACTCGGTGGAAAACACAAGCAGAGAGAATCGATTTTCAATTCTGTAGGACCAGTTCAATGGTTTCCCCTGTTTAACCACTGAATCGAAAAATAGAAAGCCGCCTTCAATTTTTATTCGAGACAAAACATCTAACCCCGTTATCTATTGGAAAGGATTCCTTCCACGATATTCCCGTAATAAAATGAATGATCCCGTAATGAATACAAAAAAAAAATATTACACTTTTCAGCTTAAAAGCTGCAAAGGCAAGTAAGTAGCAATTTAAATCTGCTATGGAGCGACATAAGTGGCTGACGGAAAAGCACATGCAGGCACTGTAGTCTTAATCAGAAGCGCCATAGAACATCACTTCTATAATCAGTTTGCAACAAACTACATCAAAGCCACTTCTAAAAATCTACAAACAGATGGTCAAAATATGACTCTAGTGGCGATGTCCTCTCAGTTTCATAATAGCCGAAAAACAGTATATTCAGAACTTAACAGTATAACAGTATAACAGTATACTCAGTACGGAGTACTTCAACATACTAGGCGAACAATTCACAGCAGCATGAGACTATTATGCCAGGCACACGCACTGGATCTAACCTTGAGACTTGAAAAGCAAAAAACATTATGAAGGTTGACAATAGACCAGCTTACAATTGGGTGTTTCACCTGCTTCACCCACACACTGGGCAACAGATCCTAGAAAATGAACGGACTTTATTGACTTCATAGTTACAAAAAATATCCCAACTAATACTTAATTGTTATTTATAACTACAGCTTATAAACCAGTTAGCAGCTTTAATCAATTTTTTTTGTCAAATTTCCTATTTTTATTTAATAAAAATATGGGTAAAACACGGGAGCTAAGCAAAATCCAGCGAATCGAAATAGTAATTAAGTACCACGCAGGTATTTCGGTCCAGAGCCTGAGCATATTTTATAAAGTACTCCGACAAACCATTTACTATTAAATTAACAAACATAAACTGACAAATTCGACGGATAATTTAGTCAGAAAAGGACGACCACGCAAAACTACGCCTCGACAAGATCGTCTAATCATTGTAAAATTTAAAGATGATGTCCTTATTACACCAACAGCGGCTTCATTGAAAGTTAAAAAGACTATGATATTTCAATTAGTAGAAATACAGTTGAAAGAGTCTAACTTTGCTACTTATATGGCCCGTCCGATACCTTTCATTTCACCTAAAAATAAGTTGAAACGATTGGCCTTTGCCATATTTTAACAAGCCTCAATCTTTTTGGGAACAAATTTCGCGGACCGATGAAAGATCTTTTGAGTACCATGGTTCAAAAAATATGTTCAAAAAATGTTCTGCAGATTACCCAAAAATATTCGCAAGAAAGTGCGACCTGTAATTCAACGTATACCACATTGTGGTGGGGGGCAGTGTCATGTTTTGGGGATGTGTCTGTTTTAATGGGATCGGTTATTTGGTCCCCATCAATGGGACGATGACTCAAGGACACTATTTGCGTATCCTGAATGACCACGCATTGCTTGCCGACGACACACTTATTGGGCAAGACTTTATCCTGCAACAAAATTTTTAAGGGACTTGGAAGTAAAATCTTTAGATTGGCCACCCCAAAGTCCCGATCTTAACATCATAGAGAATGTGTGGGCTTACATAAAACGTAAGAGGAGTCAAAACTTAACAAGAACTCGAGAGGAGACAATTGATGAAGTCGAAGGACTATGGAAGCAAATTTCCCTTGAAACACTTTAAAATTTAGTAAAATCTGTTCCTGCACGATTACAAAAGGTAATATATGCCAAAGGAGGGTTTATTTTTTATTAATTTATATTTAAATATTAACATTTTTGGCAATTCACATTAATTTTCTAACAAATCATGCTATGTCAAAATACATTTGGCCTTCCAGGTAAATTACCATCGAACCAAATAGCATCGCGGTGATAGAAAAAACCCCAGCCATAGAAAGTAAAATAAAAGATTTTGAACAAATAAAAAAATGAAACAGAAGTAAAATAAAAGATTTCAAAAGATTAAAATTGAAACTGAATTGTATTCATCTGATATCGTCTGCCAATCGTGTCCCATATCGGTTAGCACCCTCTTTCCTTTTCCGTATTCGAGGGTATTTCTTACTAGATATTCTTAATAGATATAGTTCCATGAGCACTAGGAATACCAGTTAAAACCGCTACTCAAATAAGGACTACATCTGGTAATTGCAGTAACAAAGTGGTAATGTTGGCACCTAGTGCCAAGACCTATGTAATATCTTGGCACCGAATGGTAATATGAATTTAGTAATATGAATTTAACTCTGAGAAGAGCGTCAACCTCAAATAATAATTTGATTCCGATCGACTGACCCTGTCCTGAGTACAGACGGCGCCACCAGAGGAATCATGAAATATGAATCGCATGACCAAGTGGTCTGAGTCAGCAGAGATATGCAACTTTTCGTATATTCGTATTTCGTGTATTCAAAATATTTCGTATATATCTGGGATAGTCCGCTAAAACGACAAGATATGGCAAGATATGGCAAAGATATGGCAAAGACAAGATATGGAAGAGATATGGTTAAAATTTAAGCGTGTTAGTAAATGCTGGCTATCTATATTAATATAAATAAGATTATATAGAAACATGACCCCCAGCATAGTTCTACGGTTTGTTAATGATGGTAAGTTGATTAATAACAGTCTACTGTGATAAGACGGGAGGAGAAGATTTGCATCCCAATTTAGTCCACCATGGGCGAAGGTTAGAAAGTTTTATTGTACAGATTCTATGTGATCTCGGTGTACTCCGCATTGGAGTCCGATAAGAATCGGACGGACCAACGGGTCATTAAATTCTTATGACCATCTTTTAATAAAACCACTAACCATACAGCATATAAACTACTCATTTCATACAACGAAAATTTTCTGCGATAGGCCCCAGCAGGCCCCATAGAGAATCTTACTGTCATTCTTACGCTCACATTTATGTGAGCGTGAATAAATATTTTATTATGAATATATATTTCATTTATTTGTATTTCAGAGTAAATTTTATTTTTGTTTGGGAATACGTATAAGTGGTAGCAGTAAAATGTTTTTCATATATATATTACTACGATTGAATACAAATCAATACACTAATGTAGAAGCAGGGTACATTTGAGTCGGTATCACTTAAAACCCCTATTGCTTTTAAGTTGTTTTTCTTCTGCAAGCGGATGGTGCTTGCATACCCTTTTAAGCATAAACAACAACAGCTGATTTTTAGTTTTTGTGGGCATCAGTTTGCAGAAGAAAAACAACTTAAAAGCAAAAGGGGTTTTTAGGCTTTAGGTACATTTGAGTCGCTATCACTTAAAACCCCTATTGCTTTTAAGTTGTTTTTCTTCTGTAGCATGCAAGATTCCAGCAGCATGCAAGATTCACCGGTGTGTCTAGCCAGCGCCTACGTACTAAAACCACCCCCGCACATACCGCAGACCCCGCGGAACCACTGTAAGGTATTACTTCGCGAGGAAGGGTTGCCTAACCTAGGCATTCTCCCTTAAGTTTTCTATCCTTCTTAAGTCGCCCTGTGTACAGGCTATAACCTGGTTTACCCGATTCGAGTGCTCCTCTGAGCTGCACATGTATCTTGTTAACTGCTCCGGAGCCGGCAGAGCTCCGGCTCTTCCGCGGTACCTCCTACAATTATAGAGGATTTGCTGTGGGTCCTCGTTTGCTCCTAGGCAGTTTGGGCATTCTGGGCTTTCCTCCTACCCGATTCTGTGTAGGTACTTTTTGTACCCCCCGTGGCCTGAAAGAAACTGTGTAAGTTGGTTAGTTTCCTGGCGCTTGCCTCTTCGGATCCACTCCTGTAGATTGGGGATTAGCCTATGCGTCCACCTGCCGTTGCTCGCTGAATCCCATCTATCCTGCCATGTGGATAGTGCTCTTTGCCGGGCGAACCTCTTAAAGACCGCCCGGGGGACCACACTTCCCCGTAGTTGGGTGGACTTATAGATCTCCTCCGCTTCGTTTCCCAGAATGTCGATGGGAATCATTCCTGCCAAGACGAGGGCTGCGTCCTCCGAGATCGTTCTGAAGCCCGATATGACTCTTAAAGCTGCGAGCCGGTATGATGAACTGATTGATGCAGCCCATATCGGCGCGACGAAATGCGTCTTATCGCTTCGTTCGCCTTGGACTCCACCTCCTTGGTTTCCTTGGCCACCACTACTAGGGCCAGGTCGTTCGCGAAACCGATGAGTTTGCATCCCTCCGGAAGCTCGATCCTGAGCACTTCGTCATACATTATGTTCCAGAATAGCGGTCCGAGGACTGATCCTTGTGGGACACCCGCGGTCACCTCGCACCTTTTTGTTCCTTCGTCGGTCTCGTAAATCAGGGTCCTGTCTGAGAGATAGCTTGATACTATACGTTGCAGATATGCCGGGACTCCTGCCAAGAATAAGGCTCGGTGGATGCGCGTCCAATTTGCCAGGTTGAAGGCGATGCCGATGTCTAGAGTTACCATGGCGCAGTACTCCCTGTCGCCCCATTTCCACCTAGATCCTGCGAATGCGGATTCCGCCATTTCGGTCACCGCCTTGATCGCGTCGATCGTCGAGCGAGCCTTTCGGAAACCGCACTGGTTCACTAAGGGCGCTCCCTTTTCTTCGATGGATTTCGAGATGCGAGTAGCGATGCTCATCTCAAGGACATTCCCTACCGTATCCAGTAGGCATATGGGCCTGTATCCAGATGGGTCGTCCGACGGCTCAATTCCCATCGGCAGCAGGATTAGATTTTGCATCTTCCACTTTTTGGGAAAAGTGCCTTGCTGAAGGCACTTGTTGAAGGTCTCTGCGAAGATCTCCGGTTTTTCCTCCATTGCCTGTTTGAGGACGACATTTGGGACTCCGTCAGGCCCTGGAGTCTTCCTGATACCGATCCTTCCCGTGTATTTTTTCACTTCCTCTTCCGAAACTGGCGTGAATGGCTCCATGCCACCGGCCATTAGTATTTCCCGCTTGGGCGGGTGCTTCAGGAACAGCGAATCCACTATTTTTCTTAGAAGGATGGGGCATGTTGGCCTAAGATATGCCTGCCTTTTAATCTGCTTCATGATCACTTTGTTGGCGGTCCCCCATGGGTCCACCTCTGCCTAGTCGCAAATCTTCATGAAACATTCGCGCTTGCTGGTTTTTATTGCCTGTTTCAGGCCCTTTAGGCTGCCTTGTACCCCTCCGTTTTTATTATTTGGTCTTCAGCGCACCTTGCCTTCTGATTTCGCCTCCTTGCGCGTAGGCAGGCAGTCCTTAGTCGCTGGATGTCCTGGTTCCACCAGTATACTGAGGCTCTTCTTCTGCATAGAGTCCTTTTAGGCATGGCGTAGTCGCAGGCTACTGTTATTGCCCTCCAGAGGTCGTTCGCTGACTCCTCTGGAGAGGATGGTGGAGCCCAGTCAAACGTCTGGAGAGCTACCGAGAGTGCTTCCCTATCCAAGGACTTGTCCTTCCATTTCGGTCCTGTCATTTTCGGGACATGTTTCCTTCCTAACCCTCCAATGGTGAAGTGTAAGGCTTGGTGGTCGCTGTAAGTAAAAAAATTACTGACCTCCCAGTCGCACTTCATTATGAATGCGCTGCTAACAAATGTGATGTCGATAATCGACCCAGGTCCTGCTTGCTATAGGTAGCTTTTCGCCTCGATTTGCAAGGACCACGTCCAGGGATGCGAAGTGCTCCAAAAGGCTGTTGCCCCATTCGTTGGTTGATCGGCTTCCCCACACCGGGGACCATGCATTGAAGACTCCTCTAATGTCCCATCTCGGCGGGTCGTAGCAGCTCTAGAAGATCACACCCTTTATGCTGGCTCGGACGAAGCCTTCGCAAGATGACGTAATATCTTGAGGGGCCGTCTCCGTCGACCACAGAACTGCTCCCTTACAGCTTCTTGTAAGCCAAACGTTTCCTGGGACGCTCCTATGCGGCTCAGAGATGAGGACGACCTGTGTCCCCCCGTCTCTGACCGCCTGCCTTAGCAGCGACTGTGCTGCCTCGCAATGATTAAGATTTATCTATGTGCATCTCATTATTTTTTCTTATTCGAGAGGGCTCTCTTAAATATCGGATATTTAGCCACGTGTCCTGCGTCCTTCCCGGCGTTGTTACAGAACGCGCATTTGGGTTCCTCCGCGCAGTTTTTGGCCATATGCCCGTCCTTGCCGCATCTCCGGCACATATTTGAGCGATCGGTGGCGCTCTGGCATTGTTTTGCCATGTGCCCGAACTCCAGGCACCTGTAGCACTTTGTGACTCGGATCCTCTCCCTGAGCCTGCATCTCACCCAGCCTACTTTCAGCTACCCTATCTCTAGGGCTTTCCCAGCGCACCTTGCAGGCAACCTAATTATGGCTGTCTGCGTCTGCCCAAATGCCTTCCTTAGAAGGATGTCGGTCTCCGTCAATCCTGACTTATCCACCAGCTTCCCCATTGCTTCTGCCACTTCCTCCCTTGTGGTGATCTCCAGATCCAGATCTCTGAACTCGATCTCTATCTTGTGTGATAGAGAACGCACTTCCACCTGGTCCCTTGCTTTTTTAAGCTGGAAAAAGAGCTCACCATTTTGGGTCCTCTTAATTCTTGTTACTGCCCTTCCTAGCTCCTGCAGATTCTTATCCTGCTTAACCCGTCGCAGAACGTTGGCATAGCTAGCCTCGCCCTTGACCTTGATGAGCAGGGCATCCGGCATCGGTTTCTCCTTGAGCGCTGGGTTAGGCCTTCCCTGAGTCCTCTGCCCTTTTTTTGGACCTACTAACTTCGACTCGGGGGCTTCTTTGTATTCCTGGGTTCCAGACATCACTTCTATGGTTTGTCCGGGCTGCCTGGTTTCGGTCCTCGTTTGCGTAGCCGCCTGCGAAGACTCCCTCCTACTTCTCTTGGTACTCGGGGGGTCTGGTCCCATACCCTTCCTCCTGGGTGCCGCTGCTGGTCGCAATAAGGGTGATGTCTGAGACGCCTAGTGGGCCACCTGCCTTTCCTTGCTTCCCTGTTCACACTTCTGGGCGGCTAGTCGCTCGTAGAGAGTACGAATATTCTCAATTGTTGTGAATATTCTCATTGGCTGGTGGATGGACCTTCCTCCAGCATCTCCACCAGCTGCGCTATCTCCTTTCCGAGGTCTTGCAGCGTTGTACTACCCACCTCCTGGATTCTGCTCCTGCATTGGTCCACCCGGATCCCTGAGATTGGAGGGGCAACATCCACCCTGCTGTTGGGTGATCGTTTACAGCTTTTCGCGAAAACTGCCTCTCCGTCTACGTTTTTTTTATTACTTGTGCTCATTTTAGTGGTCTTTAGGTATTGTGCAGTCGCGTGGTTGATCCCATGGTTACCTTTGCTCGCAGTGAGGTCCATGCTAGGGTTGCGAGCTGCTCTTTCCCTGCATTACTTACAAGTTTGGCTATCAGGCTGCCGGCCTGGTTGGGAAACCTCGTCCTGCAGGGACATCCCCCAAACCTGTTAGTAGCCTCTTACGACAAACCAGGACATGCTCCGGTAGTATATCCCCGCTGCCGGGCGGGAGGAGGGTGGGGATTGTGGGTTTGGTGATGGGTTTGTTTGTTCGGTGGACCGCAAGATTCCAGCACTTGGCCCGCGTCGCCTGCGAGTATGCAATTATGCATATTTGCATACGCTTTTGTGGATAGCGCTCTCTAGTGGTCACGTTAAGCTCCAAAGCCCGACCTACGTGCATTGCCCCACACTGTCAGAGCTGCACTTTCGATCAGCTGACCTTCTTTTTATACTTTTGGTGGGTGGCCACGCTTGTGGCAGTTCCGGCGGACTAGCTCCGGAAGAGCTAAGAAGAGAGTGACCGGAAGAGAAATCACTCTCCCCGTCTCTTAGCTTGGCATTGGCGTCATCGATCCAGGTGCGTCGGATGAACCTGGTTTTGGGCGGTTTTGCGGCGGACCTTGACCCAGCAGAGTCAGGTGAGACCTCTCCTCCCATATAAAGATGAATTTAACCGCGTATCAACCATCTTGATGAAGCATCTTTCATCAACTGAACAACCAAAAATTTTCAATGAGAGTATGAGCATAAGAATGAGAGCGTGAGAATTCTCTGTGGAGCCTGCTGGGGCTGCAAGAAATTTTTGCGTCCATTTTCGTTGTTTGAAATGAGTAGTCTATATGCTGTGTGGCTAGAGATTAAATCGAGCACACCCATAGCTTTATTAACCATGGTCGATATATGGTCGGTAAATTTAAGTTTCAAATCTAATAGGACTGCCAGATTATTAACCTGAGTTAATCGTTCTAAGGCGTTCCCATAGAGAAAGTACATAGCCTGGTGAGGACTAGATCGATAAAATGACATGATTTAGGTTATTTGCTAAATACCAATTTTGAAATTTATTCAAATTGGATTGAAGTCTAGATTTGGCGCTAGTGAATCTATACTAAACACATAGCTTTGCGTCATCAGCGTACAAAAGTACAAGTGAATCAGTTAAGGAAACGGGAAAGTCGTTAATAAACAGTGTAAAAACTAAAGGTCCAAAATGGCTTCCTGGGTGCATCCAAATGGTGCGTTGTGCTTGTGTTGGGGTCATTCTGATTCATAGGTTAATTTTGTCAAGTTAATTCAATATTTTTACTGGAAAAACTACTATTTTCTGTTTCAAACAGATTAACCAGGTCCTTTCGACCCTTTTTTTTACCAATTTGTATATCGAATTTTGCCGATCATGATCCTTTTCGTACTATCTGTTAAAACAATAACCTGTAGCCGCATTTATTAATATTTCTCTGATTGTATCTTTATAAGAATAATTTAGCCCTACTCATATATATATTATAATTAATTTATTACAGATAAATATTTCATTCAATAACTTAATAAAAAAAATAATTATTGTCTGTTGACTTCTTTTTACTTAAACGAATGTTTTTATTTAATCGCTCTAGTCAGATCCCCTTCATCTTTAGATTTTTTATTTATGCTTCCACTCTTTCATAAAAATTTTAAATAATTCATTTTCAAAACATATTTGATTTTAGTATATCATTGCACTATTTAATTCTTTTATAAACTCTTCTTTATTCTTCTTCTAAAATTCTTTATTTATTCTTTTATATTACTACAGAATCCATCATCTTACTCAGTGTTTACCCATAGCACTTAGACGAAATCGCCTTCGCGTGCGCACCCGTGAATGGACCGACGTAGGTCCCTCGATACGTCACTCGCCGCTGAGTGTTGCTCCGCCAGCAGAACCGCCGATACGTTATCCTCCGAATACCTCTACGGTGAAACGGACCCTCGGTAAGAACCCCCCTTGTACCTCCGTGTGTTACTTCAGACCAAGGATCAACGGAGGAAGCTCCCTTCCCCACCACAGCTCAGGTGTGTTAACAAACCCCCGGCTATCCCCGCATCTCAACCACTGCCTGGATCAACCAGGTAGTTTTAGTCAGACGTTCTAAAGGCTTGACTACGACTCCGGGACCTATCGGTACTCCCGTGAGTTCATTCGACGTTACTGGCCGCATAACGCCCTGCGTACGAGATTTTGGTGACTCCGATGTGATCCTTTTCTATAGGATCACAATCTGAACACGGGTCGCAACGCAATTCAACGTAAACCAAAAAAAAAAAAAACACACACACGCAACAGTAATATGCTCCTCATTGAGAAGCAGATTGAAAGCAGACCAGCAATTCAATCATAAAAGTTGATTAGAAACTTCACGAAAGATTCAGCAGAGCGACGAGTCAAGGAAGGTTACTTTGAGGAACGGCTGAGACAGCTCACGCATTTGTGGGCCCAATTGAAAAGAATGATGCCAAGGTCCGCGAGCTAGCACTAAGCTCTGATGATGAATACTTTTCAGAAGCCGAGGCACTGAAACAACTAGTATAAATATGAAGCTATATTTTCGGACGGAATACCATGAGGATCAGGCCCATCACAGCGTCCCCGAAAACTGGAGTAAACGGAGCGGCGAGCAACCAGCCAAATGACGGTACAAAAGACAACTAAAACTGGTGGGATTTACTCATCGACCAACTCAGCCAGTGAAAGATGTATAATATGCACCCGCGGCAACCATCGAATGCAAAATTGCCCCAAATTTCTCCTAGAGAAAGATCATGCGAAAGAAAGAAACGACTCCTAGCGAAGAACACAACAAATAACAAGACTTAACGCCTGCGCTAATTGTCTGTCAACATACCACGCAGCCAGTGTAAGCAAGTCAGGTTTTCTTACAAGCTCAAGGTCTACAGAATCACGACACAAATTCCGCGCACTCCTAGGTTCTTTATCACAGGTAAACATAATATCCAGAAGAATGGCTGATACTGATGGGACTCCAATGGGAGCCATCAACCCTAAACATCGCTGGATTGGGAGTTAGCAGACTCAGAAGAAGGTGACCTATTTAATCGTTGCGGAAGCACGTCGATAACATTGACCTACTAGACCCTAGACCTAGGTATACTTTGTTCGATAACATTGACCTAAATGGATGGAAATGACCTAAAAAAATGGATGGGTTGTTATTATTAAATTATTGTTATTATTATTAAAAACTCAATCAGCCATAGCCGTAGCATGGGGTGTCGTCGTCGGTGAAGAAACTAACGCATTGATTAAATGGATTTGGAAGGTAGCAATTTGGAAAACATAACAATACATCGATCTCCGTCAGAGGTATATTGTGAGAAACACTTTTTAGAAAATCTGAAAAGAGCAGAAGACGGAATATCAAAAGTTCTTAGCACTAGAGCGACGGAGACAATCGATGTTCGGTAAAGGTATTCCGACTTCATGAGAGAATATAAAGCCTTGGGACCTCACTATATCATTAATCACTATTTTATACCACAACACTGTGTGCTGAAATCTGACTGCAGCAACCCCAAACAGCGAGTGGTGTTCGATGCTTCATTTACATCAAGCGGAAAATCCTTGAACGGCATACTACACACAGACCCCACTTTTCAGAACGGGCTACTGTCTATACTACTACGCATTAGAATGCTTCAGATAATCCATTCATCATTTTATAGTATAAACAACGATCCATCTGAGGATTTTAAGTACTATAGACTTAAAACCGTCACGTATGGAACCAAATCAGCCCCATTTTTGGCCACTAATTGCATAAATCATCTATCAATCCGATCATGGGACAACAATCTGTTAAGGTCAGCGACGCTTGAAAATGACTTCTGCGTAGACGATTGCTTGACGGGTGCTGACTCAGTGGCAAAGCAATTCAAATCGTAAACTGAACAAAGTGCTTCTACCACACGGTTTCAAATTACAAGAGTGGTGCCCAAATGATGCAGATCTACTGCAAGGAATACCCACAGATGATACCATGAGCAAAGTGAAACTGAGTGAGACATTGGACCAATTCAGTGTTAAAACCCATGGCCTCATATGGATGCCCAATAAAGATCAACTTTAAAGACCAAGATCAGCTCTGGTCATCACAAAGCGAGTGGTGCGCTCTGATTTATCACAAATCTTCGACCCATAGAATTTGTTTGCGCCAGTTGTCGTAAAGGCAAATATATTCATTTAACACCCTGGGAATCGAAAATGGCTTGGGATGATGAAATGCCCTTGGACCTTCAGTTACACTGGAAAAACTTTCTGACTTGCAAAGTCTAAATAAATTACAAATTCCAAGACATATATTTGACGGAAATGTTCCAGTCACCCAAGAACTACACACGTTCGTGAGCGCTTCAGAAAGCAATATACGAACGAGCATTGTATAATAATAAGCAAACAATGGTAAGGCTGCTGGGTTCCAAGTCCAGAGTGGCACCCACAGCGAAGCAATCTTTACCCAGACTGGAGTTGTGCGCAGCAGTCCTAAGCGCAGAACTCGCGCACAGAGTCAGACAAGATTTATTTTGGTTCTTAAGATTTGGTTAAGATTATTTGGGTTCTTTTGGACTGATACAACGGCTTCCATTTACCATCCGTTTTTGGCAAATCGGATAGCCAAGATTCAAGAAGTACAGTCTCAATGAACAGTGTCAATGGCGTCACGTATCATCCGCCAATAATGCAGCTGACGTCTTATCCAGAGAAATAACAGCTTCTAAGCTCTCGAGCACCAGTATGTGGTTTTATGGACCACTGTTCTTACATGGACAAAGGAAGAACTGGACAAAGCCAATATTTTGACGAATTTAGAAAAAAAAAGGAAAAGACGAGCCAAAAATCAGTTGAGCGAAATAAAGAGACTATTTCTTAGCGACGAGCATCAGAGAGCTGTCTTGGATTTTTGCCTTCCAGAGTCAATTGAGTGGAAGTTTATCCCTCCCCGTTCTCCCCACTTTGGCGGCTTGTGGGAAGCTGCTTTTAGGACCGCCAAGTATCATTTTTACAGGGTCGTGGGATCGGCTGTACAAAAGGCCGACGATTTGCAGACGCTGGTGTACAATATTACTTTAGTGATTAATTCGAGGCCATTAGTCCCTCTCTCTGAAAACCCTGCTGATCTGGATGTGACCCTGCTGATCAACAATGTCCTGACTCCTAATCATTTTTTGCACGGAGGACCCCCTTCTATTTTCAGTGTGCCACACCTGACAAAACTCAACATAACTCGGCTAGATGCTTGGCAACGTGTCGTCATTCTTCAGCAGTGTTTCTTGTCTAGATGGAAGGAAGAGTATTTAACCCTGTTGCAGCAACGATCCAAATGGCGCATCCCTGGTCAAGGCATAGTAGTAAATGATATCGTGCTGGTGAAGGACAAGAACTTACCTCTAATGAAGTGGCCCCTGGCCAGGGTGACGGAAATGGTCGCGCTCCCGCGTCATTATTCTTATTCGGTCGTCATTCCTAATCAGTCACATAGGTACATATATCAATTGTAGAAACCCCAAAACAATTAAATAAATTGCATCAATATCTAGAAATCGAACTGTGCTTGTTTATTAAAGCCAATATTTAGAACACAAACTGTTCAGTTTTCGATCGTTTTCGGGAGCTTTAAGTCAGCATGGCGGCCACTAAGGACGCATTCGGAGGAGAGGTTTACAACGGCACAGTAATTCCTTTTACAAATTGCAACGGGATGTTGCTTACATGCTGCGATACAGTTATAAGGCTTAAAGAGCGCCATCTAAGACACTATGTCTGTGGGAGGCTAAGCCAGGCACGCACCATTATGATGCGTACAGTTCAGCAAATCAAATTTTACTCAGAGTTCAAACAGCTTAACGTTACAAAACAGTGGACAAAAAAAGTATGTATCGTTGTATCGTTGACTGCCATCTTTGGATCTGATGGGTACATTCGAGCCGGAGGCAAGTTAGAACATTCAAACTTGTCCGGTGACGCAAAACATCCAGTCTTGCTCCCCTATAATGACACAATTGTAAAAATGATCCTTAGAGAATTACATAAGATCAACATGCATTGTGGTGCTCAAGTTGTGCGTGCCATTGCTCGTCAACAATATTTGATCAACAATGACAAACAATGGCGAGATGCATTGTATACAACTGCGTACGAGGTACCAGAGTCTGGCTAAAATTAATGAGTCAAATTATGAGTCACGCAAGCTCGCCCGTTGTTTAATTCTAGAGAAGATTACTTCGGCCCCATATACGGCCTCCATTCTCCACGAAACCTATTCATTTGGAGTTGGTAAGAGATCTTATAACAGACGCCATTTTAGCAGCACTCCGCCGATTCCTTAGACGTCGAGGGAAGATCCACACGATTCACTGCGATAATGCAACAAATTTTATTGAAGCTAACAACAAATGCGATGGACACCATAGTTGAGCATTGTAACAAAAGAGAAATAGACTTCAAAATCATTCCCCCACGATCACCATCTTTCGGTGGCCTTTGGGAAGCTGCGGTGAAATCCGCGAAAGGGCTGCTTTTATCAATTACAGCCACGGCGTCTTTAACGTTTGAAGACCTCAGCACTGTGGTCGTTGAAGTCGAGGCGATCCTCAATTCACGTCCTATCACTCCCATGTCATCAGAACCCACTGATGAATCAGTTTTAACGCCAGGACACTTCCTGATTGAAGAAACACTAGCTGAGTGTTTCATCAGAGTTTATCTCAGGGGCTCCCACACAATCACGAAGTATGGACGACACAGAATTAGAAGATCTACAACATCGGTTAACCGATATAAATCGAAAAAACGCACCGTACCAACTGGACCACCGCACAACGATGTCATACATAGCATTGACCCATTCAGTCTCCATACTGATACTGATAAGCATCCTCATCATGCGACATAGACGGTGTATTTGGACTTCAAAAACAAAAGGCGCCACAATATCAACTAAAGAGTCTACCCCAAGACAGTTTACTATAACACACATGCACCATAAATATATAATAAAGAAAATATTCGGTCATAGCCTACATAAACAACGGCAATACAGAAAGACCAAACTGAGACGTCAAAAAAAAAACTGCTGACTTTCTAATTTAATGCAATCGACAAAATATTGCTAATTATTACACTTTTGAATTGTTAAATTTTAATGTTTAGATTTTTCTATATTTCCATTAATTTACCACCTAAGCAATATCCATCAAATTAGCTATAAATATTAAACTTTTATATTAATAAAGTCAGTCTCAGACAATCCTATTCTGAACTCATTTATCTCTCACGTCCAATTTGTTCAAGGGCAAGTTGCGACAACAACCCAGCAATTGGTTTATGTACCCTTTGCACAAACTTAATCATTAAAGATTAACACCAAGCATTTGCCAGAAGTAGTTGGCTTGGGAGAAATTTGTGTAAATGTAAAACTTACAAAAATGTGTACATGTAGAATACTGCTTTTGGCAAATTAATCTATATACGGTATAATATATATCTAATAATATAAGCTGCCAGTTAATTTCAAAGGTATGTCAACTTCGGCTCCGCCCGAAGTTAGCTTTCCTTAGAAAGAACTGGATCCAGTTAGAAAGAACTGGATTGCGAGAGTCACTTTGCTAAGAACATCGTGCGTTCAGAAGATGGGGCCTATACAGTCAGGTTGTGAATTAAACATAACTTCGGTGAATTAAGCGCCTTGCACTTACAGGCTCTACGTCGTTTACAGTCGTTGAAGAGGATGTCTCATCAGCCTCAACTGTGCGCTCAGTATTCGGCCTTTTTAAAGGAGTATCTTAACCTAGGTCGTATGTCCCTCGTTCCGCCGGAGCTGCATCGAGATTGCAAATTTTTTCTGCCCCACCACTATGCTTAAGAAGGACAGGACCACGACGAAACTTATATTGGTGTTTGATGGTTCCCCTCTTACGACCTCAGGTTATTCTTTGACATCTTAATGGGTGAGCCTGTCACAGCCTGTGAGCCTGTTCACAGTCGATAGCTCTGTCTCGAGACATTTGTAAGATTTACCGTTGTGTAAGGATGGGCTTCGTCCGACAGCTACTCCCAGTTCATTTTGTAGCGAGATTTCCTTTTGGATGAACTGCAAACATATAAATTGGACATTTTTACATATGTAATAAAGCCGGCTTCCTACCTATCCAAAATCTAGCTCCGAGATTTTTACGTCGATGATCTTATTTCTGGTGGCAACATCAAGGAGGAGGTTGTTAGCATTTTAGGAAAGATTTCAGAGCTTCTGTTCAAAGGGCGAATTTCAGTGCGGATGTGGTGCTCCAATATCCCTATCGTGTTGGCCGTCGTGTCTTAAGAGGATCGGGAGTCTTATTAAACTGTTTATGAAGGCAGCAACTTCACAAAATTTGTTTAACGATTTTTTTAAAGTCAGCAGATCCTTTAAAATTTGGCGGATCAATTTACCCAAAGTGGAATCCTTAGAAAGTCCCATCCTTCGAACAAAAAAGCTTAAGCATTTGCGATTAATCAGTTATATGACAGCTGTAGGATATAGTAGCCCGGGTGTTCGGATTTATATACTATATTTTTAAATAATTAAATATTTATAATCTATAAAATATTATAGATTCAAACAAATTTAAATAAATATGAATACAAAAGTTTGTATACAAATTAAGTTATATAAGGAACCTGGTTTTGAGAATAGGGAATCATCTATAATCTGAAATCTAAGAACGCCCGTTACAATTTCCGAATTTGAATATCAATATATGGATAAAGGGAATAAAATTGTCCCCTATGAGAAACTACAAAATATTTTCGGAAAAAATTACACATCCAATGTTAGGACAAACAATTGTATTTAAAATCACAAATAATGAAAAAAAAAAAAAACAACAACACATAACTATTATGGAATGGCAGAAACTTACTTCCCATATCCGTGAAATAAATAAAACCTTTGATAAGAACTACAAAGGTGTAAGTCAAAATAGGGCAATTCAAAAAGATACAATTAACAAACAAGCGAAAATTCTCGTAAGCTTCTGAGTTTCCTGAAATAGGGAAAATAATAAATAAAATATGAAAATAGGGAAATAATAAATAAAACAAACTGGTCAAAAATATCAAAATAATTGATCAAGTTAACTTATATTATATTAACAATAACAGAGAGGTATGAACTAAATAAATCGATACCAACAATATCAAATACCCCTTTGACAATAGATAATAGTGAGGAGCAAAAGTCAGTAGAACAAGATAGAATTGGATTCAACGGAAGATGAAAATTTCGAATCAAGCGAGGAAATTCATGTTAAAGAAAAATATATACCAGATCTGACAATTCCCGCGGTAATAACATTACCGGATCAGGGAGAAGAGAATCATTAGGTAGATTCAGAAACCAGTATAACAGATACAAAACACAACATTATGACAAAAGTATGCCCAAATGGCATACATTAAAGACATTTCGAATGCCATTCCTGAATTTAACGGCCAAAAAATAAACCTGCCAAAGGTAAACCTAAAGGTTTGTTACAGCTCTAAAACTGGTCAACATAACAAAAGCACCATAGGAAAATATTGCTGTTGAGGTAATAAAATCCAAAATAGTTGGATCAATACTCTACAAAGATCAGAGTGATGATACAAATGTGGAATAATACAAAAATTGCAACAAACTATTGTCGGTGAAACATCTGCCGTAATAAAAGCTAAAATGGCAAGCACATTACGGAAAGGTAAGACCGCTAAAAAGTTTACTTTCGCCAATTTGCGAAAGCTTCTAGAAGCGGCATATATTGACGAAGCGGCGATATTGACTTAACATTCGAACATGCTGACAAGTTTAGTACTAAGGAATCTATTAACACAATGATTACAAATTGTGAGCTGGGAAAAATTAAAACTATCTTAGAAGCAGGAAATTTTAGTAAAATGAATGATGCCGTAGGTCAACACGTACATTGTAGTACAGGCATAACTGGAAGTGATAACACTGAGGTAGAAGAACCGGCCACAATGGTAATTATAACAAGAAAGGAATGCTAACTTCGGGCGGAGCCGAAATTGATATACCCTTGCAGTTGAGTGGCAGTCCGCTAGGTGGCGACACGCATCTTATATTATTAGATATATGTCGGATCGTATATAGTCGGCCGATCCTTATGAAATTTGGCGGATGAGTTTGCCTAAAGTAGAATCCATAGAAAATCCCATTCTTCTAACTTTAAAAACAACGAAGTTATGCCATTTCCGATCAATCAGTTATATGCCAGCTATAGGATATAGTCGACCGATCCCGGCCGTTCCGACTTATCTACTGCCTGCAATGGAAGGAATGGTGTGTGCAAAGTTTGAAGACGATAGCTTTCAAACTGAGAGACTGGTTTGGGTAGATACAGACAGACAGGCGGACAGACGGACGGACGGAAAGACGGACATGCTTATATCGACTCAGGAGGTGAACCTGATCAAGAATATATATACTTTATAGGGTTGGAGATGTCTCCTTCACTGCGTTGCACACTTTTGACCAAAATTATAATACCTCCTGCAATGGTATAATAATACCAACAATGGCCGCAACGCCTATAGAGGAAATAACCAAGGAAATTACTGCAGGCAAATCGCTTATAGAGGAAAGGGTAAGGGCCCAAGGTAATTCGGAAAACTCACAGGAACTTTTAGATACTCAGAACGAGATAACACTAAGGTTTACATGTAAGGTGATCATGTTAATACAGGAAAAATTGTCGTTCTTAATTGATACCGGTGCAAACATATCACTACTTATAGAATATTCAGATCAGTTCAGCAATGTCAATAATATAGTAAATATACAATCCATAAGCCATGAAAATCTTAAAGAATCAACATCAATTGAGATCCAAACAGATATATATATAATTCCACATAACTTTTACTAGGTAGATATAAATCGCAAGATCGGAAGTTTTCCGTGAAATTGTCTCTGTTTGTTCTTATTAAAAACTTATTGAAAGTTTTTCTTATGAAAGCAACCACTAAAAACAAGTTCGTCCGATTTTTAATTACCATTGATACTGATCAATTAGCTCAAATAAAAAAACTCAAACATGAACCATTTTCGAACTATAATGTATTTCAAACAAATTAAGAGTCCAGAAAGAAAATAGTTTTATCTCAACAATCCATAAACTTTCCCTCACAATTTCAAACTAAATTGAAAAGTCTATGTAGCCAGTATACTGATGTATTTGGACTTGAAACCGAGCCAATAACGAATAATTTCTACAAACAAAGACTGAGATTAAATGATGAACCACCAGTCTATATAAAAAATATATAGAAACCCTCATAGTCAAACATTTTTTGTCGGGATTTCATCAAATAGATCTTGACGAAAATTCAATAAATATAACGTCCTTTTCAACAAACAACGGCGCCTACCGTTTCTCGCGATTACCATATGGTCTACAAATTGCTGCCAACTCTTTCCAGAGAATGAAGACCATAGCATTATCGGGACTAGAGCATTCCTTTATATGGATGATTTAATAGATATTGGTTGTTCCGAAAGTCATATGCTTAAAAACTTAACCAATTTTTTTTAACAAATGCTGGAAATATAATCTTAATCTCCATCCAGGAAATTATTCATTTTTTATGCATGAAGTCACATTTTTGGGACACAATTGCACAGATAAAGGAACCTTGACAGATGACAAGTTAACACACCCAGTTCCCACAAAGAGAAATTGCCAAATTGCAGGCCGTATCCGGTGTCCAACACGCGCAGTAAAGAAACCGAATCCGCACTCTGGGGGCAATCGCCCGGAGCCCGGCCTAACACTCGTGCAACGAGTGATCGTCACCGGATACCAACTGCTGACCCGGCACCTTTAGCGACAGCGCTGCGACCAGGCAAAGGCCTCGAGCTGCAGCCGGATCAGACCTTTAAGTTAGTCTAAAATCTGTACTCACAATCATAGTTGTGTTAATTAATAATTGTAAAAACAATATTGACCTTTACCTTAACAGGTTTAAAGGAAATAAAGTTATAACAAAATAACCCAATTGATTTAATTATTGAACCTTTACCTAAACAGGCTTAAGGGAAATAATCAAATATAACAGCCCGATCTTATGAATAACTGGCGCCCAAACGTAATTAAAAAACCCGCACCCAAATAAAAGAATCCCGTTAATAAAACGGCACAAAAATAAAATAAAGACAAGTGCAAGAATCGGCGACGGAAAAAAGCCGGAAAAAGTGAAATCGCGTTAATAAAACGGCACAAAAAATAAAATAAAGACAAGTGCAAGAATCGGCGACGGAAAAAAAAAGCCGGAAAAAGTGAAAAAAACATTAAAAGTAAAAAAAAAAAAAACTCAACAAACCGAACCGATGCACGGTTCAATAATTCTACAAAGAAATAAAAAATTCTGAGTTCCAAATACTCGAGTGCAGTGCAATTATCAGACAAATAAAATTGCAAACAATAAAATAAAAATAAAACAAGCTGCAACTCCATCGTGCTTGCAGTTTGTTCCGAAGAAAAAATAACAAAAACAAAGGGAGCTATTAAGTTACCCCCGCCTCACCCGAGACAACAGAGACGGCAGCAGCAGCAGTAGCAGCGACGACAGCAGCAACAGCGACGGCAACAGTACCAGCGACGGCAACAACAGCAGCGACGACAGCAAAAGCAGCGACGGCAACAACAGCAGCGACGGCAACAACAGCAGCGACGGCAAAAAACAATATTAATAAGAAATGTGAGTAGGCTTCTTCTCTAAATTCTTCGCCAACATTGAAAGTATTCAGAGAATAATTTTGGCCAGTACAAAACATTATTAATTCCCCTACACAAAACGTTCAGATATAAAACAAATTCCATTTTGTAAGAAATAAATTTTTAATAATAAATAAAGCATTCAGAGAATAAAGGGAACATTATTAATTCCCTTATAAAAATCTATCACCAACTAAATAATATTCCTTGTAGGATACAAATCTTTTTAATACTAAATCTTCCCTAATATTTTGGTATTTAATTTTTAATAATAAATATTCATCAAGCTCATAATTGAATTTTGTAGCACAAATAAAAAAAGTTCAGATAGAAGTTTTTTTTTTTTTCTCATTGGAAAAAATACTGGGAATGTAATTGGGAAATATATTTAATACTGAAACCAATTCAGCCACACCCATGCACAGAATTAATGAAGAGTTTTCATCAGACGAAGAGGTTCTCACAGAATACAGGAAGCTTTTAGAAAGAAAAGTAGGAAAACAGAAAACACTTCAACAAAGTGAGGTAGATTGTCCCCCGTCTACCAGTAGGGTAGCACTTATTCGAGACAGCGCTCTCAGCAACTAAATGAGCAACACAGAAATGACGCTTTACATGCGTTCGTATCTGGCCTAAAAAAATCTCTAAAAATAGCCGTTTTTCCGGCACAGCCACGAGACTTGCCAACAGCATTAGCACTGGCACAAGAGGCTGAATCAAGTAACGAAAGAAGCGCCTTTGCGGCCACTTTCGCTCGACACTATGAGGAAAGAACACATAAGCCAAATATCCAACGGCAAGCAGGTTGGAAAAATCCCCTAACCCATTACGAACAGACCCAAAACTCTGGGGCAATAAAAAAAACCCCTCACTTCATTAGGACTCAAAAGGGAACCAACAACCAAAATGGTTCTTTTAAACAAAGACCCTACACCACTCAGGGTCAGCCAGCTCCAGAGCCAATGGAGGTCGACACCTCTTCCAGGTTTAGGCAGCCCACAATATGGCAAAAGGGGCAGTCAGAACGATTCCAGCAAAAAATAAACTTCATGCCGGAAGAAAAAAACCACGACGAAGACTATGACTCTTTAGCACAAGCCTGTTCCACTGAAATAGAAGACGAACTGGACGCAGACGACTCTTGTAATTTTTTAGGGTAAAATCCCTGCTCCCTTACATCACACGTACGGTAGCAGGAAAAGAAATAAAATTACTTTTAGACACAGGAACTTCAAAAAATTACATTACTCCAATCCCGGGGCTGAAAGGCATCGTGGCAGCAGAGAAACCCTTCACGGTGAAGTCAATCCATGGATTCACCAAAATTGACAAAGTCTAGTTTCTGTTTTTAACGTAAAAACACCCTTTTTTATACTAAATAACCTCAAAGACTTTGACGGCATTATCGGGCTCGACTTGCTTAAACAAGTGAATGCGAAACTCGATTTTACCGGCAATACCCTGCACACAATCAATGGAAACGAAAATATTAAATTCACCAAAGCAGAAAACGTAAATTTTATTAAAATTGATGATGAAGACGTTCCCCTGGCAATAAAAGCCACCTTTGATAAAATGATTGTAAAAAATCATAAAGCCTTCGCCGATCCGGACGAAGCGCTGCCATTTAACATAAACACTATAGCCACAATTAAAACTGATGGGGAACCGGTGTACTCCAGGTCGTACCCGCACCCCATGGGTGTAACCGAATTCGTCAATGCAGAGGTTAAACAATTTCTTGCGGACGGCGTAATAAGGCCATCCAAGTCCCCATATAATAACCCCACCTGGGTTGTAGATAAAAAGGGAACAGACCCAAATGGGGCTAAGAAGAAGCGTTTGGTTATAGACTTCAGGAAGCTAAACCAAAGAACCGTAGATGATAGATATCCTATCCCTACAATTTCGACAATATTGTCAAACATGGGCGAGTCACAATTTTTCACAACGCTCGACCTCAAATCAGGCTTTCACCAGATAGAACTGGCGGAAAAAGACAGGGAAAAAACTGCCTTTTCCATAAACAATGGCAAATACGAGTTCTGTAGAATGCCATTCGGGCTTAAAAATGCCCCGAGCATCTTTCAAAGGGCCATCGATGACGTACTAAGAGAGGGAATCTCTAAGTTATGCTACGTATATGTCGATGACGTCATAATCTTCTCAAAAACAAAAGAAGACCACGTAAAGGACGTGGATTGGGTCTTAACGAAACTCTTAGAAGCAGGCATGAGAGTATCCCAGGAAAAGTCAAAGTTCTTTAAACAGAGCGTTGAATACCTAGGGTTCATAGTGTCGCAGGGGGGACTTCGAACATCACCCGAAAAGGTAGAAGCCATTAAGAATTTTGCCCCACCAAAAACACTCATCGATCTCAGATCATTTTTGGGGTTAGCAAGCTACTACAGGTGTTTCATCAAAAACTTCGCGACAATCGCAAGGCCCCTAACAAATATTTTGAAGGGAGAAAATGGCAAGGTCAGCAAACATCAATCAAGAAAGATTGACATCAATATGAGCAAAGAACAGAGAGAAGCGTTTGACAAGCTGAGAGAAATCTTGGCATCAGAGGACGTTCTGCTGTCATACCCAGACTTTAAGAGACCGTTCGATTTAACAACGGACGCATCAGGTCTCGGACTTGGGGCGGTACTATCTCAGGATGGCCGCCCAATCACAATGATATCACGTAGCCTACGTGACAACGAAAAAAATTATGCAACCAACGAGCGAGAGCTCCTCGCCATTGTTTGGGCATTAAAAAACCTCCGAAATTACCTTTATGGAGTAAAAGATTTGCGGATCTTCACAGATCACCAACCACTCACTTTTGCCGTATCAAAAAAAAACCCTAACGCGAAATTGAAGCGCTGGAAGGGGATTATCGACGACCATGGCGCAAAGGTGGTCTATAAACCAGGCAAGGAAAATTTCGTGGCGGACGCGTTGTCTCGCCAGAATATAAACGCCTTAGAGGACGTTCCGGAATCAGACGTAGCCACCATTCATAGCGAACAGTCCCTGACATACACCATCGATACCACCGAAAACCCAGTAAATTCTTCCGAAATCAAATAATAATTGAGGATGGAAACAGTTTTTCCGTGGAAACGTTCATCTTGTTTAAAAGCAAGGTGAGGCACATAATTAGAACCCCCAACCAGGAAAACTTGCTAAATGTATTACAGGAAGTGGTAAACGCAATATATTGTACCCTACCAACTCTAGCATTTATCCAACACCAACTGATAGAGGCCTTCCCTAGCACTTCTTTCAAGTACACAAAAAGCTTCGTACAAGACATAACGGACACGACCGAGCAGAAAGAAATCGTTATAGCAGAACACAACAGAGCTCATCGAGCAGCACAGGAAAATGTGAAGCAAATTCTTAGGGATTACTTTTTCCCGAAAATGCTCCGGTTAGCAATGGAAATTACGTCAAACTGCCGAACCTGTTCCATGGCCAAATACAAACGCCATCCATCTAGGCAGGTGGTAGCAGAAACACCTATTCCTTCTTCTGTGGGTGAAATCCTACACATTGATATTTTCTCAACAGACGGAACTCTTTTCCGTACATGCGTCGATAAGTTCTCGAAATTCGCCACGGTGCAATCCATCGCATCGAGGGCTATCATAGACATAAAAGCCCCTCTGTTACACATTATAAATTTTTTCCCAAAAACAAAAACAATCTACTGCGATAATGAAAAATCACTAAATTCCGAGACCATTAAATCAATTTGGCTAAATCATTTCAATATCACCATTTCCAATGCCCCACCTCTACACAGCACCTCAAACGGTCAGGAAGAGAGGTTTCATAGCACTCTAGCCGAAATAGCCAGATGTCTGAAACTGGGACGCAATCTAAATGACACTGTAGAATTAATTCTTTTGGCGACTAACAAATACAATAATTCAATTCACTCAGTATCTAATAAAAAACCAATGGAAATCGTTCACTCAAAGTCCGCAGAATTCGAGGAAAAAGTAAGTAAGAAAATTCAAGAAGCCCAAAAAAAGGCACTTGACCAAGTAAATAAGAATAGGACCTATAAGGACTATCAAGTCGGCGAGAAAGTTTTTCTAAAAGGAAATACTAGGAAACAAGCTATCACCGCTATGTTCGGAAGTAGTTATTGAGGCAGACCTGGGGACCACGGTCCTAATTAAAGGGAGGGTGGTCCACAAGGACAACCTACGCTAATAACCCTCGCTAGACTCCTCACCCTTTTTACAAATTTTACATTTTTTATTCATTCATATCTTTCTTTTTTTTTTTTTTTTTTAGACTTTGGTTGTTTATTTTGAATCTTCTCTTACGAGACTAACAAAATGTGTTAAAATCTTAAAGTACTACATTATTCTAACAGTTTATTAAACTGTGTTTGTGTTAGGCTGTCCTAATAATTGTCGCTGGATGGGACGGTCGTTACGACGAAGGCGGGAACGGCTACACACCAACGTTAATGCTCTAGCGAGGTGGTTTGGATGGGTTAACAGCTTTGTGTAGTAATTTTCCATGTGTTGTGCTATTACATCTCGGACGGGGAGAATATTCAAGTCTCTATGAATGTTTTCACTCCGAACGTACCACCGTGCCCCGGTGATAGTTCTCAAGATCTTTGATTGGGCTCTCTGCACGATTTCTACGTTGTTGTTGCTGGCGCTCCCCCACAACTGGGAGCCATAAGTCCAGATTGGTTTCAAAACGGAGTTATAGAGAAGAACCTTATACTCCAGACTGAGGGGGGAGCGGAAGTTTATAAGCCAATGCAGACTGTTTGCCTTCAGCTTTAGGTGAGTTCGTTTGGCTTCAATGTGCGTGCGCCAGGTAAGCCGTCTATCGAGATGTACGCCAAGATATGTTACTTCATCTGACTGAGGAAGCACGGTGTTGTTTAGTGTAACGTTTGGGCAATTACGTCTGTTTAAGGTAAAGGTTACGTGTTTACATTTTTGTTCATTTACTTTTATACGCCAGTCTGAGAGCCATTTCTCTACTGCATCTAGGTGGGTCGCAAGTTGCGCTGAAGCTTGTTGTGGACATTTAGATCGGCTGAGGATCGCGGTGTCGTCAGCAAACGTAGACATAGTTAGTTGCCTACTCGTAGGGATATCGGAAGTGTAGAGTAGGTATAAAGTTGGCCCGAGAACGCTGCCTTGTGGAACTCCAGCTTCGATGTTATGTTCAGCTGACATGGAAGTATTGCATCTCACAACAAATTTCCTGTTGTAGAGATAAGACTTTAAGAGTTTATGCGTGTTGTTAGGGAGCATTATTTTGATTTTATGCATTAGGCCATCAAGCCATACTCTGTCGAATGCTTGAGAGACGTCCAAGAATACCGCAGTGCAGTATTCCCTATTTTCAAATGCACTTCGAATTTCCGATGTTATGCGGTTCACCTGCTCGATAGTTCCATGTTTTTCGCGAAAGCCGAATTGGTGTGCTGGGATACTATTATGTCTTCTAAAGTGTGGTATGATACGGGTTAAAAGGCATTTTTCAAATAGTTTTGATAGACACGAAAGTAAACTTATTGGTCTGTATGAAGAGGTGAGCGTGTGGTCTTTACCAGGTTTTGGTATCATAATGATGATTGACTTTTTCCACCTCTTTGGGAAGTAACCCAGTCTTGTCATTGCGTTGAACAACTGGCATATGGTACCAACAGCGCATAATGGAAGTTCAATAAGCATTTTTGGAGTGATTAGATCGCAGCCTGGAGATTTTCTTGGTTGTAACTGCTCTTTTATAATTTTTATGACTTCGCATGGTCGAAATACGATTGGTTCGACAATAGGAAGGTCGTTGGTGATCTTATATTACACTCGTTTGTTGCTGGATTAGGCTGGAACACGTTTTCAAGGTGGGCAGCGAATGTGTTGGCTCTGTCTTTGTCGCTTCGGGCCCAGCAACCTGCGGGTGTCTTTATTGGCGTAACTGTTATTGTTGGAGGGCTCAGTGTTGAGTGTGCTTTCCATAGTGGGAATTTTGAGCTGGATGGTGATAGTTGCTCTATATAGCGCTGTTGGGATCTGTCTTCTTCTTGTCGTAGTGCCTTGGTGAGTCGACGTGAAGCTTCTTTTAACTGTTGCTTTGCAGCTGGCGATCGAAGTAATTGCCATTCGCGCCGGGAACGACGCTTTGCCAGAACTAGCTGCTCTATTTCTGCATTCGTGTGCTTGGTGTTATTTGTTTTATTTTCCCTTCGTGGTGTTGCGATACGAGCCGCTGAAGCCAAGACTGACTCTAGCATGCTTACTGTTCTGTTGATGTCATCTTCGCCGGTTAGCTGTGGTGTAAGTTCGATGTGCGAACTTACGTATTTTTTGAATTTGAGCCAGTTTGTGCTGTTAGAGGTCAACATAACGGGGTTGACATTACTAACTGGCTGTTGGCTTAGACTGAAGAGTACTGGCGAGTGGTCTGATGATAGATCCGAGAGAGAACTGGCGCTGATCAGATTTCGAGGGATGTTTTTTGTAATTGCGAAGTCAATCAGGTCGGGCAGTTTTCTGGGGTTACTAGGCCAGTGTGTAGGTGAACCCGGGGAAACGCAGTCAAGTTTATTGCTCGGTTTTATGATTGCGTAGTACAATTGCCTACCTTTCGGCGTCACGAGGCGAGATCCCCAGTGCGTATGCTTGGCGTTATAGTCTCCTGCTGCTATAAAGTATTTTCCTAGCGAGTTGAAGTAGTCGATAAATTGGGCTTCGGATATCTTGAATCGGGGAGGACAGTATACCGCTGCTAGAGCTAGATTGTGGCAACCCAACTGTATGTTGATAGATGTGGCTTGCAGGTAACTAGTAGCAAACGTGTTGTGGAAGTGGTGCTTGATGCGGTTTTTAATCAGGATTCCGGTGCCTCCATGGGCCTTTCCATCGGGATGATTAGTATTGTAAAACGTATACCCTCGGATTTGGAAGTTGTATTTGTTGGTAAGGTGGGTTTCGGCAAGTAACATTACGTCGATTTCATTGTCATTCATAAATTGTGATAGCTCAAGTTTGTGACGTGAAACGCCGTTGGCATTCCACAGTACAATGCGCAAGGGAGCCATTAATTATTTTGATAAGGTGTTTTGGAGCAACTGAATCAAAATGTTTTGATTTGTCAACATACTTTGCATGGTCGTTCGCATAAAAGAAATGAATTCATCCATACTTTTTTGCAATGCGAGTATCATTGTTTCCATTTTATTTTCTGTGTGCTCTGCAGGTTGGTAAGAGACTGTAGGTGGAGGTTGGGCGTTGTAGGCAGGGCTCGCATGTCCCGATTTTATAACGCTTGCAAAGCTTACGTTTTTGGATATAGTGGAACTGCCGAGTGAAGATCGGGCTGCTGACGAAAAGAAAACTTCAGGTGTGGATTTGGAGGGTATCAATGGTGTATGATGAGATCGTGCTGATGACACTCTTTGGTTGATCCGACTTTTTAGCTCCTTGTATACTGGACAGCCTCGGTAGTTTGCTGTGTGGTCTCCTCCACAGTTACTACACTTTTTGCTATTTGGCACGTTTTTGAGTTCGCACTCAGCAGAGGTATGCAGCCCTCCGCAAGCGACGCATACAGAGCGTAGTGTGCAGTAAGATTTGGTGTGTCCGTATTCCTGGCAGTTTGCACACTGGACTGGGCCATTGCGTTTGTGCGGCTCTTCAACCGTGATTCTGCGATGCAATAGATACTGGAGTTTGTAGATGGGATGGACTTCGTTTTTCTTGATGGCCTTAGAGTCAGGTACAAGTTCCACTTTAAAGAGAGGTTGCGGTTGTTTGTTTCGGTTACGTATATTTGAAACGGTTTTTACATTAAAGCCTTTGTCTTTTAGTGCCTGTTCGACTTCTGCAGTGCTTACGTCTGGTTCGATTCCTTTTATGACGGCTTGTTGACCTTTACTACTTTTTAGCTGGTAGGTGTAGTAGTTCATTTTCTTAGAATCTAAGAGCTCCGTCAATTCTCTATAGCTTTCTTCACTTTTAACTTGGACCTTTGTTTCATGTATGTCTCCTTTAGTCAAGGGGATTACATGGAAGCTGTCTTTACCAATCAGATCTATTATTATATTAACGAGGTTGTTTGAGGTTTTCTCTCGAATATAAAGCGGAGGCGGCTTCGCTTTCTTTTTTGTCCGTGTCTATGTCTGTAGCAGGAGTTTCGTCTGACGTGTCAGCCAAAATTTCGAATCTATTTGCTGTATAAGAGTTTAGCAGAGTACCTTGGCTTGAGGGACCCCGATTGATTTTTGCGACGTTACCCATTTTCGTGTCTTGAGGACTTAGTTTTCTTTTAATGTTTATGTAGCGATCCATGCCAGTCTGTATGGTCGAACCTTGCTTTTTAATTGGAGCGTTTGTCGCTGCAGTAGGTAAATCCGCTGGCACAGCAGGTAGAACGATCGACTGTATCGGGCATACAGACGAAACTGATGTTGTTGTTGTTGTCATTGCATTTACAGTTGCTAATGACGTCACTGTGCTGGTGACCGTGGCCAAACATGTGGGCAGTTGGGGCGAGGCAAGGCAAGGGAGAGGGGAATCGCATTTATCGCTTACTCCGCTTTGCACCGGCATAGACGGAGAGAGAGAGCGCGCCCTTACGTCGTGAATAGGCTTGAGTACGGTGGACGGTGTTGGGGTTAGCGATCGCGGTAAATTGGCTACTGCAGAAGCTTTTGTTGTTGCTGCTTCGGCTACATCAGTCGATACGAAAGAGAAGTATGCATTGCTCTTTTGCAGCGAGAGCCGACGTTCGTCTCGTTGACGCTGGCGCTGCGCCCTAATTTCGTTTGGGTTCATCGCCTTATTGGTTTGTTTCTTGTATTTTTGTATAATAAGCACTAATCAAAAAAAAAACACAAAATCCAGTAACATACGACTTTTCGTCGCAATAAGCGTCTTTTCGCCGTTTATTTTCTTATTTTATATCGATTGTCTTCCGGAGCACAAGAGAAACAATAAAACGTCTGCACTCGCCGACGTTCGAAAATCGATTCATATCTTTCTAGGTTAGGAAAATACATTTTAGTATGGGCACTTAGGGCTGCTAGAACAGACGCAACGGTGAAACTGAGTGACTATACGAACGCAGACTATATCCCTATAGAGGACGGTGAAATTGTAGATTGGGAATCTTACAGATACTTACAACACGCGACGAACATGACAACTTACGAGGACTACGCTGACCAGACCGAAACGTTGACAAGAACATTTACTGAAGACCACAGAATACCGGTTATAATGACAGACCTCACACACATTCGTAAGTTAGTAGCAACTCTAAAAATTCATCATAGGGCCGCTAGGAGTATAAACTTAATAGGGACAGCTTTAGAAGTTATTGCAGGCACACCCGACTTTAATGATTGGGAGCAAATAAAATTTTATCAAGATCAATTAATGAGAGCAGATGAAGGACAAATTGAATTAAATACCAAATTCCAAGAGCGTTTAAACGAACTTGTAAACGCAATGAATCAAATTCAAAAATTTGAAACAAATAAAGAAACACACCTTTTGGAAATTATTTTGGCTAAAAACAGAAAACAATAATCACGGATTTAGAAAATATCCTTATGGGCCTAACCCTAGCAAAACTAAATATTGTAAGCCCGGCAATTCTAGATAGCTCTGACATTGGCGAATTTAAAGACAAGCAGCCTATTAACATTAGTTTAATAGAAATATTAGAAGGATCTAGTATAAGTGTTTTTCAAAATTCCGATATCATTCAATTTCTCATTAAATTCCCTAACCCTAAGCTCGTATGTAAGAAAATAACGGTCTATCCGGTTCAGCACCACAACAAGATTCTGGACTTCGAAAGTGGAAATTTGGTCGCTGAGTGCCCAAAACGAAACATCAACATCGGGTACTGCAAGCGACGGTCGGAGCCACCTTCTGCAAGGAGCTCAAAATGGCACTTGTGCCCAGCAAATAGTTTCTGGAGCTATTGCGCAATGCTCTACGCTCCCAGATCATCTGGATCCAGTTACAGTTATAAATCACGGCACCCTCATAATAAACGAGGCCAACATGACCATAACCGACGACCAGGGACGGGACCAAAAAATATATGGAACCTACTTGGTAACCTATTCTGACAGGATAGGCCTCAACGGAACTTGGTTCGTAAATCAGCTGGGAAGTTCGATGAAAAAGCCCGCTGTGTCGGCCATGACCGTGGTCAACATCACGACACACCAAAACCGGCTAACTCTCCCACTTCTTCACGAGCTGAGTCTTAACAACCTCCACCACATCAGGACCCTTAGAGAAGAACTTACCTTGGGTTCCTTCCTCAGCTACTCCCTCACCCTACTCGCTCTCTTCCTACTATGCTCCACCGTTTGCCTCGGCTACCATTACCTAAAGATCAGAGGTCACCCCAAATCAGGAACTAATAAAGACATGGAACTAGCGGGTCACCGGGACGGCAACCACTTAAAGGGAGGAGAAGTTAACACACCCAGTTCCCACAAAGAGAAATTGCCAAATTGCAGGCCGTATCCGGGGGCCAACACGCGCAGTAAAGAAACTGCCGAATCCGCACTCTGGGGGCATTCGTCCGGAGCCCGGCCTAACACTCGTGCAACGAGTGATCGTCACCGGATACCAACTGCTGACCCGGCACCTTTAGCGACAGCGCTGCGACCAGGCAAAGGCCTCGAGCTGCAACCGGATCAGACCTTTAAGTTAGTCTAAAATCTGTACTCCACAACCATAGTTGTGTTAATGAATAATTGTAAAAACAATATTGACCTTTACCTTAACAGGTTTAAAGGAAATAAAGTTATAACAAAATAACCCAATTGATTTATTATTGAACCTTTACCTAAACAGGCTTAAGGGAAATAATCAAATATAACAGCCCGATCTTATAACTGACACAAAATATAACGAATAGAAAATTATCCAGTTCCATACAAAGCAGACAGTGCCAGACGAATTAATGCATTCTGCAATTATATTTAAGATTTATCGAAAACTTCGCAAACTATTCGCGGCATATAACTATATTATGCAAAAAGAATGTTCCATTCGAGTGGACTGATGAGTGTCAAAATACTTTGTTACACTTAAAATCCCAGCTCTTGAAGCCGAACTTATTACAATATCCCGATTTTAAAAAAGAATTTTTTATAACCACAGATGCTAGTAAACAATGGCCACCAACTACCAGTTTCATATGCATCTAGATCATTTACAAAGGGTGAAAGTAATAAGAGCACAACCGAGCAAGAATTAATAGCAATTTATTGGGCAATAACCTATTTCAGACCGTATATTTATGGAATTCACTTTACAATTTAAACTGACCATAGACCACTTATACATATATCTGTTCTCAATGACCAATGTCATTACAATACAGGACTTAAAAGAAATTACCAGAAATATAAATAAAGACCCTAAACAGACATCAAAGTAGACAGAAATCCTGCGCTGGAGAAAAACAAAAATCTATAGAAATAGCTTCAAAGCCCAACGTATATGAAGTCATCAATAATGGCGAAGTACATAAAGTAGTGCCCTTGCACGAAAAAAATATGACTTGTTTTTTTAAGCATGAAAAAAAAAATACTGCAAGATATAATGTTAGCGATTTATTTACCAATGGAATTCTGGACTAAGGATAGTTTATCAAAGGCTTGAAATGCAAGCCGGCATATATAATATCAGCCAACTAAAAGTGGCACCGTGGGAAAGTATCTTTGAACTAATTTCAATTGATAATTTCAAAAAAATGGGCAAAAAAACTAAATTAATTAAGAGTCAATCTACTCAACCCGGTGACCCTAATTAATAATGATAAAATATATCAAATAATGATCAAATATGATCATATACATAATGATCAAATATAAAGAGGTCAAACTGGCATTACAAAAACTTTGGCAAAGGTGAACAGATATTATTATTGGAAAGGTATGACCCGATATATTACTGAGTACATAAGAAAACGTTAAAATCAACTAAATATACAAAGACAACACTGACAATAATACGTTACGATCGGTCCGCTACCCAAATCCGAACAAGGAAATGAGTATGCAGTAACTTTAATTTGCGACTTAACGAAAAACCTTGTTGCGATACCAATCAAAAACAAAAGTGCGAAAATAGTTTTAAATGCTATATTTGAAAATTTTATTCTAAAGTACGGTCCAATGAAGACGTTCATTACGGACATGGGAATAGTATATAAAAATTCAATAGTAGAAGATTTATGCAAAAATGTAATTATCAAAAAAAAACCTTCTACTGCATACCACCACTAGACTACAGGCACAGTGGAGCGAAGCCACAGAATAATTAATGAGTTCATTCGCTCATACATCTCAATTGACAAAACAGATTGGGATGTATGGCCAATACTTCGTATACTGTTTCAATACGACACCACCTATGGCACACGATTATTGTCCATATGAGTTAGTTTTCGAAACACCGAATTTGCCAAAAAATGTTAATACTCTTAAAAACTAAGAACCTAATCATATGCTAGGGGGAGTAAGTAGCGATTAGAAATAGCCTTTAAAAGAGCTAGAATTATGTTAAAAGAAAATAAGAAAAGAAATGAAGAGCTGTATGACCTTACAAGTAAAGGAAATAGATATAGCAATAGGAGATAGCGTTTTATTGAAGAATGAAACAGGACATAAGCTATACTTTCAATATACTGGACCATATAAGGTGAAAAATATACAAGAAAATGAATACAATAAATCCAAATGAAAAAAATAAGAAACAGACAGTCGTCAGGATAGGCTAAAAACAAATTATTCTCAATTATAAATATGGCCTACTAAAAAACAAATAAATAAAAAAAAAATATATTTATATATATTATAAATATAATATATTAAAAATATATAATAAAAATAAAAATTTTATTGTATGATTCGAACTAAATATTAAACATTTAACTTAAAACGATCTATTATAACTTTTATAAAATATGGTTTATGCGAAAAATAAAAATAGCTTTTAAATTAAAAAAATATATACATACATATGAGATATCATTTATCAAATAACTTCATTTATGTTACGTTATTTCTCAAGAGGAGGGAGGTGTAATATGCATATATGTAGCTAATATCCACTGTACCTCTTGTAGAATTTATACAACATGTATTTACATTGTATTTTTGTGTGAACATAAGCCCAAAGTCAGAGGTAAAACTCACATTGAAATATAAATGCTTAGTTGTGCCTCAGACTATACATATTATGTCCAAGCGTCAGCATTTCCCAACTTCTTGACCATTTGGCCAGTACGCTAATGCATCCATCTCCATCTCTCGCGCTCCCGCTTACCAATAGGTTTAGTGAGCATAATAGCATATATAATAACATACATACATACATAAGTAATAAAGTTTCTCCGCTGCCGCCTTCACGGGCAGCCCAGCTACGAGACTCCAATGAAATATAGAATAAGAGATTATTATAAAAAAGACTTTGCTTGAATAAAGATCTTACAAGAACTTGCAATCTGCGTATCTATTATTTTTAAATACACCTGCAAGGATACACAAATACAACAAAATATTATATATAGAAAGCAAAATATAACCAAACTGAAACATTTGTAGCAAGTAAAAGAACTAGTAAAAGAAAAGTAGTAAAAAGTAAAAGAAAAGGGAAGCTTTTTATTCTGCTTCCCTACTGGATTGTTTTAGTTTTTGTTCCGAAACACGCAAAAATATGGAAAAATATTTTATTTCAAGAATATATACTTTGAAGAGGTTAGTTAAGTTGAATACAATTTTATAGAATGAAATTATGTGAGTGATTAAAATAAGTATATCAAGTCAAGATATATTAATCTACAGTAGCCCCTTTTAGGTTTTTATTAAAATATTTAATAAAAGTTTATTATTAATATATTTTATATTTTATAATATATATATATATAATATATTTTAATATTATAATTTTGCAAGTTTAATTTTCAATTTCGCCAAATTTAAGTAATTTTATCGGAATATGTACAAAGTGGTCATAAAATACATAAATAGATAATTTTCGTGCTTGAGGAAGTTTTATTATTACCGGTTTTTATTTGCACTTTTAGCTTTTACTTTGGAACATTTCACGAGATATGTATCTTATGATACTTTTCGGGCTGGCAATTAGATTATCATAAATTTGAATCCACCCTGTCAAATAAATTTGTTATTCCCTAGATAAATGTAACCCTCCTTTTTCTTAGCCAAAATGAGTTCCAAATATCAATTATTTACACACTCCCATTTTCATAAATATGTATGAAAGCAAAAAATTATCTGTATACACATGTATTGTTAAAACTACATAGTTCTGGCGAATCCCAAATATTTCGACTATCATTAGATAAGGTACTTGGAATTATTTTTTCTAAAGTTGTTTATTTGACTGCACAGTATAAAAAACGGCCCTATCACAGCGGACAGCAGGTCGCTAGGTGGCGACACGCATGCCTTAACTTGTATCTGGCGCGTGAAGCAACTATATCTAGCCAATCAATCAATTCATATTCATTCATAGCATATCATTCAATTTGAATGAGTGATATACCAAATAAAAATCTTCATTAAAGGAATTTTATCCAACCATTTTCCAAAAGTTGTTTGACTTGGGAGAAATTTGTGTAAATGAAAAAATCTGCTTAAAAAAATGTGTAAATGTAGAATACTGCTTTTGGTAAATTAATCCGGCCTGCCAAATTTCATAAGGGTCGGCCTACTATATACGATCCAATATATATCTAATAATATAAGCTGCCACTTAACTTCAAGGGTATGTCAATTTCGGCTCCGCCCGAAGTTAGGTTTCCTTTCTTGTTTTGCATAAATTAAAAAAATGTATTTTAATATAAAATTTTTTTTTATGTTTAATCAAAAACAAGTTCGAATTCAGTCACAGCACACTTTTTGAGGATAGGCAGCACAGCAATAAAGACAAAAATTCTGTATCTAAAAACATTTTGGAAAAACTGGCATTATAAATAAAACAAGATGGAATAACTAAGTAACTTAAAAAAAAAGTAGTTGACCAATTGCGGTCGATCCTACTTACATAATGCGTATAAAAGAAAGAAGGATATGTACAAATTTGGAGCGATATGTTGTAACGAACTGTTTTTGCTAGTTAGTGCTCGCAACAGATGCCGCGGCTGACTCACAGAGTTTATGTATCGTTCCACCGAATTGATAGATTTGACGTGACTGCCCGAGCTCAAAAATAACATAGGGTGCTTCGTTTTGCAAACGTTCTCAAAGTGCAAATTCTTATGCAAATATTTATAAAGTAAAATATTTACCTCACCGGCTGCTCGGCTCAGCCGATCGACGGCTTGTCCTCCCGTCGTTCCCCGGTCACCGTTCCGGGTTGGTGCCGATACCCCCCCAAAGCTTTCGTCCAGCAGGTCGTATAGTCTTGGACTCATGTGCTGCAGTTGCGGGGCCTATCCTGCCCTTCTCCTACCGTTGTTGCTGCTCCCGTTGTCGCTCTCCCGTTGTCTCCTCTCCTGTCGTCGCTCTCCTGTCGTTGCCGCTACTCCTGTCGTCGTCGTCGCTTCTCCCGTTCTGTGCCTGGAATGCACATGTTTTCAGTTTTATTTTCCTTTATATTCATGCCTGTGGCGCTGACCCTTTGATTGGGCTTTTAGCTCACTTACGTGTGCCCTCTTATCCTTCTTTGTGCCAACGTAACGTAGCACAGCAATCACTGGCGATATGAAGTTCACAACTGTGTACGGCCCGTTGTATCTTGGCGCTGATTTCGCCACGAAACCTTCGGCTGCTTTGGACAGGACTGCTCTTTCACCCATACTAGATCGCCAATTTTTGGGCTCCACTCCCGCCTCCTCAGGTTGTAGTGCCGAGCTTGCTCCTGCGCCGCCCGCTCCATGTTCCTTCGCAGCAGCTCAAACACTTCTTGTAGCTTCGCTGCATTGCGTGCGGCTGCGTGCGGCTTGTGATGCTCCCATCCCCAATGCCTCTTTATTGTATTACGCCTTTGACATTCTCGTCTCTCTGCTTGGGTTACGAAGCATGGCGAATATCCCGTGGAATCAGACACGCTTGAGTTCACTCTCTGGCATTAACTCTGGCCAGTGCTCGTCCCATGTCCTCTGATCATCGCCTGCAAACTGGGCGATCATTGTCTTGACCGTCCTGTATGCTCTTTCCGTAGGATTTTCCTGCGGCGTGAACGGTGCGGTAAATTGATGCCAAACTCCGAGCTCCTCGAGAAATTTTTTGAAACTCCTACGGTGAACTGGACGCTATTATCTATTACCTTTGGTTCCCCATATCTAGCGATCCTCTCGCGGATTGCCTTCTTCAGCATATCCGTCCACTTTGAAAATCGATTAACCATTACCAACAGCGTGGTGTTCCCATGCTTGGACCTCGGTAACGGTCCTACGAAATCCGCACATACTTTTGTCAGCATGTGTGCTGCAGTCTGCATCTGACTTGGTTTGTAGCGCATGCATGTTTCGCACTGTCTTACATACTTCCGTATGTCCCTTTGCATCCATGGCCAGAAAAACTTTTGGTACTATTCGTTCAATTGTTTTTCTTCCGCCTAGCTGTCCCGCTGTCGGTGCGTCGTGGTTCTCCTTTAGCACCTGCTGTCTCATATCAATCGACACACACAGCTTCTATGATGCCACTTCTTCTGGACATTTCTTTGGGTTTTCCCGTGTTTTCCTCTTCAGTGCGTTTATCCACATGACTTCTTTGCTTGTTATGGCATTGATGCAGCTGCAATCCTTCCCAAGGGCTTTCTATATTATTTACCCATTTCAGTGCCACATGATCCGTGATCACGTCGAACTGGTCCCCCTCCAGGAATGGTCTCAATCTGCTGAAATACCCATATTATGGCTAGGCACTCTTTTTCAGTCGCCGAGTAATTCTTTCTGCTTCTATCAGCGTTCGCCCTCATCGCCCGTGTCCTGCGTCAGAACTGCACCCACGCCGTAGTCGCTGGCGTCTGTTTGCAGCACGAATTTCTTTCAGAATTCCGGGCATGCCAGCACTGGATCCTCTGCCAATCGCGACATTAGATTCTCAAACGCCTCTTGGTGTCTGGCCGTCCACTCCCAATTTGTCCCTTTTCGTAGGAGATCGTTTAGTGGTTTTGCGACCCCTGCGAAGTCTGGGACAATAAACTCCCTTCACGTTTATGGGGGGTTTCAATTCAGTAACCGCCGCAACCTTTTCGGGATCCATGTCGATTCCCTGACTCGTTATCCGGTGGCTCAGGTACAATAGCTCTTGCCTGAAGGAATAACACTTGCCCGTGTGTATCGATAAGTTTGCCGCCTTCAGTCTACGGAATACATCCCTCAAGTTTGCAATATGTCATGATGTCATCTTGATATGCAAATGCGTGCGAAGCGCATTTTTGGAAAGTTTCCGAGGATAAATGCAAACCGAACGGCATCACCTTCCTCTGGCACAGACCTTTCCCTGGTACCGTAAAGGCCGTGTACTTCCTGCTTCCTTCCTTCAGTGGGATTTGCCAGTTGCTCCAGTATGAAGTTTATCCGTGCCATCGGGTACGCATCTTATATTGATTATGCGTTTATCTGTCGGAAGTCTGATTTACCATAACAAAGGGTAAGCTATAAGGGCTATTCGAAGGCTCGATGCATCCCTTCTCCAGCTGCTCTTCTACCTTTGCATTGATCTCCCCCTTTATTTTGGGGCTCTTCGGATAATACCTTTGTTATATGGGGATGTCGTCCTCCATAGTGATCCTGTGATGCGTTACTTTCGAACAACCCTTCTGGCTAGTGAACGCCACTAGCTCCTCCTCAAAGATCCTTTTTTCCCACTCGTTCTCCCATTCCTCCGAGGATTCAGTTATTGCTATCGAGCCTATCCTCCAGGCATCCGCTCCATCTTTCTCTTCTCGGGATCGTGACTTGGTGGCCTGCGCATGTTATTGTTGTGCCAAATCCTGCGAGGAAATCTCATCCAAGCACCGCGCTGTCTCCCATGCCTGGCAACACCAACATGTTCAAATTTTTTTCCTGTGGCCAAAGCTTACTGTCGTCTGGAGTACCATTCGAGTTTCCGTGTGGCTCCCGTTGGCCAAATTTAACAGTCTTCTTGACCGCCTCTTGAAGTCCTGATCTTCTCTTGATAATCCTTCAACTAGTTTAAAGAGGCAGCACCACGCAATCTCTGCCTTCCTCTGTACGGCTGAGATCGCTGCGCGTTTCCCGCTCTTTGGCAGCACTCTGTGCTCCTTACCTCTATTACGCCGCACATCCTGCAGAACAAAATTCTGGGGTTCCTGCACCCACTTGCCCAATGGCACATGCCTCCGCACCTGTTGCATGCCTGCGCTGGGTTTTCTATCTGACCTTGCCCTAGGAGTCGCTGCCCATTGCTGATGACACCAGGATACCTGTCGTGTCCGGGAATAAACCAACCCGACTCGATTTACCCTTGGGCTTCAGTTCCGCCGTGAATCCTAGATCCTTTTCCCACTTGCTCCTTAACTTCCTTATTCGATGCCTTGCTTATAGCCGCCGGACTTACCCACAAGGCCAACAAGGGTTCTTCGCACTCGCGCACTCGCTCTAAATCTCGCACTTGAGACTGTCGGACTTACCCAGGGAGGGTCCAGCCTATACTCCTAATTCCTCCAAGGAAACGTTCTCGCTTGATTGTTAGACTTTCTCTTGAGGAGGTCTTTCACTTAAGTCTTCCTTGCCTAGAAGACTCGGCCTTGATTCGCTCCAGTGGCCCTTCTTATATAGCGCCTCAGGTGCCCGTTAATCCTTGCCAATCTCGCGTCCCGCCGTTAATCCTTCGTTCCTCTGATCTCGCCGTTAATCCTTTCTCCAGTTTACGTCGCCTTTCCATTGGCGGGATCTCTTTGTTGCCCATTTCTTGGCCCCGCTTGGGCCTCCGAATCATATTGTTGTTATGCAGGTCACCGGACGTTGTCCAGATACCCCCGCGCTCAACCGTGCGAGCTTGAGACTAGCACAGCCGTGCTAGCTTGCCAAATTACAACATTGTGGGATCATTTTTGGATTTTATGCAAAAAAATCGGCCATTCCGGACACTGTGCCACAGTGAACACAAACTCATTTACAAGCATTTACCAAAACTGTAGCCATAACAATATTGTACTACAGTTGTGAGAGGATGGTTTCTTATTTAATATGTGGATATGCTAGATATAGTGTATAGTGTATAGTGATATAGTTTACATAATAACGATTTGGTCTTAGCTTAGCGTCGTTTTTGCTGTATCTCTTGCTTAAGACTAACTACTCGCAGCCTCTGTTAACAGTCACGATCTACTATTCTATACATCGCATAACAGCTTCTGTTATCCTACAGTTGATTGTTGCTCAGCTGATTACAATCGGGCTTTCCTGATAAATTCTTAGCATCTTCGAGAGATTCGTAGATGGGGTCGTCCTCCGAATCATCGTCGACATCTTGATCATCTTCTGAGAGTTGACACCAGCGCTTTATTTTATCGGATGCATAAACCGACTTATAATGCCTCTGCTTTCGTTGGGCATGGGGGATATCTTCGATTAGATATTTGTCGTTTGGCAACACCTTGATGACAATATAAGGTCCTTTATAGCGCAGCTCCAATTTTCGTGAAGTATCTGTGCTGCTGGGCTCGTTCTCCACCAGCACAAGCGTGCTAAAACAAGAACGAGCGTTGGGTTAGCGTCCAACTGGACATCTGTCATCAAACTCTGCTCTTGACTCTCTTGACGTTGGCCAAGGTGCTCCTTAGGATATCTCTTGGCTCGTATCCATACAGAAGCTGAAATGGGGAACATTTAGTTGTGCTATTTTCCATGGTATTAATGCTCCACTGCATAGATTGTAGCTTTTCGTCCCATCGCTTTTCGTTCTCGTTCGAAGGTAGTAGCATGGACAAAATAATCAGGTTGGTTCGCTCTGCGTGACCTTTGGCTCTCGGTGTCCTTACAGCGTTAAGGATGTGCTTGACGTTGTTCGACTTGCAATATTTTTCGAAATCTTTCGAAGTAAAGGCGGTACCTCGATCGGTGATGATTCGTCCTGGCATTCCCAATTGGCTCGCAATCTCTTGCAGGATATCCATATATGTTTAGTCGCAGTACTTTATGTAGAAGGTAGGTAGCACCTAGGTACTAGGTACTTTATGTAACTAGAATATGTTCATTCCTCCCAATTGGCTCGAAATCTCTTGCAGGATATCCATATATGTTTAGTCGCAGTATTTTATGTAGAAGGTAGGTAGTACCTAGATACTAGGTACTTTATGTAACTAGAATATGTTCATTCCTCTTTGAACTCTTTGGAAAAGGTCCTAGGTGATCCAGTGTACCGTAAAAAATGGGATGGGTTTAATGTCGGCGTAATGATACTCCCCTTCTTTGCATCCACCTGGTATTTTTTTAGCGCGCAACCTATGCATGACTTAATATAACTCTTGACGAAATTTCGCATTCGGGGAAACCAAAACAAATTAAGAATGCGCTTCATTGTTTTCTCTGTGCTATAAGTCCTACGTTATCGTGTCATTCGTGGAGTATCTGGTAACTAAGCTGTTTCGGCACAACCCATATCAACTTGTTGTCATATTTCGAAATAGGCGATCCTGCTCTATTACGTACGCATCGTTCTCAGTTTTCACTTGTCATATCAGCTACGATGTTCTGTATCTTCGCGTCTTGTAATTGTATTGCGAATAACCGTTCACAGTTTTCACTTGCCATGCACTTGTCATATCAGCTACGATGTTCTGAATCTTCTCGTCTTGTAATTGTATTGCGAATAACCAATCAGCTTCGTATATTAGGGTTATGGAAATCTTCAGACATGCGGTCTCTATTTCGTGTGTGTTATCAAAAGGTGCTCAACTTAGACCATCAATATGGCACATCAGTATTCCAGCTCGATGTCATATTCTTGGATCCTTAACCACCATCGTGCAATCGAATGTACTCGAAAATATTTACCGTAGACATAATACCTAAATCGCTCCAACGACGACAACGGGTAAAGCTTCCAGCTCGTAACTGTGATAACTTTTCTGAGGCTTTTTGTCAGGATGTTGCTCGACTAAAATAAGCAATTGGCTTTAGTTGACCTTCCTCATTCAATTCAGTGAACGCATCTCTTGGCGCTGCTCCCATTTGAATGTTTGTGTTTTTCGCAATAGCATACGTAAAAGCTCTGATATATTAGCGTATCCGGCGACAAATTTCCGAAAATATCCTGTAAGTCCTAAATCTGACATATTTCGGTGACGTTGGTCGGTTTACGGAACATGGAAATAGCGTTCGTCTTTAAATCTCCTGGGCTGATACCTCCATCGTGTATTTAATGTCCTAGAAATGTAATAGACTGCTCGTACTACTTGCATTTATCCAGATTAAGAGTTAGTCCGCACTCTCGCATTACTGTTGGGACTCTTTCTAGCTTGGCATACATCTCCTCGAAAATATTGCTACCAATCAGAACGTCGTCCATGTAGTGAATCATATCTGCTTTATGCACTCGCTTTTGTAGTTCTGCGATGAGACGATTGAAAATTGCTGGGGCATTCTTTAGCCCAAGCGGGAGTCGCTTAAACTCGTACAGTCCATCTGTGGTAATGAATGCGGTAAACTTTCGGCTTTCAGGTGCTATCTCAATTTGGTATTGAGATATACTTAAATCGTTTTGCCTCTTGAATACGCTCTTCGATATTCGGGACCGGAAAAATCTCTTTACTGCCCGAGTGACATGTTAACAGCAGGACCACCGATACGTGAGTCTCCGAATGTTGCACCCGTGAAGTGACCGTCGGTTGGAACCCCTTGACCTCCGTGTGTTGCTCCAGATCAAAGGACCGCCCGAGGAACCTAACAACAGCTGAGGCCAGTCAACAGACCTTCAGTTCCCTGCTTCCCTCATTTCAACCACCGTCTGCAAAAACCAGGTAATTTTAATCAGACGTTCTATAGGTTTGACTACGACTCCGGGACCTATCGATACTCCCGTGAGTTCAAGTTCGACGTTAGTGGCCGCATAACGCCTTGCGTACGAACAAACAACTTGTTCAGACGACGGTGATCAACCCATAGTCGGTTACTACCGTTCGGCTTTTTGATGAGTACCACAGCGCTGGCATACTCTGACGTAGATTGTTGAATAATATCCTGCTGCAATAACTCGCTCAACATCTTGGCGACTACATCCTTCTTTGGCTCAGGAATTCGGTATGGGGGATGGGAAACTACTTGGGTGCTCTCAACATCTATTTTGGCTTTGACGATTGTTTTTCCTATTCCTTGCAATCCTGCAGAGAAAACATTTTCGAACTTGGTCAACAACTAATGCAGTTGACTTCTTTCCTGATCGTTCTGAATATTAACAAGAAGCTTATAGGTCCCACGTGTGCTTGCAATGGTTTCTGGTTGCTGCATCGCTCGCTTGACTTCATCGTCCTCTGCCGCAAACTTTAGGGATAACTGGGCGCTAATAATGACATCCTGTCCCAGCAAAAGGTCTTCTTGTAAAAGCTTGACGTCCGCTACGTATAACTTGGCATCAATAGTCTTCCCTTCAACGTCCATCTGGATAACAACTTCTTAAGTAACTACACGATCTTCCACAAATGGCTTCCTTCACTGTTTCTTTAGCTCGTCCAGTTGCATTAGTCATGTTGAAATCCACTACCACTTCGTCAGGGCTTCCTCCAAACTCATCCCTCATAGCTTCCGCGAAGTCCACTGGCGAAGAATCGAACAAATTGGCTTGTCCCTTGATATTGAAATAGCCAGTAATAAAAACGTCTCGACCCAATGATACGCACCAACCACTTTGTTGATACGATCGATGAACTGGTTCCCTGATATAGCGATCTCGTCTCCTAGATCAAACACTAACGACGCTTGTCTAACGTTGTTTGTAGCTTGTAGATTAGGAATATCTCCTGTAATATTCCGTCGATTTCTTCTGATTTTCTGCTTATTAACTGCATTATCTGCAATTTTCCTCTGCATGCTCATCAAGTGCACCATCATATTCTTCAGCTCGGTCATTTCAAGATTTTGTTTTCTTTAGTTCTGCTATCTTGACCATTTTCATCAATTCTTTTCAACAGTGTCTTTTCCAATGCGAATTTTCCCACAACACCCATATACACACAATCCCTTCGTATTTATATTGTTTGGCTAGTTCCTTGAATCCGTCTGCCACGCACAAGTATCGAATAATCAATATTTCCGACTATATCTCCACTGCACTGCATCAACACATTAATATTCAACTTCTGAACTGTGAGAGGATGGTTTTCTCAGTGGTCTCATAGGTTTTTATGATTGTGTGAATATGCTAGATATAGTGTATTTTACATAATAACGATTTGGTCTTAACTTAGCATCGTTTCTACTGTATCTTTTGCTTAAGACTAACTACTCGCGCCTTCTATATCCTACAGTTTATTGTTGCTCAGTTGATTACATAAGTATTAGCTCTGTTACCCTGCAATGACTCTCTAGACCTTTGGCTAATTCAGCTATTCCTTGCTAGGTCAAGCGTGGTAATTTAATTATTTGAATGTAACAATTATCTGTTATTATACCCTTGCAGAGGGTGTTATAATTTTGGTCTAAAATGTGCAACGCAGTGAAGGAGACATCTCCGACTCTATAAAGTATATATATTCTTGAGGATATTCTTATAAAGTCTGTCTGTTCTTAGGATATTCTTAAAGTCTGAATATATATATATATATTCAGGATCACCTCCTGAGTCGATATAAGCATTTCCGTCTGTCTGTTTCTACGCAATCTTGTCTCTTAGTTTTAAAGCTATCTTCTTCAAACTTTCACACACCCTTTCCTTTGCAGGCAGTATATAAGTCGGAACGGCCGGGATCGGTCGACTATATCTTTTAGTTGCCATATAACTGATTGATCGGGAATGCCATAACTTCGTTGTTTTTGAAGTTAGAAGGATGAGCAAACTAATCCGATGTGCCAAATTTTATAAAATCGCCCGACTATACACAATCCGATATATATCTAATAATATAAGATGCATGTCGCCACCTAGCGGACTGCCACTCAACTGCAAGGGTATATCAACTTCGGCTCCGCCCGAAGTTAGCTTTCCTTTCTTGTGTTAAATTAAGTATAATATAAATTAAGAGTAAGGCTAAATTATTCTAATAAAGATACAATCAGATTACAATTAATTACATCTAGGGATAACTCAGTAGAAAACAAATGCAAAAAAGGTTATTATTTTTACATATAACAGGAAAAGGATCATGATCGGCAAAACTCGATCTACAAATTGGTAACCAACGGGGTCGAACGGACTTGGTTAACCTGTTTAAAACATAAATAGTAATTTTTCCAGTAAAAATTTCGAATCATGTGGATCAAGAATGATTCTTTGAAGGAGCACGACCCCAGCACAAGGACAACGGACCTACAATAGTGGTAGGTCTAATAATTTAAGTCATCCACTGTAAGATATTTGGAGCAAAACCCATAAGATACAGTTTCCGGAGAAGGAGACGATGATCTACAGTATCACCACTTTCCTCTTGGTGAGGTTTTACTTCTTCTGAAAATGTAAGCCCTGCATTCCAATACGACAAAAAATTGATTTGGCTGACTAAGAAAATAAAAGATATTGAAATTAAAAGAAAGTTATTAAGTGAGCTTCACTCACTTCGCGCAAAGACCCACGTTGAGAGCCCAGATTATTCAGATATTACGCATTATTATTCCTGTATCGAAAAACGATGAACTGGTGTTCTTTGCAAGCTGCTAACCCTGCACGCATTATATTCCGGCTCTAACTTGTCAGCGAATGGTGTGGCATACGTTAGAGGCTATAACTTACTAGTGCTCTTAACAATCTGTAATAATTCAATTTGAATTGCGTGCATGAACAAGCCAATGTCGGCCGGACAAGAGATAGCATAGCCAACGGACAAATCACAAGGATCTGGTGACAGATGGATCATCATCTATGATGATCATAAGGATAAAATTTTTTTGTATTCACATACGTTACCTATTTTACATACCACCTTCGTTTGGTATACAAAGCAACTATTAAATTTAAAGAACGTTATGAATAGACTTTTAAATAAGCATAAATTATCTGGCTGTATAGTTAGTTAGTTGTATTGAAGATACCGATTCCTCGTACGATATGCGACAGCGTTCCCCGGTCGGTTGAACTGGAGGTGGGCTGTACGTATGCAGTGGGCAAAAAACAACTGCGCGAAAAAAAATCATATATCTCATATATAGTGCGATTGAACTTGTGTATATTTTACATAATCTTAAATTATTTTTTAACCTTAGGTGGGTTTGTTAAGTATGTTTAATTTTTACTTCTTGTATAGATTTCTTCTGATTTTTATTAGACCATTACGAACTTATTTGCTTTGCTGAAACTGGGCTCTTTTTTTATTCTATTTGTTCATTTTTTATGCACTTGTTGTTAGCTCCTCGCGATGATGGCTGAGCTGCCCTCTTGGGGCAGAAATAGGCGTTCCTATGCTCCCCGCGTTCGACTCCAAAACAGGAGTACTCGGCAATGACAGGCTTGTAAAAACTGCCGTCCCCTGTAATTAAAAAAGCGCCTGAAAAAATATGACCTATTCATCCTAAAAGGCCTATTACCCTCGAGGGTTTGATAGCGCACTGAATTGGACCAGAATCTAGACAAGCTGGGTTCACTCTTACTGCAGCAGCTTAGGCTGCGTAAATTGTTGTGCGGTAAACTGTATGTTCTTGGAGGGTTTTCAATGTCGTTTTAAATAATAATATATAATTATGTATATTTAAAACGTTATGATATTGTTTCTAATTCAATGCTAAAATTCAAGTGAATCCTATTAAGTTTAGGTAGGCTTAGGTAGGCTGAGGTGCCGAAGCTCAACCAAAGCTCCCAAAACCGCATGCGCTACAAATCCAATATAGCGCATGCGAAACTGGGAGACAGACAGACAAGAATAAATTCTGATAACAACCGCTGCACCCATTGAAGGGTGGGCCTTCAATAACAATTCTGAAAGGGCAGCCGTCACATCATTGCAATGGCTATTATTCTTGTCCTTTCTAGCACAGGACGCTGACGCTTTCCGTGATAGTCCACTGCGTCCAGAAAAGACCCAGCCAAATTGCGTATTCTGAGCAATGGGGAGCTCGTAACCAAACTGGATTTGGCCAGCCGACAACAGGTCAAAGAATAAGCTGGATCCAATCAAAAAATCCACTCGCTGAGATTTGTTGAAGTTGGGGTCAGCCAGATCCATGTTGCCAGAAATCTTCCACCTCGAAACATCTATGTAATGTAAGAAGTTACAGCGTCAATTTTCACAGAATATATGCTAAGGCGGTACTTTACGCACACATTAACAGAGATTCCATCCTTTTTAAACTCAGCGCCTCCGAGACCGGCTACCGTTGTAAAACATTTAGAGCGGTAAAGCTTAAGTTGACTCGCCAGCCGCGACGAGAGGAGGCGCACTTGTGAACCTGAACCAATAACTCAGCAGTGGAGGAAGCCTGCGGATCGACCCCAAATACATTGGCCGTCACGAGAGTGTTGATTGAGCGGATTGGTGGGTTCGCAACAGAAACTGCATGGATGGAACGTGAGACTCATCCGGATGGAGCATTGGTAGAACTGGAAGCTTGCTCAAGAGGGTGCGACAGGATATTGCACCCTCGATGTACCCGCGATTGCACCCGCGAGCGAATCCATTTAGGCAAACAAAACAGCGAGTCAGACGTAGCGCTGCGTTGTATCATTCCGCAATTCGCAAAGCAATGAACATTGGACAAGCTGGCAAGGCGTAAGTCACAGTGCAGAACGAATGCTAACAACCATGCTCGAAGATCGGTTGGTATACGATCTACATCGGCACGTCCGGTTAGCAGGATACATAGCCCAAGCAAAGTCCACGCCCTCAAGCGTCCAGCATCTTTGCTCCAAAAGTCAAGGCATTAACTCAAACGATGGAAAGCTGTCCTCCTGGCTCCCTGATAGAGAATCCTCTCACTTCGCTTTTGTTGCAGGATCCAGCTTCTGGAGGTTTAACTGGATAAGCAGGCACCCTTGGATTTCGACTGGTGATCCAGAACTCATGAGAACGCATATGGCAATTAAAACGGTTAACTTCCGAAGAGATGTTCCATCCAAGGATCCAAGCTCAACCACTCTTAGCTCCAGGATCTCGTTGATGTGAGCCCTGAATTTTAATCGTCGATTCCTAAAACGGTTGCGCAAAAGATAAAGGGCAACATCGGCGTAGGTCCGCATGGTAGCCTTGACCTTCTGATCCAGGATCTCCATTTCCTGACTCGTCAAATCTGCTTGTCTCCGCTTGAATGAATTTTGATAACAACCGCTACAGTTAACCGTATTATGAGTATTTTAAATGGTTTTGCTGGTGGCTGTGGGATGAAAGGCCAGAGTGAGAGCCCGCCTTAGATCATAAACCAAGTGACACCTCAGTGGCTTAATGCAAAATATAAAGCCCGTTGAAGACAAGCCGGCTTATATACATACCAAGAAGGCGTATATACTCATCCTTCCATCGGGCCCAGAAAGACTGCTGCAGGAAAGACACACGCTGCCATCTGTCCATACGGTTTAAATTCTGCTTTCATCAATGACATCAGATTCAATAAAAATGGCTGATGGATCTTCCGTTATAAAATGGGCTGGCTTTAAGGCATCAAGGTCTGCAGGATCTTCTGGAAGAGACACTGAAGGCCATGAGTTTAAGACAGCAGCAATGTGACACAGCAGAGTTCGCTCTTTATATCCAAGAACTTTGGATCCAACAGCCCCGTAAAAATGATGCTTTGTGGTTTTGACAGCCGCTTTCCAAAGCCTACCAAAATGCGGAGATCGAGAAAGAATACAATACCAATTGATGAACTCAATCGCGACAAATTCCAGCAGCGCTTGTTGGTGCTTATCGCTTATGAAGAGCTGGAGCATCTCCTTCAACTCATTTTTAGCTCTTACAAATTTGGTTGCATTGTCAGACCAAATATGCTAGGACTTTCAGCGGGTGCACGTAAACCATTTTAAATCTTGCAAAAATCCAGATGTGGCTTAAAACATCTAGGGGAAGGCTTTGTTAGCAAAACAAATGAAAACACTTACGTAACATTTTACGGGTTCCCTGTTATGAACTTTTTGCTTATAATAAAATGGGCCTTAAAAATCCACATCAGTAACTCCATCAGTCAAAAAGTGCTTCAGCAACCGAGCAACCTTACTGCGGAAGCACACGTGGTCCTCCCCCCGATTGGCTAGTATTGATATCGAATAATAGCTAACAGAGTACGAGACCCCGTAAATTCCGCTCAGGGAAATCGACAACTAAAGCTAAAGAGATGGCGGTTATAGGAATAATTGGATGACGGCTATAGGAATAATTGGATGACGGCTATCGAAATCCTACGTCGAACTTTTAAATGACCTAGACGGTCACTCAACAGATCAAACTTGTTCAAAAAAGGAAAGGATAAGGCAAATATGCTGAGATCTCCCTTTCATTCTGAAGCTCCTTTATGTCCCATAAAGCACACCCATAAATGCACACTCAGCACTAGACGCAATAATATTTCGATTTCCGACATGATGTTGCTAGCAGTGATACTCTTGTGATGAACTCGCTTTGAGAACTTGTGCACATGTGTTGGAAACGAATAAGCGTACTTGGAACTATCTGTCCAGTCAACATAAGGAGATTGGATTAGTAGAACCATTTTCCCTGAAAAAATCCAGAGTGGGTATTTTAGATGGAACCACTGTTGGTGACTATACTAGTACTAATAAAGTGACTATACTAGACTATACTAATACTGGTGACTATACTAATAAAAATAAAGTGTGATTAGTCCGCTGGCAAGCGTAGAATGGGCAGCACTTCAACCAGAGCGCAGCGACGTCTCGTGTTACGATTTCGTGCTCGATTTCGTGCTCGATTTCGTTAGACCTTCAGGCACGGTCCATTGCAGCTGCTGCTGATCTCTGAAATATCAAATTCTTCAAGCCGCCCGTGGATAGCCTTTCTCGTATATTCCTTCCTTACACAAATCGTGTGCCCTACCCAAGCGGCTACTAGGCTGGCTATTCCTAGCATTGGTTTTATCGTCCCACACAATTGCACCTAGTAGCTGGTACTTTTGGTTGCCTCTGGCAGGCCATCTACCCTTCGTTTTAATCAGACTCATGTCTTGTACATGGTTACTGGTCGGTATCTGGGCCGAATAGTGTTTGTTAAAAGTTAAATTCTTAATGACCTTCCATATTCGTTCTACATACTGATACCAACGATGTTCCAACGACCCATTGTTTCTTTTCGTTAAAGGTGCATCCGCTGGTCGGCGTCTTATATATCGACAACCTCCTGTTCTTAAGTGTGGATTATTTTCGAACCTGCCTTATGACCTACTGTTGGGCTCCATTTCATTAGTGCTCGTATACCCTGCATGAGTGTCTTGATTTCGCGAGCCAAATAACTGAGGCCGAAGAAAGTGATGAGATTTTATTCGGTGGACTTAGCCGAAATCCGATCGGTAGCTTTTAAGATGGTTCCGGTAACGTTGCTCATTGGCGTGACGATAGAAATTGATGTTGGGTTTTGAGGCATCGAAAGTATTGTAGTAGTACCAGCATGGGCGTTAATCATGCAAGTATGTTACTACGGTAAAAATTATTTGTTACTATAATAATATATTTAAACTCGTGGGTCCAGCGCTTACAAAATTCTTGGCGTATTTGTTCGAGCAGCTTCCAACGAGTGATAAAGCCTATGCGACGCCTCGACTGGGAAATGTCGGATGATGCCGTTCAATGCCTTCAGATCATTCATTCATTCATTTGGCAAGAAGAAATAGATATTAAATGTCGCGAGCCTAGAATAATTTCAATGTCAATCACTATTATTTCAAGTTCTTCATGGATTAAGGAGGTGGTAACGATGCAAATCCCGAAGAGGATTTGCTGATTTTATTGCTGCTTCTCAAAAAGCCCTCAAAAATTAAAAATTTGGGTGGTATAAATCTGAATTCTATGTCTATCAGGCATAAGTAATCTTGTCTTTCAGGTTGTCCTAGGTTGCAGAGTAGGGCTTGTGGTACGCAATTCGGCAACTGCCCTCGGGAAAAAAAATAGATAAATTATTTTCCATTGAAAGTATGAGCTGCCCGATTAAAATATAACATTAAAAAATAAATTTAAAAAAATTTTTTGGTTTGTGCGCCAAATATAAATATCTACTTACATGCGCATAATGCTACAATCGCTTATACATATATTACCCCGTCATATAACAGTTATGCGAAAATGAATCCGTATTTCAAGTGTGCCTCTCCTGGAAGGAAGCTCGTTTTGAGTCAAAGTCCTTTTTTGAGGATTTTCAACCTTTCCGAAGGCAATGATTGGCGAATTGTTGTGGATTTCAAGAGCACGCACAAGGAGCTGTTGTGGGTTGGATGTTGTGGAACTCACGAGTGATCTGCACGTCAACTTCAACGATGCGGCAAGGGAGCACGACCATTTTTTTTCCTGGACCATGGAACTGCGGTCCAGGTGTATCCGGTCAATATCGACCATATAAAAATAGCGGAGAGAATTTTGCGGGCCATTCTGGACCCATTACAAGGTCCGTGGAAAACGACCTCACCATACCCATATTTGGTGGTAAAAGATGGATGGGTTACAAAACAAAAGAATTATTTGGGTGTGTTAGGTTTCGTTAGGAAACAAAAGCATCTCCGAATTCTTAGATAGGGTCACTTTGCCATTAACTTTTCACCTTCGGATTAGTTCCGAGAGCATTAAGAGCATCATTTCGGAATCCTTGTAATGAAGAAGCTTAATTTTAGACAATGATTTTACCACAAATGTATAAGGAGGAGTAGGTGTTTAGCATACTTGATACAAACACAAAGGGGTGAGCGCGAAAAGAGAGGTATAGGAACACAACCCTTTTTTTCGGCGACAGGGGAAGACTCCAGTTGGGCCAATGGAGCGGCCCAAGTCCGAGGTGCCCTACTAACATCAAAGACAAAAGGTAGGTTAAGGAAGAGAATACAGACAAATAAGTGAAATAAAAGAATTGAAGGAAAGAACAGATGGAAAACCCAAGTGTCAAATATATTTGTGATATATGTATACTGAATTAAAAAAACTTTTAATTCACCCTTATACTAATATTACTAATAATACTAGTATTGCATTCTCTAGCTTTATGGGAAACTCTGTAAATTCACACATTGATATTCGTACTTTAATAAAGGCAGTTTGGAGTCACCCTTCAAGATGAACGCACATATCACTCTCATATGGACATAACATTTTGGCAACGATAACCAAAAAATAAAAGCGTGTCACGTTATCGTTGATATTCATCAAGATACCAACAGATACCAGCTTGATAGAAGCAATCCTTACTCAACAGCAAGAATTTAAGACAACTATATTGGAGTAGCAACGAAACTTAATGCAAGAAATATTAGGTAAAAATTCCCCACCAGGTGTGAGTGATTCGGTACGCGCGGGTGAATCTATATGCCCTCCGTTTCACGTATTTTATTTATCAAAATAAAATTTATTTATCAATATCAAAAATTTATCGCAACGTGGTGCGGTGTATCAAAATTGGAACTTCTAAAAATTCTGTTGGGAAGTAGTAAAGTGAATGCATTTACATACAAGCAACTCACAGACGAGCTTACTGAACACTTCAAAACCAAACGTCATATAGTTGACACTTGTTACGAGTTCTTCAAAAGAGAGTGGGTTGCTGACATGCGCGGGATCGCTCGTGAATGCAAGTTTGTGTGCAACGAAGAAGGTTGTTTCACAAACTATGTAGATGAAATGATCCGGGATCAAATAATAGTACATACGCCATATGAGGCAGTTCGCGCATCTGCTCTTTAAAAGACGCAACCAACGCTCGAAGATGTGCTCATAATAGCAGAAACATATGAGACAAACCTAAAACCGTACCGACATGTACCTCTAAATGCTATTAACAGCTATCCAAAAGACTCTGGAGCAGCCAAATCAAACAAAAATGCATTGAAATAGTGCTCTTGCTGTAGTCATTCTCACGCGAGAGAAAAGTGCAAGTTTCGCGATGCCGTATGGTACAAATGCGGTAGAATGGGACATATATCCGTCGCATCTATGTCAAAGAAAGAAAAATATAATTGGTGAAATCAAGACCAAGTAAAAAACGCAAGACAAAAACGAAGCATCCGAAATAGAAATTATTAAAGCAGTGTACAGTGAAACAGGCTTAAAATCATTGATCTGGAAATCTTGAATAAAGGGGTTTCATTTCAAATTGATTCAGGAGCAACCGCATCCGTAATAAACTCAAATACATACGCGTTCCTAAATAAACCACTATTACACAAGTTCTCACGAGTGTTACACGCATTTGGTCGGACTCCAATTCCAATGCTTAGGGAACTGCATACAGTGGCGAAATATGGTGAAATAAAAAGGGAATTTTATTAATAGTAGCAAAAGTGGAAAATTCAAAAAAATCTTGTTGGTCTGGATTTATTCAAAGCATTCGGGTTTGATATAAAGTATCGAACATTCACGAGGTACACAGTGTCAATGTTACTGACATACACAACAAATATTAAAACGTTTTTAGCCCGCAATGGAAGAGATAAAAGACTTCAAAGCCAGACAGAAATACCAAAGTTTTATAAAAACCCCCAAATTCCTTTTGCACAAATATAAAAATTTAAGATTGAGGCACACAGATTAGTCCAGGAAGAAATTTGGAAACCAGTGAAGTTTAGCAATTAGGCATCCTCAATTCTTCTCGTACCTAAGCTAGGTGGAGCAATTTGAATTTGTGGTGACTTTAAGCACGCAGTCAACGCACATCGAGCAGTACCCGTTGCCTAAGAGAGGCTCTATTCCACACCATTTGTAATGGCAAGCAGTTCAGCAAAATAGATCTTAAAGATGCCTATTTACAAATGGAATTAGATGATGCGTCCAAACATATTAGATAGCCAGCGGTTCGGCGATCTTCCAAAGATATAGAATAGAAGGTTGTGAAAACTATTTTGATGACATCATCATCTCAGCACCGACTAGGGAAGAACATTTAAAGAGACTTGATCAATTTCTTGGTATTCTTCAGAACAACGGTATTAGATGCAAAATGTAGAAATTTGTTATTTAATGGGAAAAATTCTGTAAAACTACTGAAGCCTCCTGAGCATTTGCAACAATTGGAAGCGTTTATGGGAAAAGAATACTACTACTGTAACTTTATCCCAAATATTCGCAGTTGGCAGCACTCTTGAACTAACTTCGCAGAAAAAATATAGCATACATTTTTGGGCCGCAACAGCAACAAGCTTTCACAAACTTGAAGTTACACATTATAAACGCAATTGAACTAGCTCATTTCGATGAGAAATTACACTGATACTAGCCACTGATGGTTAATCCTTTGGTATCGGACCAGTGCTTTCTCATCTTGAGAACGATGGATCCGAAAGACCAATAGTTTTCGCTTCAAAAACTTTAGATAAGCACCAAGAAAAATACACCCAAATCGAAAAAGAAGGACTTTCCATAATGTTGTTTCGGAGTGAAACAATTGCATCAATATTTATAGGGAAGAAAATTTATTTTGATTACAGATCACAAGTCGCTTGTAACTATTTTCAATCCAGGCAAGCTCCTTCCATTGCTGACATTAAACAGACTACAACGCTGGGCCATAATTATCATGGCCTACATCTTCGACAAAAGTATCATACCATTACCATTTTTGAATTACCATTTTTCAATTGAAGGTTGGCGATTACCACTAATCAACAACTTCTTTGCTTATACACAGGTACGGATGGTGTAATAATTCCATCTGAACCTCGCAACAATGTGTTGAAACTCCATGATGAGGGGCTTTGGGGCATCGTCCGTATGAAACAGTTAGCCAGGCAACATGTTTGGTGGCCAACCATTGATCAAGATATCAAAATTCTTGTGAACTCTTGCGTTAACTGCAAATGCAATAATCCAGCACCACCGAAAGAGTACCACAGTTGGCCTGTAGCAACATCAGCTTGGGAGCGTGTTCACATTGATTTCGTTGGCAACATCTGTATTTAACGCCATGTGGCTAATCTGCGTAGACGCCTTTTCTCAATTCCTATTTATCCTACAACCAGCAATACGATTGCTCACTATCATCAATTTTCGCTATTGGGACTCATATTACAATGGGACTCAATTTACTGCTGACGCCTTCGCAGTATTTTGCAAGCAACATGGAATACAGCACATTACTACAGCATCGTTCAATCCAGCGTCAAATGGTTTGGCAGAAGGCTTTGTACAGACTTTCAAATTCTCCGTGAAGAAAAATGTATCGGATGGGTTATCAGTTCGTAAAGCTGTCACTAAATACCTCGCATCCTACGGGTTTACTCCTAATGCACAAGGCAAAACTCCAGCCGAAGTGATCGCCGATGGATTGGTCGATAAGGAAGAACCATATTGAGCCAACTATTTGAGAAGCCAGCAATAAATAAAAAAGTAGACACCAAAGCAGTCTTCACGCGTAATTATTCGAGGGAGAAAAGTTGATCGAAGGAATAATTTATCGTTCAATCAAGAAGATTCTTTACGTAGTTCGTACCAAAATGGCTATGTTAAGCGCCATTTAAATCTGTCTCACTCCAGGTTCTCAGCTACAAATCAACAGAATTCTGCACCTGAAATCCCAAAATCTGCATCAGTCACCACACTCAGAGTGGCGGCGAACCGTCAGCCGAGTCGCCAGAAGATACAACCATGGTAACTTAACAACCATGGCAAATTCCACCAGTACAACGCTCGTCAGGAATACCTGTTCGTGACCGGTTTGTTTCCAGCCAAAAGGATTTTAGGAAACCAAAAGGCTACCATAATTATTAATTAAAGGAGGAAATGTGTAAACAAACTTAAAGTCTCCTCTCTTATAATAACGTTACCAAATATTAGCAATACATATACATACTTTAATAAAGGCAGTTCGGAGCGACACTTCAAGATGAACGCACATATCCCTCTCATATGGACATAACAATATTCATCGGGGAGTTGCATTCCTGTACCTCCAGTACACCCATCAACAGTACTTCTACTCGGCTAGAACGAGGAACTTTCGACGACATGAGCCGAGTGCCTGTCAAGGTGCCTGTCAAGTGCGTTTTCGAGGTTATCTCTTCTTATTCTGTATTTTCCATTATTATTAATTTCATGCTCATATTTGTACACCCTTGCAGAGGGTATTATAATTTTGGTCAAAAGTGTGCAATGCAGTGAAGGAGACATCTCCGACCCTATAAAGTATATATATTCTATATTTGGACCTCTCGATATAAACATGTCCGTCTGTCTGTTTCTACGCAAACTAGTCTCTCAGTTTTAAAGCTTCAAACTTTGCACACACCCGTCTTTCCTTTGCAGGCAGTATATAAGTCAGAACAGCCGGGATCGGTCGACTGGACCGATAGGACTTTCTATGTCCTATCGGTGGATCCATCTATGGATGGATTTAAAAGGACTTTCTATGGATTCTACTTTGAGAAAATTAATTCCATCTACCGTATCATAAGTATAGGCCGACTATATGCTATAGCTGCCTTATAACTTATTGGTCGGGATCGCTGTAACTTTGGTGTTTTTAAAGTTAGAAGATAGCGACTTTCTGACGGTTACGTTTTGGGCAAACTATTCCAATCTAACAAATTTTATAAGGATCGGCTGACTATATTCGATTCGATATATATCTAATAATATAAGCTGCCACTTAACAGCAAGGGTACAACGTACGCTTCGCCCGAATTTAGTTTTCCTTTCTTGTTATATACCTTTATACTTTTTATATCTTTCTTTTTACTTTTTATTAACTTATGCATAGCCCGCCCTAATAACGTACCACCCCTATGGTGCCCGAGAGCTTATTCAGCAAGAGCACCGTTATTACCTCGTCTTGGTTATGGCCAGCGATCGTATGACTTAGGCGGCTGGTGCTTGGTAAGCAATCTGCCACTGGCATCCGGACATGGATTTAACCTTATGTAGATTAAGTTCAGTTCGATTTTATATGCAATAAAGAGCACTAGCTCGCAACGAAACTCCGCGCCTTAAGCCGATAGCATCGGAGATAGTTCCTTCCACCGTAACCCCTCGCCTAAAAAGAAGAAAGCCTGAGGCCATAGCCTTGCACCCCAATCAAGGTTCAATCCTCCGCGAGCGATCCCCCCTGACGTCACAGACTGCAGCGTGGGACAATACAAAAATTTTTCACTGGCGCCCAACTAATATTATATCAACCACATACATATATTTGTGCATGGTCAGCGGTCTTCCAAGGGTATCTTGACAGGCATGAATTATTGTTAATTCTTAAGTTCAGTTTGATTTTACATTCAATAAAACGAAGATCGCTCAAACCAACTTCGGCCTTGCCGTTAAGATTTATTATTTGACAAATTGGTTATTGTGTTCCCCCATCATGAACTTTGATAAGAAGGAAGAAAGTCGAGGAGACCACCCGAGTCCCATCTGCGAAGTCGAAATGTTCGGTATTTGTCACCTTGCTCCGCAACTGTTCCGTAGCTTGAATTTGTTCATAGCTTCGATGAGTTGGGTCGGGTGAAATAATACATTGATTGCCCATCCAATGCCCATCAATATTTTAAAATGCCCACCTCTCCTTTGGAAATTATTAAAAAATTAAAATTTTTGAAAATTTTCAAATAAACTGTTAAAATTTAAACAGTCGCGTAAAGAAACTATATATAGCCGAAGAATTAAAAATTTTCTGAGTGCGTTCAATCTGAATGAATGAGTCATATATCAAATGAAAGATATTGTTTTCATTAGAGGGATTTTATCTAAAAATCACCCAATAGAAGCATTAGAAGATTAGCTAGAAGAAGTGGTTTTGAAGCAAATTACAGAAATGTAAAATACTTTTGATTCACTTATTGGAGATTGTGGGGTCATTGCACTATGGGGAATTTGGCCGATTTCATGGTATTAATAAATAACATTTAAACTAAGTAAGATTTTTCGTAACGGTTTTTTTATTATTGTTTTATTATTGTTTTTTATAAGTATCCTTTGAGACCTGTTTTAAAATTGGCTAAATATTAGTAAGACAGGCAAATATCAAATTATAAGTACACACAACATATAATACAAGCCAGTATGATTGTTTTTCAGCATACATTGAATTAATAACCTGTTTAACTTTAATGTATCGCACTTTCATGCCACGCCGTAGTGTTATCAATTTTGGTGACGAAAAAAAACAATATATGTATAAAAAGTTACACATGACAAGTGACACAAGTTTTAAGAAGATGCAATGATGGGCAAAGATTTTTTTTATAACATTTTTAAGTTTTAAAGGATGGGCATGGATTTTCTTGTTAAATTTTGAATTTTTAAACGATGGGCAATAATGGGCATGATCTTTATTGTGAAATGTTAAGTTTTAAGATATAGGAAATGATGGGAATAGATTTTTTTGTTAAACTTTTAAGTTTTAAAGAATGGGCAACAATGGGCACATTTTGGTTTTTTATTTTTAAGACTTGAAGAACTTATTATCTTATTAAAGAATGAAATTGACGGAAGAAAGTTTTTTTTTCGATTTCCATTCAAAATTTTAATATTTTGAAAAATTGCAACTTTAAATAATTTTAAAACGGGTGGTTGGCATTTGAAAGTATTGATATTCTTATACATAATTGGAATTGATAGCTTATTACATAATTGGAAAACGATTTCAGTAGCTTTTTATACCTTTGCAGAGGGTATTATAATTTTGGTCAAAAGTGTGCAATGCAGTGAAGGAGACATCTCCGACCCTATAAAGTGTATATATTCTAGATCTGGACCTCCCGATATAAGCTTGTCCGTCTGTCTGTTTCTACGCAAACTAGTCTCTCAGTTTTAAAGCTATCGTCTTCAAACTTTTCACACACCATTCTTTCCTTTGCAGGCAGTATATAAGTCGGAACGGGATCGGTCGACTATATCCCATAGCTGCCATATAACTGATTGATCGTTATATTCTTTACAGAAACTTGGTTAAAGCCGGAGATCTTAAGCCCCGAGGTTTATCCAAGTAAGTACATCACTTTTTGACGTGATAGAATACTGCGAAGGGGAGGAGGAGTGCTACTTTATGTAGACTCCAAATTCACTTCGGAAGAAGTAAAATCTTCGTGTCCGGTCAATCTTTATGTGTTACCTGTTCTTCCCCCCCCACATACTGGCGACATTTGTCCGCTGTTCGGTTCCTTTCGGATCGTCTGTCTGATGGTGACCAGCTTGTAGTCTTCAATATTCTAGAACTCATGTAGTCTAACGTAGACAATTCACCGTCTTGATTGCTTAACTTGCACCACGACTTCCCAGCGACCATGTTCGACATATCACTCTGTCAAGTTAACAATGTTAGAAATTCTTTATGTCGGCTGCTGGACTTGTGATTCGTTTCTGATCCTGATGGAATTGCTCTTTCCAGAACAATGCCCTTTTTTCACCCTGAAGGTCCATATCATCCCACTCTTGAGGTTTTAATCGAAAACAATAGATTAATTGAACTTAAGTCTACACTTTAATCTCATAAAGTTCGTTTCTTCCGTAAGGCTTGTTTCATAAAAGTAAATAAGTTAATTTTGGCATGTCCAACTAATCCGCCTTGGTATACAAAGCACCTATTAAAATTAAAGAACCTCATGAATAGACTTTTAATTAACAAAAATTATCTGGCTGTACAGTTAGTTATTCAAGATACTAAGTAGCTCGGTCCAATTTCGGAATGTTATAGGAGCTATATTCGCTCATGATGTAAAGCAGTTTTATAACTTTTAAACACTTAGCGCAAACATGTATCTTTTCCACCTCTGCTGACTTTTGAGAACCCTTATGCGAACACTGATCAGGCAATGGCCGATCTCTTTGCATAGTTTTTTCAAACAACGTATTCACATAGCACCATTCCAGCTCAGCCTTACACTTATAATATCCAACCAGCCAGCATTATTTTTTGCCCATCTTTTGATCAAAGTGGTGTGTTATCGGATCTTCTTATGGTTAAGCCCGTGTATTCGCCAGGCCCCGATGGAGTACCAGGCTGTGTGCTGAAGAACTGCGCCGTGGCTCTGTGCAAACCACTCCTTAAACTTTTTTATTTATCGCTGGAGACCTCGATTTTTCCCCTTATGTGGAAGGAATCTTACATTATCCCTCTGCATAAAAAAGGGAAAAATCTGTTGCTTCAAATTATAGAGGCATTTCTAAATTGTCAGCAATTCCAAAGCTTTTCGAAAAACTTATCACTCCACATTTGCAACACCTATGTAGTTCAGTAATATACCCGTGCCCCTTTATGAAGCGCCGCTCCACCACCACCAACTTATTGGAGCTAACATCTTTTGTCACGGATGGGTTCCGGAATGGCTTACAGACAGACGTCATTTACACTTGAGTCTGTTAACCATTTGCTTCTAATAAGTAAACTTAGTCTTTTGGGATTCCCAACTGATCTCCTTATCTGGATTTCGAACCCATTATCTGGAAGAACCCAAATTTTCTTCTTTAAAAATGTTTCATCGTCTTTAATCCGCGTCACATCTGGTGTGCCCTAAGAAAGCCATCTTGGATTCTTACATTTTACACTGGTTTTTTACGATTTGCCCCTTGCCTTAACTGAATCACTTGCACTTATATACGCTGATGACGTTAAGCTTTTTCTTCAGTATAGATTTACTGGCACCCAATCTAGACTTCAATCCGATTTGTATAAATTTCGAAATTTGTGATTACCAAATAACCTTAAGCTTTATGAATCGAAATGCCCATTACAATACCGTAGAATTTAGCTGGGTGTCATGTTTCTATATAATCTTATTTATGGTAATATGGACAGCCAGCATTTACTAACACGCTTTCAATATAGCCGCACGAAGTTCCTTGCGCTGTCAGTAACGCTTTCACCGACCACGAACAGCGCTTAAGAAGCGCCTTTCCCGCAAAATTACAATGGGCTAGAACCCAGGTTGACGCGCTAACGATACAAGCGCTTCAGGTTGAGGCCTACAAAAGGGTGGTACCCCGATATAAGATGCGAAGTTAAATTGGACATCGTATAAACACTAATGACATTTAACGGGAACCGTGATGCATATGTACCGTGGAGACAGGCTGCATCAGATGCATACGAGGTGTTTAAAAGACTTGATGGCAGTGAAGTACACTATGAATCCGTGGTTATTATTATAAATAAAATATGCGGGCCCGCTCGAGCCCTCCTAACATCCCACAATACTGTCTAAAACTTCGATGCAATTCTGACCAGGCTTCAATGAACATATGCGGACAAAAAATTCCAACGAGCATTAATCCGGAATCTAGAAATGGTTCGACAAAATGACTCCTAGCTAATGGAGTATTATGACGAACTCACGGTCGTCACTAACAAAATAGTTATGTCCTATAACCCGGACACGCCAACCATCCTGAATAAGGAAGTTAGGGACGATGCCCTTCATGCCTTCATGACAGGGCTCAAAAAAAAGACCTCCCGTCTGCGCTGCGTCACCGAAAATATCACTTAAAGAAACGCATTCAAGTCAACAAGTCCTATTCAAATAAAGGAAACAAGCGTAACAACAAGGAAAGGCAGTGGAAAGGTGAGAATAAAAGTCCACTTTTTGGCCAAAAACAAGGCCAAGCCCAGACTCAAGAGTATAACCTGTGGCCGAAACACAGGGACCCTACAATTACAGATCAAAATAAGGTACAGCCTATGGAGGAAGACCTGTCAACGGCCAGATTTAAGCAAGAGACAAGCTGGGGGAAGCCGCAAAGCAATGCTACCAAAAGAGGTAGGGCACATCACAACTCCAAGCGGGTCAAAGACGCCAAAGTATTAACAACGTGACATAGTCTCATGAACACGAGGAACCAAGTTACTCCGCCACAGCCGAAGCGGAAGTAGCACACATCGAAGATGACAACGACACTGCCGAACTTAGCGACCTCATGAATTTTTTTGGGAGCGCTCCCGACTGCCGTTCATCGAGCGACAGTTGGCTGGTTAAAAATTAAAAATCTTGATCAACACTTGGGCGAAAAAAATGACATTAAGCCTGTAAAAGAGCTAAAGAACGTAATGCCTATCGAAATCCCTTTCACCGTGAGCTCTATCCGAAGCTCCAGTAGCGTAAAAAAAAATGCCCTATATTTTTGGGCTAAAAGCGCCATTCATTCTATTAGATATGCTGACCTCGTTTAGTACGCTTCGAATCGCTAACGCGAGCAGGAGTGGCATTAGATTTAAGCAACAGCGTGATAAAACCGCAAACCTCACCGGAAAACTATAGTATTTTGATAGCAAAAATGGATTTCACTAAAATCGATGACTTTGCCAGGTGCCAGAATCGGTGAAAGCCGAATTAAAAGAAGTTATTCTGAGAAGAATCAAAATGTGTCTAATCTAACGAGTGTTACAAGTGAGTGATACTTGTAACACCTCTCTACATCCGAACTGTGAGCGACAAACCCGTCTAGATTTTGTAACTAAGGAAACCAAAACACTACTGAGCAACGGCATAATTAGGCCTAGGGACTATAATATAGAACCTAACTAGGTTCTTATATTATAGTCCCACCTGGGTGGTGGAAAAAAAGGACCCGCAGAAAACTGCGTCAGGGAAAAGCGATTGGGGTTGACTTCAGGAAACTGAACGAACGGACTATCGCCGATCCCTACACCATGCCGAACATTCTGATGATTCTAGCGAACTTGGGTAAAGTTTAATATTTCACGACCCTAGATTTGAAATCAGGGTATAACCAAATATACCTCGCCGAGAAAGACAAAGAAAACCATCCTTTTCCATCAACGGAAGAAAATACGAATTCTGCCGTCTATCCTTCGGGCCGTCTACCCTTCTGGCTAAAAAAAACAGGCAGTATATTCCAAAGAGCCTTCGATGATGTGCTTTGAGAAAAAATTGCGAAAATATGTTACGTCTATGTGACGATGTCATTATATTTTCTGAAATCGAAGGCGAGCACGTTAAGCATAGTGCTCAAACGCCTGCTCGATGCCAACATGAGGGCAACAACACGAATTTTGAGGATTCATCGTTACAAGAGAAGCAACAGAACTGACCCGAAAAAGTTTAAAGGTATAAAAGAGTTCCCCGAACCAAAAAATCGGTTTGATATCATGTCCTTCCTCGACCTGGCGATCTAGAACAGAAGCTTCTTAAAATCTTCGCCTCAATTGCTAGGCAATTCTTGATTTTTTGTTTGAAAAAATACACTTCTTTTTATTTTTTTAAATAGTTTTGGTTTTACATTATTTTTTTTTTACAAAAAGGGGAGTGATGCATTTCTGCATCAAATGGTCTTAAAAGGAAAATATTTGTAATCTGTCCCATAGAAAGATAATTACATTCATTCAATATTAATATAAAGTATATATGTTAAATGTGTTAATTTAAAAGAAAGTTTTTAAAAAAATTAATTCTTTTAATAAAACACAAAAATACCCCACATTTTTCGCACTCCGTTTGGGAGAATCCAGTGCAGTTCGTATATTTGCAACGCAGCCGCTTGTCAGTCCAGACAGGCCAATGACCGATTTGATCTTGCCGAACCATTTTCTTCGGCATTGTCTGTGAGGGTCCTTTAAGCTTTTTTTTCATCCAACGCATAACGCATAAAAGCCACGCATTGCTCACAGTCAAGTCTAGAAGATGGTAAAATATTCTAACTAGCCACCTTTGACTTCGAATTGAAATCTTATACCTTCCTATTATGCTATCATTTAGGTCGACGCCTCCTATATAGTTATTATATTGCGCTACTGAAAAAGGACGTTCGATTTCAAAATATTCTTTTTTAGCGCGATTGAATCGACAGGCAGAATCCTTCGGAAAAATTCCAGCATAACTTGACGCTTATGTTACGATTTTATTGTCCATCCATGATGTCAATGAGAGATATTATCAATCATAATTTGTGACATATTCTGAACATGTGCCTCGTAAAAACTCTTCCTTCGTTCCTTTTAAAAACTCTTCCATCTTGGAATTCGGAATTTGGTTTTTCCGAATTGTTCCTAATGCCAAAATTCCGTAATCGGCTAAGAATTTCAAGAGGGGCAAGGATGTAACGTAATTATCGAAATATAGACGATAGTTTTGGTGCCTTGGAATTTCTCTATCTAATCTCACAACGCTATTGGATGCAGAACCAATTTTCCTTGCCCATATAAAATTCAAATTTTTAACAAAAACCTGAAATACCGCTCATCAGCATCAACTTATATCCCCATTTATGAGGTTTGTTTGGTAAATCATTTGGTTTCCTTGGAGGTGCAGATTTGTTCATCAACGCACAGGAACTGCTCCATCGGTGAATACCGAAACATGTGTTCAGTTTCTCCACAATTGGCCTTATTTTAAAAAGTCGATCATGTCGAGGATAGGATTGGTTACCAGTATTTTTTTATGCGTAAAGCTACTTTGATGCATATCTGCGACAAAGCGAAATTGTTGATATATTTATTATGCTGATTTGGAGAAAATGGCACTGTCAATAAGAATATGTCTAAAAAAGTTACTATTAGGTACAACGAATCCCAGCGCATTCGATCGTTTACGAAACATCCTAGCCTCGGAAGCCGTCATACTGTCGTAGCGTGATTTTAAGTAACCATTTACCTGACTACCGATGCCTCGGCTAATGGAATTGGCCTCAAAACAAAAGACCTATGACCATGATTTTGCGTACTTTAAAATACTATGAGTTAAACTACACCACTAACTGGAGAAACCTTTGATCAATGGTGTGGGCAATAGGCAAACTACAGAACTACCTGTACGGTACCCAGGAGCTACGGATTTACACAGACCATCAGCCTCTCATGTACGCTGTGTCGCACAGAAACACCAATAAAATGGTGGAAAGCCATTATTAGAGAACCCAACAGGTTATGCAGGAGTTTAGAGATGACGTGTCGACCGTGGGATCTCCGAAGATTTGGTCGCTGTGGGAGACGCAGTAAGTCTCACTCTGTGCGGCTTGATCATGTTACAGCAACGCTAGAGTCGGAAGCGAAGTTGCCATCGACGAATTGGGCGTCACCGAGGACGGCGACAGACTTAAAGGAGGCGTAGTTAACAACAAACTCCCAACATAGGCTAGGCAGGCCAATTCCATATTTTTCATTATTATTAGTTTAATGCTTATATTTTACTGCTATTTATATTTTTATATATATAATGCTTATATCACCTATATACTAATATACTTTATATATATTTCTTTTATACCCCTATGGTGCCGGAGAGTTGAGTGCGCCGTTATGGGCGATCGTATAACTTAGGCAGCTGGTGCTTGGTCAGCAATCTGCCACCGAAATCCAGCCATGCATTTAACTTTATGTAGATATAAGTTCAGAATTGTCGTTAATATTCAATTCATTAATATAAATTGACTAATGCGCCTAAAGGTTCCTCCCACCGAAACCCCTCGCTTGAAAGGAAGAAGCCTGAGATTGCTGGGCTATGTTACACAATCCGAGAGTCATCCCCGCCCTGCTGCACAGACTGCAGCGTGGGGTAATCCACCAAATGCTTAACATAGCATGGCCTAAAGACTCATGATTCGATCAAAGGGGATTTCAAAGAGGGGGAACCAGAGAGAAAGAGAGTGAGATTTAAGCAGTAGAAGAAACCGGCACCGCTGACAAGTCGACGCCAATCCACACCCACCCAGTCCAAAACTGGCCCCGCCTGAGCAAGTTCATCGACGACGATGCCATGATTTTGCGTAACGCAAAGCCAACGACAAGTAGCAAGAAACACCGTCAACAAGGGAAATACGAGGATTTTTGAACGGAACTCGGATCCGAAAAAAAAAAATTTTTTTCAGACCAGAAGAAGCGAAAAAGGGATCACGCGAAAAATTTTCTAGCTGCGCCTTAGCCTACGACACAGGAGGCAAGTGAAGAGCGTAACCGGAATTGCGCACAGTTGGATCCAAAAGTCAACACCCTCAACGAATACAGCGCCTGAGGGCGCTGATCAGAAGTACCCTCTTAGCGACGTGGGTCTACTGATACAGGCAGAGGAAGATAAGTTTTCGCTCTCACTAAGGGAGTCCTCTGGATAAGTTATTGTCGCTAAGATGAACTCGGACTGCATACCATGGCATCGGTCGAGGAACTACTCTAACACCTGGCCACATTCATTGGAGGAAACACCCACGGTCCGGATAATGTGGGAACGTTTTGCTCCACTGGAGGCCAGTTTCCCGGAGATACGCACACCTAAGTTTACAGCTTCCACGTCGGGACGGGACATCCCATGCCAGGAACGGGAGACATCAAGCTCGCAATCCTGAATTGAATCCGCAATTGAAGACTGGAAAAACGGAACCAATAAATCTGAGAGAGTAGAGATAAAGCTATGGCAAAATGAGGGGGCTTCAAGCATAAAATAAATAATAAAATAGCGCACATTAAGTGGCTTTTATGAACAAATCAACCGCCACCCCCCTGGGCAACAGCCCAAAAAATGCAAGATGAACTTAATTTCCTTAAAAAAAAAATAACACCTCCAATTCCAAAACAGCTACCAAAAAGAGAAAAAGAATTTCCAGACGATTGCACAGGACCATTGGAGAGTCCTTTCTGCGAATCAACCTCTGCGATGACCGGCACCGGTACCGCCTGAGCTCATAGGCCTAGGACATCTGCCGCTGAATCAGCAAGTTTGAGGGGCAAGTTGCCCCTTATGCCAGGGAAGGAGCATCAGCGAGCCAACCGGCGGCGACCAGCTGATACAACTGGACTATGAAGACATGAAGATTGAAGAGAAATATAAATATAATTTTAAAATTTGTAAAATTGAGCGGAACCTTTTCTGGCCAATTAGAAGTGTAGCCTGTAAAGCTATACAAATAGAATAAGAACATTTTCTAAAGAAACAGACACTTATAATTATAGTGCAAATATACGTATTCCAAAAACGGCAATAGTCGACGTTAATTCAGTGGATTCGATTGCTAACGTTATTAATAAAGTAGAGCCAAACAATATTTATAATAAAAATAAACAAAAGAAATTTAAGAAAATGGAAATAAATAAATACATATACATATATATATATATATATTCACTTTAGTATGGGTACACTAAAGGCGATTAGAGAAACACATGATAGGGAGCCTTATTTTAAAGCAACAATCCTGCAATTGGTTTCTGCGATTTCTGTATTCATGTCTGTCGGGTCAAGCAGCCGCCGGAAAGAATTTTGGCCGGCAATAATTTATTGATTTCGTGACGTCATTATCTTTTATATATATGTTCGCATCTCTCGCTCTATTCTCGTCGCCAGCTCTCGAGCATTCGACCTGCATCTTTCGTCATGCGCTAGCGTTTGTCTCGCTCTCTCGCGGGATCTCTCGATCGCTCCGCATCTTCAAGCGTTGAGCCACGCTCCCGCCTCATTATTCTAATTCAGTCGTCATCTCAGTCACGTAAGTACATATATCATTTGTAGAAACCCCAAAACAATTAAATAAATTGTATCAATATCTAAAAATCGCACTGTGCTTGTTTTATATTGTTATATATATAATATTTAGAACACAATCTTGAAGCTCCCGAAAACGCTCGGTAACCGAACATTGGTGAACCCCGACGAGATTGAAAATTTGACCTGCGCGGCTTAAAATATATAAACCTAAAAACAAATAAGCAAATTAAAAAACATTATTCGGTTTGTGATTTGTGCGCGAAATATTAGCATCTCTTGACATACATACATACGCTGTTTGCCGAGTGCTACAATCGCTCATACATATTTTACACATTTATTTTAACATCCGTTATATAGAAGCTGCACAGTGGGTCTTGAGCTGACAATAAAAAAAACGAATTCAAATAAAGTTTTTGTTTTTGAAAATGAATCCGTTTTTCGATTGTGCCACTCCTGAAAGGAAAGAATTCCTGATTCAAAGTGCAGTTGTCCTTTTTGAGGATCTTCAAGGATTGTTGTCCTCCTTGAAATCAATGGAGACATTTCCGGAGGCGATGTTAAATGTGCGGCTCAGCGATATGAATGTTGCTGAACTCAGGAGCGATCGGCGCGTCAACTACAACGATGCGGCGAGGTAGGCACGATTCATCCTGGATCAGGAGATTATGCGGCGCTCCAGTTTGTTGCCGGCAAGTTCGACGCTGATCAACGCATCTTCTGCCACCAATTTCGATGCGTCGTTTGGCAGAACTTTTCAGGCCTCAGCTTTTACTGCCTCTTCTGCCTTGTGAATCTGCCTTGGAGACTGTTCGATCATTGGAGCTCACGGACAAAAATTATGACGTCGCATTGGAGCTGCTAAACAAAAGGTTTAGTAATCGCAGGATCATTTTTCAAGCTCATGTTAATGAGATAATGAATCTGAGGGCCGTAGAATCCGCATCGGCGACGAGGCTTCGCGAGCTTTCGGACAAATTCAATTCGCATATGCGAGCCCTGGCAAGCATGGGCACAACGAAGCAGATTGCTAGCTGCATCATAATCTAAGTGCGCTTGCAGAAGGTTGATGATGCCACGCAGTCTTAGTGGAAGGAAATGCAAGCTGACTCGGATTCCTTGGACTCCATTCCAACGTGGGAGTCCATCGCCAGTTTTCTTGAGCAGAGATGCCGGACTTTGGAGACCATGGATTTGCCGACGACATCATATGCACCAAACCTTGCGGTAGAACGGCGTAGACCCTTTCATACAGGTAACTCTGCATTTGTGATTACCAACTCTTCCGCAAGCATGATATGTGATGGCTATTCTCACATAATAAACTCCTGCCCGAGGTTTTTAAGCTTGTTGCCTGAGGATCGTATAGGCGAAGTTAGGCGATTGGATTTATGCCGTAAGTGCTTTGGATCTGGGCACCTATCTCGGAATTGCAATACGTCAAGCTGCCGTGCTTGTGGACGCAGGCAGCATAGTTTGCTGCATTTTGGTGGCAATTCGCCAGCTCAAGGCCAACGCTGTTTCTCGGTCAGGGTCCGCTCCCGTCAATTCACTTTTCGCCAAGGATCGTTTTGGTGATGTGGGGCTGCTAGCCACTGCCAATATTTTGGTCAGGAACCGCTCCGGAGTTCTACTGCCCTGCCGAGCGCTGCTAGATTCTGCTTCCCAGGTGCATATGGTCACCTCAAGGCTGGCGAACCAGCTGCAGCTGCGGAAGATAAGGTCTCCGGTTTCTGTGTCCGGTAAAGGTGACGCAGGGTTTTCTACCGATGGGTTTTCTGTGCAAGTCAGCTTGCAATCCCAATGCTTTGACTACTCGTTGCAAGTAACTGCGATCGTAGCATCCAACATCACTGACACTCATCCCAATTTTGCATTGGGCGTCAGCTCTTGGAAAATTCCCGCCAATGTAAAGCTAGCAGATCCTCATTTTCACCAGCCGCAGCGAGTTGAAGGAGTATATAAAGGAGTATCTTAACCTAGGTCATATGTCCCTGGTACCACCGGAGATGCATCGAGATTGCAAATTTTTTCCTTTTAATTTACCAGCTAATTAAGCTAATGTACCATAAGCTCACAGTTCTTGCAACAACTCAATACTTCTGCCAGCAATATCCCACGTTTTTAGAAAAATATAACTTAATTCAAAAGAAGACGGTGTATGCATTCCAATTAAGGAATTCAGCATGGTATTTACATTGCAAATACCAAAGATACATCCAATGACGCTTTCATAAGGCTAATTAATACTACAAACCGACCAAGTAGTCAGTACAGATAATCTAACATATGAATAACTTTCGTATTATCTCAACTTTCAAACAACTTCCCTTCACAGTTTAAGTCACAGCTTTTTAGCTTATGCTGCTTATTATCAACTTCCTCTCTTTATCCTAAAGCGAACGAAAAAAACAACGGATGTTTTTTTTTTTTGTGTACGCACTGGGTTTTATGACATCTTTTGTTTATTAACTTTAACATCCGGTGTTTAATTTTATTTATTTATTTATATTTAAAAAATTAAACATTTACATTTTAATCATCCGTATCGCTTCGCGTGTGCAGTGGTAGGTAAAATAACATTTGTATTAAATTTCTTCCCAACATAGCTCTGCTCTGCTTCTTCATCTTTTACGGTGTAGCTTCTTTTGTCGCTCAGTAGAGATTCTTATCTTTATTCTTGCGGTTTAACCACACTAAGCTACACTAATCGCTATATTTCATCTCCCTTCTCGTTTCCCTGGTACAGTGGGGCAAGGTACGATCTAAAATAGAAACAAAAATGTTCTGTGCGCTTTATACACAGCTTAGTAGTCTTCAACTACTTAATGAGTCTCAACAGCGTAAGAAATCCGCTCTTAGTGATGTGCTTGTGACGAATAATCTTCAGCCTACTTAGCCGACAATTACGCAGCCGCTCATATCTCTGACCACCAGCCGCTCATATCTCTGACCACCCCATGGGCCGAGAGAACATTTTCTTCCAAGAACATCAGCCAAGTAAGGTGAAGAAAAATATTACCAAACCAAAAATTACCAAAATTGTGGTAGTTTTTTTCCCACAGGTTTTAGAGCCACTGCCGAGGTTAAAACTACTGCCCAACCTTCCACCTCAGCTTCAAAAAACTAATATCTTTACTAACACTTACCTATCAGAATACTAGAGGGATACGTAGTAAACGTCCCAAACTGTATTCTGTTTGTTCTTCCTTTGCATCTCACATTAAAGTCTTTACAGAAACTTGGTTAAAGCCGGATATCTTAAGCTCCGAAGTTTTTCCAAGCAAGTACACTTTTAGATGTAATAGAGAACTGCGAAGGGGAGGAGGAGTGCTAATTTCTGTAGACTCCAAATTCGCTTCGGAAGAGGTAAATTCACAACAGTTTGGTGACATAGAATTTCTTGGAATTATAATCTTCTTGTCCGGTTAATCTGGTTGGTAGCTCTGGATGACTTCAATATCCCAGAACTCATGTGGTCTGACATTGATGGTTCACTTCTCATCTAGCTTTCTTTGAGTTCGGTCGTTTTATTTTTTTCTAATGTCGCCGCTCATATGTATGGCGTTCCATGGTGGGCAGCTTACATCTTATCTTCGCTTGTGGATCTCCAGCAGCAACACATGGTTCGAGATCGTGTCGTTGGGAGCCCTTCTCTATTCGTCTTCTTAAACACACTTCGCTTAAAAACACTTAAATCTCACAAAGTTTTTCTCATCCGTAAGGGTTACTTTATGAAATTATATAAGTTAATTTTGGAATTTGATTGGTCCGATCTACTGGCGTGTGAACATATAAACATTGCCTTATATAAATTTTACTACACTTCGAATATATTTTTTGACGCTTGCGTGCCTTGGAAATATCCCTCCGCTTCTACTAAAAACATAGTTTTTTCAAACAACGTATTCACTTAGTATCCAATAAGGCAACCTCATAAGGAATGTACCGAAAAGAAACTGCACACTTTCTTTCTACTATAACTTTCATGTTTTTGATTCGATTTCAATTTTTCTTTTTGTTCTTTTTATAGCAAAACTTAAACTTTAAATTTTTATAAACAGAATTTAAAAAAAAATTAACTTCTTATTTTTAAGCGAATTTTTCGCTTAACTCCTCTCATCAGGTTCTGCACACCCTCCTTGGTGACCTTGCCGGCTGCACGCATCCAGTATTTTTTTATTTCTTTGTTATTTTGGGAGAGACTACCATTTTTTATTAAATTTCGCTTAACGATGGCCCAATATCTCTCAATGGGACGCAGCTCTGGGCAATTTGGTGGGTTCTCCTCTTTTGAAACAAACTTGATGTTCTCCGCCTCAAGGAGCGCCAATGTTGACCGGGCATAGTGCGCTGACGCTAAGTCTGGCCAAAATATTGTCGACACGTTGTGCTTTCTATAAAACGGTATTAAACGTTTTTTAATGCTCTCTTTTTGGTAAACCTCTGCGTTTATTGTGCCATTTGTGAAAAATGGGTTGTTTTTAGGCCACATGTGCAAATTGCCTGCCATAACAGGACTTTATCCCCAAATTTGTCCACTTCTATTTTGGTGACCGAGTCGCTAATTGTTTTACCTTTGGCTTTTGTGTAAAATTGGGGGCCTGGTAATGTTTTTGAGTCCAATTTTACATATGTTTCGTCGTCCATTACGACGCATTCCACTGCATCAGTGAGCAAGCGATCATAAAGCTTGCGTACTCTCGTTTTGCCGACTTCTTGTTGGCGCAAACTTTTTTTGGCACTTTTTGTTTTTTATAAGTCTTTAGGCCATGCCGTTGTTTTATGCGCTGCACCATACTTACACTCGTTCGTGCTTTTTTGGCCAAATCTCGAACTGACGTCGTGGGATTTTTCTCAATTGAAGCTAGCACCTTCTTATCGACGCTGGCATCCCTTGGACCTTTTTTTCTGCCAGTTTTTGGCAAATCTTTTAGAGAACATGTCTTCCCAAATTTGATAATAATATTCTTAACACTATTAACGCTTACTTTATAGCGTTTGACTAAGTTTCGGTACGAAACACCGTTTTCTGTGCAGTAATTGTGCACAATTTTTTGACGGACGTGTTCTTCAATACGAGGCATTGCGAAATGTGCAAAACAAATAGTGAAAAGAGAACATGCAAACAACGAAGAATTAATGCAGCTTTCTAACGGTGCACCGCATGGCATTATCGAAAGCTCCCACTGAGAGTTTTTCACAATTGAAAGTGTGCAGTTTCTTTTCGGTACATTCCTTATTTTGCCCATATTTTGATCAAAGTGGTGTGTTATCGGATCTTCTTAAGGTCAAGCCCGTGTATTCGCCAGGCCCCGATAGAGTACCAGGCTGTGTTGTGAAGAACTGCGCCGAGGCTCTGTGCAAACCGCTCCTTAAACTCTTTAATCTATTGCTGGAGACTTCGTTGAAGTCTCTCCCTTATGTGGAAGGAATCTTACATTATTGCTTTGCATAAAAAATGGAAAATCTCCGACGCTGCAAATAGAGGCATTTCTAAATTCCTCCGTGCCAGCATGGCTTCATAAAGCGCCGCTCCACCACCATCAAGTTATTGGAGCTAACATCTTTTGTCATGGATGGGTTCCGGAATGGCTTACAAACAGACGTCATTTACACTGACTTCAATAAAGCATTTGACTTTGTTTACCATTCGATTCTTATATTCCACCTGATCTCCTTATCTGGAATTCGAGCTACTTATCTGAAAGAACCCAACGCGTCTTCTTTAAAGGTGTTACCTCGCGTACAGTCCGCGTCACATCTGGGGTGCCTCAAGGAAGCCATCTTGGACCCTTACTTTTTACTTTGTTTATTAATGACTTGCCCCTTGCCTTAACTGACTCATTAGTACTAATGTACGCTGACGATGTTAAGCTTTGTCTTCAATATAGATCTACTAGCGCCCAATCTAGACTTCAATCCGATTTGGATAAATTTCAAAATTGGTGCTTAGCAAATGACCTAAAGCTTAATGGATCGAAATGTAAACCCCCGAAAAGGGGGTTTGAGTTATTGGGTCTGGTGGTATCACTTGGAGTGATGCCACAGAGGACAAATCGGACAATTGCTCATTAATACTGAGAAATTCGGAAGCCGAATTTTTCCCAGTTCCAGCCCTTGGGGTGGCCAGAGATATTAGCGGCTGAATAATTGTCGGCTGAGTAGGCTGAAGTTTATTCGCCACAAGCACATCACTAATAGCGGATTTCTTACGCTTTGGAGACTCATTTAGTAGTTGAAGACTACTAAACTGCGTATCGAGCGCACAGAGTTGGTCATTGATTTTACGAAAACCGCTAATCAACTCTTTAAATCCACTTTTAGTCTGTCTCATGAACGATCTCATTTCGTCCTGAACAGCACGACAGCTGTCACAGCAGAAGTGGAGGCCAGACCTACGTGAAATGGCATCCGATACTGAGGCCGTGAACCCGGCACACTTAGCGTGCAAAACGTTTTCACAGAGCCAGCAGTGGATGGTAGGCTGGGATGAGGAGATTGTCTTATTACAAGACTTCAAAGCACAGACAAGTTTAAATTCCATGATATCTTTTTTATTAATATTTTAGTTTATATTATTGACGTACCTTGAACCACTGTGCCAGGGAAAAGAAAGAGGGGAGATCAAAGAGAGCGATTAGTGTGGGTTAGTGAACAGCAAAGAAGAGAGATAAGAATCTCTACTGAGCAGTGATAGAAGCAACACCGTAAGAGAAGAAGAAGAAGCAGAGCAGAGCTATGTTTGGATGAAAATTAATAAAATTATTATTTTACCTCCAAATATACCACTGCACACGCGAAGCGATACGGATGATTAATATTGAGAGATTTAATTTTAAAAATATAAATAAATAAAAATAAACACCGGATTGTTTAGTCTCAACAAACAAAGTTAGAAAACGCAGTTCGCACAAAAAAAACACGTCCGTTCGCTTTAAGATAAAGAGAAAGATCTACTTTTTACGATACTTTTTACACTGTTTATTAACGACTTGCCCCTTGCCTTAACTGACTCACTAGTACTTATGTACGCTGATGATGTTAAGCTTTTTCTTCAGTATAGATTCACTAGCTTCCAATCAAAATGGTAAAATGGTGTTTAACAAATAACGTAAAGCTTAATGGATCGAAATGTAAACTCATGTCATTTTATCGATCTAGTCCTCACCAGGCTATGAACTTTCTCTATGGGTACGCCTCAGAACCATAAAATCAGGTTAATGATCTGGGTGTCCCATTAGATTTGAAACTTAAATTTACCAACCATATATTCACCATGGAAAATAATGCTATGCGTGTGCTTATTGGTTTTATTAAAAGTTGGTGAAAAAAATGTAAAGACCCGTATATAACAAAAACGTTATATACATCATTGGTCCGTCCGGATCGTGTGTCCCCAATACGGAGTACACTGAAATCACATCTATACAAAAATAATTTCAGACCTTCGCCGTTAGCGGACTAAATCGGGATGCATATTTCACCTCCCGTCTTGTCACTGTAGACTGTAATTAATCAACATACTACCAATAACAACCCGTAGAACGATTCTGGGTGTCATGTTTCTATATAATCTTATTTATGGTAATATAGACAGCCAGCATTTACTAACACGATTAAAATATAACGTTCTGAGTAGAAGGAGTAGAAGGACTTGAAACTTTCGTCTTCGACTCCTTAGTTGTTGTAGTTCGACCTATGCCCAACACGATCCGTTCAGGGTACTATGTTCGGACTACAATGGTCTCTACCACACTTCGTCACTTTGCTCTACTAACAATTTTAAATCCTTTATATTAAACACCTTATCTGTGCAACACTCTTCCTCGAGATTTCATACTCTTATTTTTCTCGTTTCCTTTCTTGGATCTATCCCCGCGATTCGAGCGGTCGGTTGGACGGGAAGTGATCTGTACGTATGCAGTGGGTACTACGTGAAAAAAGTGAGGTTTACGAACACCGATCGTAAGCTCGCCTTTTTGTTCCGATCCGAAGATCCCATTTAAAACAGCGCATGCATGACCATACTATCTGACTGCAGATTTCTTGCGCGTTTACTATCCAAACACGCGGTCCCAAGAGACTCACCAGTGCTCGTGGACCTACATGAAAATTCGACTCTTGCAAATATTGGACGGAGCTCTAAACAAGTTGAGAGTGCTTCGTCAATAATACTGTATAGGACCATTAGCTAGTGGCGGGTCAGGGGCCGCAACAACGAAAAGGTAAGCCCAGCTTCAGAGGCTTCATGGACAAACGAATTTAACTTCTGTAGACTTGGGCTAACAGACAGGTTCTTTCTGTTGATACTCCTACTCTTGAACTATCTGGACATTTTTTTTAAAAGCTTTTTCGACCGGGGAATGTGACATACACTATCAGAAGTAACTACTACCTTTTTACAATTCTTTATAAAGCAGAACATGTAAACGAGCTCAAGCAGCAGTTTTAAGTGAAAGGAAAATCCTTCTATCACTTCCGAAAAATCCGCCCGCATTCTTTTTTGCTTCTATCTGCAAAAGCTTTGTTGATGGATCAAACCGGAGACCCGTTGGCCACTTATCTTCCGGCTTGGTTAAAAACAATGGACGTGTAAACCAGATCTATTCTAACGTCTCATTTACGTCTACACCACTTGACACAATAAATGTAGGATTCTGCTTAGTTGTTACATGCCACCACGTGCTATCCTCTGACCTTTCTTGAATCTCAGCAAATTGTGTCTCAGGCAATTTTTATGTTGTTCAACGCTATTTCAAAGTACACTAAAATCGACTCATTCTAATCTAGCATATGGAACCACAGTTCGTGCAATAGAGCCAAAGAGTCGAATACTTTTCATATCACAGAATTTTCCTCTAGTGTCGCTCTTTGACCGTTGACTGAAGTATCAATTTCAACATTAAATACATCATCTTTGGCGATCCAAGCGCTTCCCAATGTTTTAGTCAGCTTTGAGTCAAAAAATGTTATTGGCTTTACGGTGCAGTAACTTCAAGGGAATTTGAAAACCACTTTCACAATTCTAATCCACCGTTTTGAATAACTTCAGGCTTGATTGTCACCAGCTCCTCAACGCAACCAGAACCTGTTAATATATCGTCGACGTAAAAATAAGACCCCATAAATCACGAAGGAATGTATTATTCGAGCATTCTCTCAACATCTTTAAACACCTTATGTCTGGGAATAGAGCTGGTTCAGTGCCATATGCAATGGTGTTGAGCTTGCCCAATCTCAAGGACTCTGATGGGTCTTTTCTTTACGCTATCAACTGGTATCGGCTATCTGCTTCATTTACCATTACTTGGCGTCTTTTATGTCAGTCAATCTGCTTATCCGGAAACGAAGAAGCGTTGAATACTTGGATTTTAGGACTAACCATCAGCATAAAAGCACTTCTGTGCTGATATCTTCACAAGGACACATTGATAAGGACACACCAAAACCGATTCGAAGCTTGGTCGATGTGCTTTGAGCCTTTAAGTTGTACTGATGAGTCGTATTACATAGCAAGGAGTTGTAAGAACATTATCTTTTACAGAGGACAAATAGCCTAAGGATTCATATTCTGCCTTTAATGCCAAATAAAATTTCATTAAATATAGATCACGAGAAAATTTTATGTCGAGCGAAGAAAAATTGCGTTTGGCGACCTCACAAAAATTTTCCAAAATGCTTAGATGCGATTCAAATAGAAATCTTCAACCCATCGACTGATTACTGTCAGGCGTAAAAATTTTGTTGGAAGTTGCTATTTTTTCCAACGACCAGAAATTATTCAAAAAGTTGTTTATTGATTCTAATAATTTTTCTTAGCACTACATGCTGGAGACGTTCTCTTGAGGAGTTTACCGTCTTTTTTTTTTTGACTTGAGAATTAGCTTGACCAATTTAATATAAGTTAATCGTCCTTACAAGACAAATGATTTGCGTTCTGTCGCAGACACAAGATCTGTAATTATTTTCTGACCCAGAGTCAAGAAATTTTATTCGTACGCTAACGATTGACTTCGCTAACAGGACCCTTTTAGGGATAATACATTCAGCATGTGACGCTGCAGAGCCATCAAAAGGGAAAACAAATTTTCGATTGGTGATGGTACTGCTCTGAAGAGCCATCATACGTAAGCAGGGGAAGAAAATTTTCGATTGGTGATGGTACTGCTCAGTTGTTTAGAGTTACATTTAATCATTGCAGAACAATTGTGGTACAATTTTGCACAAATTAGACATTAGTTGAATAACATTTGGCAATAATGTGACCTTTTCGCAGAGAATTTATATATTCACATTTTTAACTACTAATGCCTCGAAGAGACTTATAAAATTGTTAGCTTCCGTTAAGTGATCAGTAAAATGACTGTGAAAATATATGATTTATATTTGGTTTTATTTCTTGTCCACCGGCAGAATTTAGTATTTCTGAACATATTTGTATAAAACTTTAAAATAACTTAACCTATTTTTCATGTACGTACTACCCAAGGATGGAAAGGAAGGTGTAATATTTCGACACAAGGCAGATTAAATTTGTCATTTCTCATCAAATTTGTCACCTTTTATGTAACTGCCACTTTAAAGGTAATAAAGGTGCAGGACATTGGGATTGAATAACAATGATTCGTTCCTTGCTGCGATGATTAAGATGATCCTGGGGGAAGCGAAAATAGAAGGAGCGGAAGAATGTAGAAACGTCGTGGAACGTGAAACGCCGTGAAAAAATCTTGGAATGGAAGACGGTGCGGAGCGAATCTTGGAAAGCCGCAGAGACTTCGCATAGAAATTGAGAATTTCCGCCACCAAGACGATCGCAGGGGCAAGATCAGAGCGCCTCGAGAGCCAGAATTTTTGATAAGTTGGGAGTGCTGAGTTAGAGGACCTTTGGAGAGTCCGACAGCCCAAAAAAAGGTTGAAATAAAGTACGAGGAGCTAGGAAAGGATACGTGAGGTCTAGCTATGTGGAGCCATATTGGAGATGCATATCGAAGCAGGGAAAAGAATGAAGGAGACAGTTCAGCTGAAGCCCACGGAAAGCGATTCGAGCTGAGCCTTTGCAGACCACAGCTGATAGCCATTCTACGAAACGGTTAAACAGACCGGTTATAAACATTTGGAAATTCTTATGTTAGCTATAAGAAATAGTCAGTGAAAATTTTCTGTTTGTATTCGTAGTCTTAAACAAACCTATTTCAGTTATAAGATACAATCTGCCGACGCTTTGTGGTTTGGATCAGCTTACCAAAAATAGAAACTACCAACAGAAATCCACAAAAACTTTTAACTAAAAAAACACATCATTTGGGGCATTTTCGTTTCAGTCAATTATGTCTTCAAAAAGAGATCACCCAAAAAACAAAAACCATAAAAAGTCCCATCCTCAATAAAAAAAGAAAGGAAAGCTAATTTTGGGCGGAGATCAAGATACCTTAACCTTTTAGTTAAGTGACATCTTATATTGCTTATACACTGCTGGTCTTGGGTTAGACTTAGTTTTCTTAGTTTTTTAGACTTGTTAGAATTATATTTTTTATTTTAATGATTGTTGAAAAAAAGTTAATATGCAAAAACCTTGGTTATTTAATAATACTTTAATTATAATATTCAAAGTATTATAAAAATATAACATAAGTTGTGTTTTCAAGCATTTTCTTGAAGCAACTTAAAATAAGGCACTTTTTTCTTGGTCAATAGAACAGACGCACTTAGACATAAAATTTTTTTAAAAAAAAGTAACTTTTTTTTAACTTAAATTTGTAATTAGTGTTAATATTTAATTTATTAGAAATAAAAAAAAAACATTTCAGTAATGAGTACTGCCTCCTTTGTTAGTAATAGCTTCATATATCCGGTCCTTCATAGAATAATACAGGGAATCTATGTATTTCAACGAAATCTCGCTCCAAGCACGTTTAATAGCTGCAGTTAATGTTTCCTTATCTTCGTATTGCTTTCCTCCTTCGTATACCTTCCGCGTTAGCCAGCCCCAAACATTTTCAATTACGTTAAGATATGGAGAATATGGTGGCCAGGTCATGATATTAACGTTTTGACTCGAAATTAACGACTTTACTTCTCGAGAGTTATGAATAGGAGCATTGTCTTGTTGAAAAATCCAAGGAATTGGTATTTAATGCTATATTTAAGTATTAAATAATAAATGGTAATAATAATATAAGTGGTAATAATAAATGTTTAAGTTAAGATCCATGTAACTTTATAAACACCAAAGTTGTCTTATTTCCGATCGATCAGTTATTTTGAAACTGTAGGATATACTGCGTGCAAAGGATGTGTGTACAATTTGAGGTCGAATGCTTTAAACTCAGAGACTAGTTGACTTGAAAATAAGTACTTTATAGAGTCTTCTCCACTGCGTTTCACACTTTTGACCAAAATTATAATACCCTCTGGACCTTAATTCAGCAGCGATATGGAAGATATAGTATATATATTGTATAGTATATCGTTGTTCTTTTTCGCGACAAGCTATAAAAAATTGAATCATTTTCGGAGTATATTTAACCTATTTAGTTCATTAAACCATATTCTTTTTTAATAAAATATTATTCTTCTACATTATTACTGCCGCGCTTTAAGAATATTCATATATATATTCTCTTCGTGAGTTCTACTCTCTGGACACGTAACTCGTTACATCGTTGTTACTCTGAAGCTGTTAATCGTCACGGCGCCCACCCTTACTCGCATATCTCTTTTGTTACATCCTTTCTTTGACGTGCCTAATCCGAACGAGCCTCTCTTCCACAGAGTTTCTAAATAAGCTCTTCTCGCTCTCACTACAGTGGACAAATCCCCGTCAAGAATGAGTCTAATTTGCACTGCTAAAAAATGCGAGTTTTTGCGAGTTAACCTGTCTCTCCGGCTTTGCAATAACAGCTCACATATTAAATGTGCTGGTGGTGGACATATAAAAGATCTTATCACAAAGAATATTGGCCTGACATGGTGTTGTATTGCCTGTAGAGAGATTGAGACTGCCATGCGGACCTTCATGAAACATACGAGAAATGGTTTTCTAGATGTGCGTAATCAATTTTCTGCACTTAATGAGGAATTCCTTACACTTGAGACTCAATTTTATGATCTTAAGTTATTCAGTGAATCTCCGAAGAAAAATTCCAAATAACATCCTGCTGGCAGTAAATTTTTTAGGTACCCCTGCACTCTACATACATACTACATCATCGCCATCTGATGTTCCTGCGATCCGTTCACCAAGTCAGCCAATGGAAACGTTGAGTCTTAGTCCACTTATCATTTTGAAAACTCCATCGTTGGAAAACCAGTAAGTTCCTGTTGTACCGTCTCCTAGGCCTCTTACTGGTGTGGCGCCTGAAATAACATCTTCTGGGCTTACGCTTGGAGCTGTTGAACCCCGTAAAGCCATATTTGTATCCCGCCTAATGCCAGATGCCTCTGTGGATGATGTCAGAAGTCACCTCTTAAACCATATTAAGGTAGCTCTTAATGAATAAGCTGTTTTTAAGATTAACTTAAGCATATCTTCTTTAAAAATAGTCATACCTGAATAATAATTTGAAAGAGCACTTGATCCGACAGCCTGGCCTGACCACTGTATTATTCATAAATTCTTAGCTAAATACTTTCTATATCCCAACTAAACTGATGCTGCTCCAAAAAAACTGATTAAAAATGTATTTTCGTGCTTTTATTAGAACGTTCACAGTATTTTGGGTAAATTGTGCCAATTATTTACTTAGAGTGCTTCTTTGAATTTTGATGCTATTGCACTTACCGAAACCTGGCCTAATTTTTCTGTCTCTGATTATTATCCCCAATTCATTTGCTAATTTGTTGATTTTATCCACTGAAATTTTTTATTCCCAAATTCACAGCATTTCAACAAGATCGGCCAACTTTCGCAGGTGGTGCCCTCATTGCTGTTAATAATGAATTCTTCGCTGAACTAATCCCTTTCTTGAATTGTTTGGAATCGAGTTCATTGCTGTAACATGTTCTGGTGGTCCGTCTCATATTTTTCTGACCTGTTCTTTTATAGCCCCATTGGTGAAAGATACTGTATATTTTCACCACCATGAGGCTATTAAGTTTGTCTTATCTAATGTCAACGGCTCTGATATTATCCCTATTATGGGTGAATTGAACCATCCCCTCATCTCCTGGATCCTGTGTGAAGATGTCAATTCCTTGCTTGCCAGTTGCAACAACGACTTTATCGAAGAATTAATTGAATCTTCTCTTTTCCAAATGAACCCCATCCGTAACACTCTTTGCAGATCTCCAGACTTTATTTTCTTTAATATCATATCCTCTGTGACTGTAATTCGGTCTTCACCATTCTCGCTTCCTGAGGATGGTGTAAGATCCTAAACTATTGGTTTCTGGCTCTGAAGCCGTCTGTCAACGGCTCTGATATTATCCCTATTATGGGTGAATTGAACCATCCCCTCATCTCCTGGATCCTGTGTGAAGATGACAAGTCCTTGCTTGCCAGTTGCAACAACGACTTTATCGAAGAATTAATTGAATCTTCTCTTTTCCAAATGAACCCCATCCGTAACACTCTTTGCAGATCTCCAGACTTTATTTTCTTTAATATCATATCCTCTGTGACTGTAATTCGGTCTTCACCATTCTCGCTTCCTGAGGATGGTGTAAGATCCTAAACTATTGGTTTCTGGGTTAATTGATGTCTATTATATTCACGCTAACTATAAGGCTCAGCCTCGTACTAAATGTTTCCGAAAAACGGATTATAATGCTCTTCGCAAGCATATGGCTGGAATTGACTGGGATTATATTTCATCTTTTAACTCTGTAAGGCTGGTACTGATTCTTTTTATGATGTAATTCATAACGCGTTGGGCAAATTTGATCCCAAAGTCTCATTATCATCAACAACGAAACCGCCTTGGTTTTATAAACACCTTTCTCGTCTTAAAAACAGGTCAAATCAAAAGCTTACACAATTTTCCAAGTTTGGATCTTTGTTTCATCAGACAAACTTTCTTTACATTTGCAACCAGTTTATCTCTCCTAATAATCAAATTTATAAGTGAAACATCAAAAATTGTAAGGTACACTTCCGAAATGATCCCAGCTCCTTCTATTCGTTTTTCATTATAAAACGTAAATCCAGTCTATGTCCGCCTTCCCAAACTTATAAATATATGTCCGATTCTTCATAACAAGGTATTGCTAATCTTATTACTGTATTTTCCAATCAACCTATTCGTCCGATTCATATGATTCAACTGCAACTGCAACATCATTGCAAAAGCATAATTTCCTCCACACAGCATGGTTTTGTCAAGCATCATTCTTCTACAACTAATCTGCTGGAATTATATACCTTACCTGTAAGTTATATACCTTACATCTGTCATTAATTACATCGTTATCGGCTTTAATTATTAGATCTAACACCATTGCGCAGGTGCGTTGTACTTGTGCTGGGGTCATGCTTCTTCATAGGATAATTTTTGGTCAAGTTGATTAGAAATTTTTCCTGGAAAAATTACTATTTTCTGTTCCAAACAGGTTAACCAGGTTCTTTCGACCCCTTTAGTTACCAATTTGTATATAGAATTTCGCCAATGTTGATCATTTTCGTGATATCTAGAAAAATTATAACCTATTGTCACATTTATTTTCCCCTGAATTATCCTTAGATGTAATTAAATGTAATCTGATTGTATCTTTTTTAGAATAATTTAGCGTTACTTTTAATTTATGTTATAATTAGTTTAAAATAAGAGATAAATAAGAAATTCAATAAAATTTGCTACCTCACATCAGTTGGCTATAATAGAGTCCATAGAAAGTCCCAACTTTCTTTCCTCAAAAACACCAAGGTTGCCATTGGTGTTTTTTCCACCATTTCCGATGTTAAGTATGGGCAAAGTTTAAAGTCGATAGCGTACTGAAAGTCTGGTTTATAGAGAAACAGATACATGGACAAAATAACATGTTTGAGTTTAATTAAAGTAATACATCATTTGAAAAAAAAAAATAAAGGGAAACCTTACTGCGGTCGGAGCCGAAGTTTATATACCTGCAATTAAAAGGCTTTTATAATGTAAAACAATATATAAAATAATATCGTAAATATGTATTATTTTTATTTTTTTTGGCACCTAATAAAATTTCAATAATGCCCTAATTTACAATAATATTAATTTACAAAACAATTATATATTTTATCAACAAAATCTCAAAATTTATGACCATATGTAGTCGTATATGATATAATTGTCAGATATTTAAACTATTTGAAAACATTTGATATTAGGAAATTCGATATTATTAACAGGTATTTAATGGTTAGCTCGAGCTTTAATTTTTGTCTTTCCGTCTGAACGTAAATTTTTCTTTGTTATGCTACAATTAAAATATAACCCACTCTCTAACGAACAATTTTACAACATATTAAGGTTAGGAATAAGTCGCCGATTTTTTAAACCCGAACACAGACGATAATTTTGCTGGTACTTAATTCAGGTGGCACCTTAATCATATTTCCAGAGAGTTTCTATAGAACATACCACTGATATTTATAACAGACAGTTTGAAAATAATACATTTTGTGTAAAATTATATTTCCCTGTTAAATAAGGAACAAAAGAGAGAGTTCAGAAGATTTAATAAAAACTTAATTGATTTCGTTGTCATACTCGTGCATAACGTTAAACGGATAATTATGCTGGCGTTTTCGGTCAAGCACAGTCTGGCACACATGTGTACATATAAAAAGGGGATGTTAAATTTCATTGGACCCCATTAAGTTTAATGGGAGAGACTCCGTTTCAATTATAATTTTTTCTACGGACATTTAAATTTCCGAATAAGGGCAGGCGTGGTAATGAACTAAGGCGCTTGATTTCCGTATATCAAAAGAAAATCAGATTATTTTAACAAGTGTGTAATGGTTGGCCAGCAATTATTATATTTTTACATTTTTGTATCAGTTGTATTATTTCAAAAAAAATTTTTATTTAGTTTATAGTTTAGTCTACTGGCATGTCCGTCCGTCCGTCTGTCTGTCTGTTTCTACGCAAGCTTGTCTCTCAATTTTAAATCTATCGACTTCAAACTTTGCATAAACCCCTTTTTTCCGTTGCAGTATATATGTCGGAACGGCCGGGATCGGTCGAAATAGCTCCTATAGCTCCCATAAAACTGATTGATCGGGAATGCCATAAATTTGTTGCTTTTTAAGATAGAAAGATGGGATTTTCTGTGGATTGCACATAGGGAAAATTAATTTGATATGCCATATTTCAGAAGGATCGGCCGACTATATTCTAAGCTGCCATATATTGACTGATCCAAAATGTCATAACTTTTTTGTATTTTGAGTTAGAAGGACTTTCTATGGGATCTACATTGAGCAAATTTATCCGATCTGTCAAATTTCATAAGGATTGGCCGTTTGGCCGATTGGCCCCAAAATACGGCTCAGGGAGTAGCCCCTGTTAGAATTTACGGGATCGGCTCGATTCTTAATTGCTTCAATCCATGGGTCCGCTCACTTAAAAATCTATCTACAAAAAGTGTAATGTCGTTATCTTATTTGGATATTTTCATTACGGATTATATTTGAAAGTAACATTTATTTATACTATGTTTTTCTTTGATTTTCTTTGATTGATTTAGTTGGACTGCATATATGGCTAATTAATGTATTGGAATACAGAGCTCTATTTACCCAGTTCGTAGCCAGTTTAGCTACTTTAAGCTGAGTGTGTCAATGCACACTAGCCTCTATTTAAACGGCTGACCTTATTGGTACTCTGAGTCCCTTACCACAGGGGGGCAATCACAGATGGCTTCATAAGACCTTTATTTACCAGGAACTCCCCATCGTTAACTATTTGCCCAAATCCCTGGCCCAGAGAATGCCATAAGCTTCTACACGTGTGGTTTAAAAAAATAAAAAAAAAATAAAAATAAAATTATGTAAGATGAGGAGTATATTCCGAACCATAATGCACCAGAGCCTCCTCTAGACTTCCTGACCACTGCAGCGTTTTTCAGGCTGAGGTGCTGCCCATCAAGGAAGCATATAAACATCGAAAATCATCTAGCTTCACAAGCGGCCAAGTAAAAATCTTCAGTAACAATCAAGCAGCTATTTAGTCGGCTCGAACTCTACCACTTCAAAGACAGTCTCAGACGCAAAAGCCGTCTGTCAACGGCTCTGATATTATCCCTATTATGGGTGAATTGAACCATCCCCTCATCTCCTGGATCCTGTGTGAAGATGACAAGTCCTTGCTTGCCAGTTGCAACAACGACTTTATCGAAGAATTAATTGAATCTTCTCTTTTCCAAATGAACCCCATCCGTAACACTCTTTGCAGATCTCCAGACTTTATTTTCTTTAATATCATATCCTCTGTGACTGTAATTCGGTCTTCACCATTCTCGCTTCCTGAGGATGGTGTAAGATCCTAAACTATTGGTTTCTGGGTTAATTGATGTCTATTATATTCACGCTAACTATAAGGCTCAGCCTCGTACTAAATGTTTCCGAAAAACGGATTATAATGCTCTTCGCAAGCATATGGCTGGAATTGACTGGGATTATATTTCATCTTTTAACTCTGTAAGGCTGGTACTGATTCTTTTTATGATGTAATTCATAACGCGTTGGGCAAATTTGATCCCAAAGTCTCATTATCATCAACAACGAAACCGCCTTGGTTTTATAAACACCTTTCTCGTCTTAAGAACAGGTCAAATCAAAAGCTTACACAATTTTCCAAGTTTGGATCTTTGTTTCATCAGACAAACTTTCTTTACATTTGCAACCAGTTTATCTCTCCTAATAATCAAATTTATAAGTGAAACATCAAAAATTGTAAGGTACACTTCCGAAATGATCCCAGCTCCTTCTATTCGTTTTTCATTATAAAACGTAAATCCAGTCTATGTCCGCCTTCCCAAACTTATAAATATATGTCCGATTCTTCATAACAAGGTATTGCTAATCTTATTACTGTATTTTCCAATCAACCTATTCGTCCGATTCATATGATTCAACTGCAACTGCAACATCATTGCAAAAGCATAATTTCCTCCACACAGCATGGTTTTGTCAAGCATCATTCTTCTACAACTAATCTGCTGGAATTATATACCTTACCTGTAAGTTATATACCTTACATCTGTCATTAATTACATCGTTATCGGCTTTAATTATTAGATCTAACACCATTGCAGGTGCGTTGTACTTGTGCTGGGGTCATGCTTCTTCATAGGATAATTTTTGGTCAAGTTGATTAGAAATTTTTCCTGGAAAAATTACTATTTTCTGTTCCAAACAGGTTAACCAGGTTCTTTCGACCCCTTTAGTTACCAATTTGTATATAGAATTTCGCCAATGTTGATCATTTTCGTGATATCTAGATAAATTATAACCTATTGTCACATTTATTTTCCCCTGAATTATCCTTAGATGTAATTAAATGTAATCTGATTGTATCTTTTTTAGAATAATTTAGCGTTACTTTTAATTTATGTTATAATTAGTTTAAAATAAGAGATAAATAAGAAATTCAATAAAATTTGGTACCTCACATCAGTTGGCTATAATAGAGTCCATAGAAAGTCCCAACTTTCTTTTCTCAAAAACACCAAGGTTGCCATTGGTGTTTTTTCCACCATTTCCGATGTTAAGTATGGGCAAAGTTTAAAGTCGATAGCGTACTGAAAGTCTGGTTTATAGAGAAACAGATACATGGACAAAATAACATGTTTGAGTTTAATTAAAGTAATACATCATTTGAAAAAAAAAAATAAAGGGAAACCTTACTGCAGAGAATGCCATAAGCTTCTACACGTGTGGTTTAAAAAAATAAAAAAAAAATAAAAATAAAATTAGTCTCAGACGCAAAATCATGTCTGGTCCAACTATACCAATAGACACATATAAGCTCCGACTCAAAGAACCTGTTAAAAATAAAAACCAACTTAGCTGAGACCAGATTCAGATTATCATATCTAGGAAATATATTCTTAATTAACATCTCAGACTTAGATCGTAACAGGATTCAGAAATTCAACCAGTCCTCAGGGTGGGTCATTTGCTAGTTCAGAGGTTTCTTGCACACGGGAGGAGAGAATGAACAAATACGGTAGCATAATGGACCGAACGTGCATAAATGTGCCGCATTGTCTAGCTATTATTTTATAACTTTTTATTATTATTTTACATTTACTCTTTGTTTATAAGTCAAAATACTCATCGCATCTGCTTTAAGCCAATTCTCTAAGTCAACTCTTTTTATCTACTAGCTTAAGACTCTTCCTTCTGACGATATATCTTTCTACACAAGATAAATGTATTTAAATCATCGGGATATTACTTATCTTAATCCCCCAAGAACTTTTCAAATTTTATTTAAACCGAAAATTAACTACTTTGATATGATATAGCTTTATGCACACAGGATACCTCAAGGTCCTTACGTGGTTTGCAACAAATTCTATCATTTCAAGCTTACACAGGACCGTACTCAGTTGCTCTACACCTATTAAGAATAGCTCTTGTCTCTACAATTTTCGAACTCATTTCTAGTTTTCTTTCCTTTTAAGATTTCATCATCAATTATCTCGTCCTCTTCAACGGAAACGTCGATAAAGGTTAGTGAGCGTTAAAGACTTTAGCCAAAAGAGCCTTTCAACTTATGATCTATTTTAGTTCGATTTTATTCTTAATGTAACGCTATAAGGCTCTTCTCTCAGAAATACATTTTTTTGATTTGTATTTTTATGTTTAGGGAATAATAAAAATTTATAAATTTAAAAAAAATTCATAATGATTAGTATAGCATAGTTCTAAGTGACTACTTTGCGGAACGTTAGATAAATCGTGGGTAATGTCGGTAAGTCGGTAATGTGACGATTTTTAACAAAATTCGATATATATAGTGTCAGCCACTGCACGATTTTAGTGGCAAGTCCATAAGATAAAGTTGTCATGGGAAACGATGATTAATAGGATGGAATGCTAAAATGAGTATAAACAACATCAGATTGCATGCGGCACAGAAAACCCTGGAGGATGATTGAGGAAAATTCCAGAAGGGTGGTTGTTGTAAGTTTTTACCAAGGTGGTTTTGTTAGTGATGATGACTAGATTTCAGGATCAAACTTGTTCACCTTGCTATGAATTAATTTGTAAAATCCATAGCAGCTTTGATAAAGTTAAAAAATTAAAGAAAGTTAAATTAATAAATATTTCAGCCAAATGATATAGTAAGGCAATATAATCCGTTACCCTAAAACATTTGGAGGAAGCCTAAACCTTATAGCTAGCATGAATATTAGGCCAATCTATTAACACAGAAATAATAGTGTAGGATGGAGTAAATCCTCTGTAAGCGATAAGGGTGACAGCCAAATAACTGTCTCAGAGAATGTCTTATTAGACAAATATGAGGTTAAGAGATCTGTCATGAGTGATATAGGGTTGGAGCTGGAATAGTTTAATATTAGTTATGCTATCAATTAAATCAATATGATACCTGGGAAGTAGAGAAGTCTCATCCTCAAAATGGATCCCCGAAACAGGGAAGGTTGAAATCGCCCTTAACTACGTTTAAATACGAGTCGTTGATCAACGATAACGTATACTTAATAGCCTCAATATGGTAAAAATATACGATATCTTCTATCAAAGAATTTATTTAGGTCAGGAAAAAAAAAACCAATGGAAATTTTCACCGCAATGAACTCTATTTCGAACTGGTTCGGGAATGACATTAGTTCAGCTCAGTACTCTTCATAAACATCAATGGGAACACCCCCTGCAAAAAAAGGCCGATCAATTCGAAACAGGGAGGCGGGATACAAATATGGCTTTACGAAGTGCAACTGCTCTAAGCACACTAGTGAGAGGCCTGGGCCAGAAGGGTCAGTAGGTAAGAAAATATCCACTGATGATCGTGCAGACCTTTTTGAAGGCATGCAGGCATCCGGGACAGTTGCAAGGCTCCTCTATTCAGGTTAACGTATCAGCGGAATCATTGAAGGAGTGAAAACTGGCGTTTTCTGCATATTCCGCCCAACCGACGGAAGGGCGCTGCCGCATTCGGCTCTAATTGTGACCACTGCAGTCCAAACATAATACCCTAAAGAGATCGTGTAGAGCATTTGTCGAACTACAACGGCTACGGAGTAGTCGAAGGTTAACGACGAAGGACAAAGGTTTCTAGTTTTTCTACTGGCAGTATTCATTACCATTATAAAGATTATAGAAGAACGACTCCGCAGCATCGTTCTACGGTTTAAAAGTGAAGGAAAAATGATTTCGGGGAAAATCAGACATATTTTTGTACAGTTTGTACCTGATCTCGATGTACTCCGTATTGCGGACTCCAGGCACATGATCCATACATAAGTATCGGACGGACCAATGATGTATATAGATTAAAGAGTTTAAGGAGCGGTTTGCACAAGCCTTGGCGCAGTTCTCGAGAACACAGCCTGGTACTCCATCGGGGCCTGGCGAATACACGGGCTTGACCTTAAGAAGATCCGATAACACACCACTTTGATCAAAAGATGGGCAAAATATAAGTTTGGCTAATTGTATATTATAAGTTTGAGGCTGAGCTGGACTGGTTCTAGGTAAATACGTTGTTAGAAAATACTGGGCAAGAAATCGGACATTGTCTGATCAGTGTTCGCATATGAGTTCCCAAATGTAAGCAGAGGAGGAAAAGATACATGTTAGCGCTTAGTGTTTACAAACTGCTTCGGATCCTAAGTAAACAGAATCCGCCAGCGACGAATATAACACCTTTAACATTCTGCGTTACTAAGAGCTACTAAGTCTCTTGAATAACAAGCTACACAGCCAGAAAATGTATGCCTTTTAAATTGACCGGACAAGAAGATTTTAAAACATAGAAATTTTATGTCACCAAACTCCTGTGATTTTACAGTAGTATAAGAAGTATAGGGGAAAGTCGGGAAACAAATATGTGTTTCGATGGTGGGCATAAGTTCGAACAGGCGGTCCGGACGGTTGATTAACCTGTTCGGTGACTTTTATGGGGGCTTGATTTATTGTGTCTGGTGGTATTACTTGAAGCGATGCCACTGGGGACATGTCGGGCATGCATAGAATATGCTGAGGTATTCGGAAGCTGAATTATTCCCAAGTCCGGCCTTTGGGGTGGCCAGAGATATAAGCGGCTGCGGCTATAGATTATTCGCCACAAGCACATCATTAAAAGCGGTTCTCTTACGCTTTGGAGACTCATTTAGTAGATGAAGACTACTAAACTGTGAATCGAGCCCACAGAATTGGTCATTGATTTTACTAAAACCACTAATCAACTCTTTGAATTCTTTTTAGTCTGTCTCATGAACGATCTCATTTCGTCCTGAACAGCACGACAACCATCACAGCAAAAATAGAGACTAGACCTACGTGAAATGGCATCCGAAACTGAGGCTGAGCTGAGGTGAGCTCGGCAAAGTTAGCGTGAAGCGATACGGGTTTTTAATGTAATGTGCAAAAGTTGGTATTTATGAATATAAATAAATACAAATAATCATCGGGTTGTTTGTCGTTAATAGATAAAATATTAAATAAAAACTCAGTGCGCACAAAAAAATAACACGTCCTTGCGCTTTAAGACAAAGAGGAAGAGAAGACGAAATGAGACGGTAATGAACCGTTCTGCCTCGCGGAACTGTTTTACTCGGCGGCCCAATAACGGTCCGGGGGTTGTCCAGAATCGGTCGTAAAAATGCCGTGGGCAATGGACAATCATGCGTTTCCATGCGCCATCTATCCGGTGCTGTACCTATTGATCCTCGTCCTTCACATCTCCTGCTTCTGGACACTGCCGCAGCGCCTGGTGGACCTCGTCTTCGCAACCCGAGATAGCCAAGATATCGCTCTTCTCCTTCTCCATGTCTTCGTCGGAGCTACGTCAGCCTCAGAGGTAGCGGTCTTATTCCGCGAGTGGAACGTTTCGTCCTGGGGTGCTTGGGATCTGGTATGGAACCCATCCTAACCATAGTTCCTCCAGTGATTTTGGGGGTGTGTGCTCCCTCAGCGGTGGACTACACGGAACTGCTGCATTTAGTGCGGGGCCCAGAGGAGTCCATAGCGAGACGGCGGTTAGTCTTCGGGATGGACTCTCCGGTTTACCCGTGTCGTCAGCTTCGTAATGGCTGTCGGGTTCGGGGATGTCTTCACCGATTCTCGCGCCGCCAGCCTCCACGTCTGCCTATTCCGGTTTTCCCTCGGCTGCCTCCATATCGGCGTCTCGTGCTTGCATCTCGATGTCAACTACATCCTCGTCCTCCGTACCACCGATCTCCTCCTCCTTCAGAACCATGTCCTCCACCCCACTTTCTTCCGAAGAGTGTAGGAAGTCTAGGGGGTTCATCTCTACAATGGGGGGTTAATCTCTGCATCAATGGCTGCCCGCCATTGTGCCCCAGGTACCTCTCGGACTCGTCGTCGGATGAACTCAACTGATGAGGGACTCCCACCTGTGCCACTGTCTGGCATTGCTCGAGGTGCCCTGGTGCGAAGGCGTGTCCGCCCAACCGTACGCTGTCCAGCTGGCATGATATGCTTCCCAGCGGTTCCTCGTCAAACAAAAACACAAAAAGTAAACATCGGGTTTTTCACGTTAATAGATAAAAGATTAAATAAAAACGCAGTGCGCACATAAAAACACGTCCGTTCGCTTTAAAAGAAAGAGTGAGAGTCATTTTATTACATTAATTTAAAAACTTTTCATGGCTTAAGGTTTTTCCCAAAAAAAAGTTGCGAGCGCTCCAGAGTGAAAGTTTTTCTTCTTTGTTTAACAGTCTTCTTCTTTTACATGCTGTTACTCCGGATCACCAGCAATGTTGAATTGATTTTTTTAAGAAAAGCCTTATTAGTTTAATAATAGGTTCATTAAAATTGGTGAATGAATTGTTAAGCTCAAACAATTCCCAAAAAAGGTTGTTTACCAATATCTTAAAATTTGGAGGGTGTTAGAAAAATTTCAAACACGGTTTAGTGTTTTTCTCACCCTGATCCACCTAAATGTTATTTCAATGTTGTGTTTTTTGTTGTCGCTCTGTGTTACAGGTTAAATAATAAGCTGGCTCCAAGCTGCAGGAACTCTCTGCGTTCTGTGGAAGTTGGGATCAGCCAGAAATCATCCACCTCAAAGCATTTATGTGAAGGCTGTGCTGGTAATGTGAAGCTGCCGAGACCGGCCACTGCTGTGGCACATTTAGAGCGGCTGAAGTTGGCTCCCCTGCCGCGACGAGATGAGGTCCACTCATTCACTGGATTCCAATGAAACTCGGCAAGGCAGTAAGGCTCCAGATCGATCATGGATCATTGCGATCCTGGGTCACGACAGTGTTGAATGAGCGGAATAGTGGGTTCGCAATGGAAACTGCATTTATGGAACGTGAGACTGGTGCGGGTGGAGCATTGTTGCACATTGAGGATGCAACAGGAAATGATGACGGTGATTGCACGTTGAGCAGCGGAAAGCAAAGCGCCAGCTACAACATAGATAACATAGATAAAAGAACCAAACATAGATAAGGAGAACTTTGCATTCTTAAGAATTGATCCAATATTTGTTGGAGGGATGAGGAAAAACCTAAAGAAATCGATTAATATAATTTTGTCTTTTAAAATTTACGAATAAATAATTTATATTTGAAATAATACAATTGTTATGAACAAGCTTAATAATCCAAAATAAAATCCAATGTATAACTCGAAACTTTATCTTCACTTATCCAGTTAATCCAATATTTAATATATCCAAATAGTTAATATATCCAAACAATAATCAAATATTTTAAACATAAATCTAGTAGCATAAATCAACCTAAATCAAAATGTTATAGTGTCAGAATATTTCTTGTGCTTAACATAACATAATTTAAGATCTATGCTTATGCATTACATAAATCAGGGCATCTGCATAACATGGGGTACATTAAACAACCAATTAGGTTTTTGCAAGGTGCATCAAAGATACTATTGAATTTAATGTGGTATTAACCAGATTACAATCACTCATGTTAAATTTGTTCAGATTTCTATTAACATACGCTTTTTAACTAAGGTATAACTTATTATCTTGTCTCTTAATTTTAATTCCAATAAAATGTCTTATTTCTAGCAAATCAGTCATTTTAAATTTACTCATGAGGTCTGTAGCAGTTCCAAATAATCTGCGTATAATAATAGATACATGATCAATGATCTACTTGGAAATTTTCAAAACCAATCTGTTTTAAAATTTTTTCAAATTCTTCGACCACTTTATTAAATTTATAGACATTTTTGTCACTATTTTTATTCCCTAAGGGAATATTATATATATATTTCTTCTCTCAATATTCCATTAAGGAACGCAGTTTTAACATCCATATGGTGAACACTTAGACCAAATTGGCTCGAAAAATGAATCTAAAACTCGAGATTCTAGCTACAGGTGCAAAAGTCTCATCATAATTAATCATAAATTCCCGAGTGAATTCTCTGGCAACAAGTCTAGCTTTGTATCTAACTACTTTACCATTTTCATCATGCTTTATTGTGAAAACCCATTTGCAGTCGTCTATATTTTTATATTAAGAGACTTATAATTTTACGACGATTACTTCGTCTAAAAACCATTTAATTTAAAATATAACTTGATTCAGAATGAATCACAGCATTTTGTATAACGTCTAGAGCCGAAAATTCTAGTGCAGTATGTTCACATATCAAAGGCACACTGTACTCAGTGGTATGCATAAATATTCTTAGATATTCTTACGTATATGTATAAAAATTCAAATCTCATGTTCTCAAGTGCCCGGTTATATGAGCGCTGTTCAATGCGATGGCACTGGGCAATGCTCCGTCTGCATTTTTGACATGCGAGACGGTTCTGACCCTATGTGAACATAATACCTCATCTCTGGCCTTGACTTATATATACACTAATATGTAAGAACAGACCGCTCCTCTGCCAGCGTCACTAGCGGTGCAGCTCAGTGGTTTTTAGCAATAGGAACAATTGTACGAGATTTAGTGTCATTAATAAAGCAAAGCTCAAAGAGAATAGTGGGATCATTTCCGTATTTTACCTTTTAATTTAAACTTCTTAGCGGGCTGTTTAGCCATCCCATATGAAGCAATACAGGTGACACAACACTAGGTCCCGCTCCTTTTTGATTTCTGTTTATCAGAAAAATCTTTCTTACTTTCATTCTGGATGTTGTCGAGAGCACGACCCATACTCTCATTCTGGAAATTATTTTCCATACTTCCATTCTGAAAAACTTCTAGGTTTCGTCCCACATTTTGGGCACTCCAAAATTTTGCACACTACCATTCTAAAACTTATGGTCTCGACATTCAGCAGCGACTCTGTAATCAACGACATCCGTATCATCAAAAATAACGTCTCTGGCCACAAGAAACTTCTTGGATTGATGATCCCAAAGCTTATATCCATTTTGAAGCTACCCTACATGAATGGACTTTGATGACTTCTCATCAAATATCCATTTTCTTGTCTTGTTATGTACATAAACTAGGAAGACAAAAACTCTTAAATATTTTAATCATGGTTTACGACTGTACCACAATTCATATGGAGTTTTTTCTACTCCTTTTAAAGCATTACTAGGACATGTATTTATCGACTAAGTAGTGGTTAAAACTGCTTCACCCTAAAATCTATTGTCTAACTTGCTCCGCTGATCATTGAGCGAGTCTTCTCAGATATTGGACTGATAATACATTCAGACACACTATTTAATTGAGGAGGATGTGGAATAGTTAAATGGTAAGTTATACTTTTCTCAACACAGTTCTCACGCATGTCATTTGAGAAATATTCTCCTCCATTCTCTATTTTCACGTTAAGCAACAAAATCTTTTAAAATGGTAAATACTTCTGTGGTAGCAAATATGTCACACAATAGTGAGTAAACTGGTCTATTAAAACAACATAATGGTTCTTTCTATCTATTGTAGAAGAAGAAATCGAACAACAAAGCTTGCTTCCCATTTATACTTCACTAAAATCTTGGGAAGATTCAATCAAAACACTTCTTAAAATACTTGTTTCTTCAAACAAATTATTTCTAATTATTTCATTAAATTTTTCTTTCCTAACATGTCCCAATATACTATGCCAAAATTTTTAATTTATAATATTCAATCTTGTGCAGAAATAGAAATCCAAGATGGGAACATTATTGTTGTACATACAACAATATTTGATTATTACACAACCATTTTTTTACTTTTACTCCTCGTGAATCGAATTCAATTGATAAACTAGCATCTTGTATACGCTTGACAGAATATATATTTTGGGGAATATCTCGACAGTATAAAACATTTTTTAAAGTAATTTCTCTTCTGTTTAGCTGTTTCTTTAATATAGGTATCGCACTTAGCTACTGCAATTTAAATTGGAGATTCAAAATGGATAAAGTTATTAAATAAATTTTTACCTTTGATCATGTGATCAGAAGCACCAGAATCAACTATAAAAAAATGTAATATATGCAAAACCACCTTGTGGTTGAGAAGTGGCAGCTTGAGCTTTGAGATTTGAGTTACGATATTTCAGACTGCTTGACTCGTCTGAAAGTAAAACAGCTTTTTTAAAGTGACCCCTTAGCCAAAAATGTAGTTGATATTGACTGCTGCTTATAAAACCTTGATACTGGTGTCTTTAGTAGCATTTCTTAACTTTATCTTATGATCAAGAAGATAATTTTTTACTATTTGTACTGAATTAATGTAACGATTGCGGTTATTACGCTATCATAGGAAGAAGGTAATGTTAAAAGCAAATGACAAACCTTATCCATTTCATAACACTTTGCTCCTAAAGAAACTAACTCTATTATCAAGTCATCAAAGATATTAAAATGATTAATTAAAAGTGAATCGCCTTTAAACTTTAGTGTTAACAATTGCTTTCGCACTGAAAGCAGTGAAGCCAAGCACTTTCTCTCATAAATTGCATCTAGATTTTTAAAAATCTCTTTTGTTGAACAATTATTGGACGCAAAGCCGAAAAATAAATCAGATAAATACACAATTAAAATATTCTTTGCCACTTTCTCATTTCCTATCCATTGTTCTGTAAATATATCCGGAGGTACTTCATCAAATATTTCCAGTACATACTTTTCTTCCAAAAGAGATCGCACTCGGAATTTCCACAAAGAATATTTCTCGCCATCGAAAGGCTTAGTGTTTTGTTTAGTCTTTTCCATAATTAAACTTGATTAAAAAAATATTGAAAAGTTATTCCTAACTAACAATTTCTTTGTACATAAAACAATAGTGAGAAAAAAAATAGAGCTGCGTGACAGATGAACTTTTAAATTTTGAATACTTCACAATTTATTTTTTAAATTTTAGCTTTTTAAACTTTTTACATTTTCTTAACACTTTATTATTTTGGTGATTGGGCCCATAACCTATTAGATTTATGTCTTTTATCACTCAATCACAAAAATAAAAAACTCTTTAATTTTATAATTTATTATTAGATATAATATTTTATTTTCTTATAGCCAAATGTTGGCATCAGCAACGGAGGCAATGACATGCATGCATGTATGGCATACGCGAAATACCACTGGTAACATCCAAAAGCACAGCAGCAACTGCTTTAATTAAGCTGTTCCAATTCCTCCGGCAGTGTAGTGAATCGATCGCGCAGACGTTTCCGCATTAACTCGGGGGTTAGAATGGATGAGTCATCGGTCCGCATCGCAGCCTTGACTCTCTTATGCAGGACCTCCATTTCCTGACACATCACCTCTGCTCGTCTCCGCAGCATCCTCTCCCGGCTTGACGCATCAGATCCCTTAGCGTCAGCTCCAGACTCCATTGTGTAATTAACTGCAAGTTAATAACAACAAAACAATAGAGTTTCCATGCTACTTTTAATATTGAAACCAGAATGGTATCACGATGGGGTCACCTAAATATAACGCTACCAGCTTGTCGGTAATGCCCCGATTAAACAATTTCAACTCAAATCCAACATTTATAATTCCCTTGCAGAGGGTATAATAAATTTGGTCAAAGTGTGCAACGCAGGGAAGAAGACATCTCCGACCCTATAGAGTATATATATTCTTGATCAGGATCACTTCCTGAGTCGAGGCTTGATCGATAAAATGACATGAGTTTACATTTTGATCCATCAAGCTTTAAGTTATTTGGTAAACACCAATTTTGAAATTTATCCAAATCGGATTGAAGTCTAGATTGGGCGCTAGTAAATCTATACTGAAGACAAAGCTTAACATCATCAACGTACTAGTGAGTCAGTTAAGACAAGGGGTAAGTCGTTAATAAACAGTGTAAAAAGTAACGGTCCAAGATGGCTTCCTTGGGGCACCCCAGATGTGATGCGGACTAAACGCGAGGTTACATTTTTAAATCCAGATAAGGAGATCAGTTGGGAGTCCCAAAAGACTGAGTTTACTTATAAGAAGTGAATGGTTAACAGAGTCAAATGCTTTACTGAAGTCAGTGTAAATGTCGTCTGTCTGTAAGCCATTCCGGAACCCATCCGTGACAAAAGATGATAGCTCCAATAAGCTTGTGGTGGTGGAGCAGCGCTTCATAAATCCATGTTGGCATGGGGATATCATTGAACTACATAGGTGTTGCAAATGTGGAGTGATAAGTTTTTCGAAAAGCTTTGGAATTGCTGACAATTTAGAGATGCCTCTATAATTTGTAGCATCAGATTTTTTACCTTTTTTATGCAGAGGAATAATGTAGGATTCCTTCCACATAAGGGGAAAAATCGGAGGGTCCAGCGATAGGTTAAAGAGTTTAAGTATCGGATTGCACAGTGCCTCGGCGCAGCTCTTCAGCACACAACCTGGTACTCCATCGGGGCCTGGCGAATAAACGGGCTTGATCTTAAGAAGATCCTATATCACACCACTTCGATCAAAAGATGGGCAAAATATATGGTTGGCTGATTGGATTTTATAAATGTACGGCAGCGGCGAATATAACTCCGATAACATTCAGCGTTATGCACGGTGAAATTAGACCGAGCTACTAAGTATCTTTCATAACTAACTGTACAGCCAAATAATTTATGTTTGTTTAATAAACTATTCATAACGTTCTTTAAATTTAATAGATGCCTTGTCTTAATTGAAACCCACGGATTTTTCCATGGCACGCAAGCGTCGAAAAATAAATTCAAAGTGTAATAAAATTTTTTTAATGCAGTATATCAACGGGCTTTATCTTAAGCATTAAGCTAAAGAACTTTCGGTCAGCATATGTGTTACGGCTCTCTCTTGCCTTTTATATCAGTGCGTAAGCATCATTAATTGGAACTTTTGTCTCTCTTATAAATTAACAACTAACTCCGCTAACAACAAGATACTTACATGCGTTCCACTTGCAAGTGCATTCGCCTTGCATAAGCATTCATTTATATATTCATTCCACTACTCAGTGTACTGTTCTAAGCCAACATGTAACGGCTAGGTTTGAAAAGAAGGGATTAAGGAATATGCCATCTAGCGGGGGATAGATCGACCACTCTAGTATTGCCATATGGGGGTTACAAATCACCCACAGGGATTCCGAATTTGTATGCAGACTATCGATAGCATGTTCGATAGCATAGTGTCGGGTCAAGCAGCCGCCGGAATGAAGTGTGGCCGGCAATAATTTATTGAATTCGTGACGTCATTTTCTTTTATATATATATATGTTCGCGTCTCTCGCTCTATTCTTGTCGCTCACTCTCGTGCATTCGATCGGCCACCTGCATGTGCCGTCATGCGCTAGCGTTTGTCTCACTCTCGCGGGATCTCTCGATCGCCCCGCTGCATCAGGCGTTGTGCCACGCTCCCGCGTCATTATTCTAATTCGGTCGTCAACCCTATTCAGTCACATATGTACATATATCATTTGTAGAAACCCCTAAGCAAATAAATAAATTGTATCAATATCTATAAATCGAACTGTGCTTGGTTTATATTGTTATATATATAACATTTAGAACACAAACTTAAAGCTCCCGAAAACGCTCGGTAACTGAACATTGGTGAACCCTGACGTGATTGAAAACTTGAGCTGTGCGCCTTCCCACTTTTAGTGGAGGTTATGCGGAGTGGCTTGAGTTTCGGTCACTGTTCTCGACCATGGTTGACACAAACCCATTCATCAGTCGGGTCGAGAAGCTTCAACGGTTGCCTTTGTGAATCTGCCTTGGAGACTGTTCGATCGTTGGAGCTCACGGACATAAGTTTAGCAGGCTCATTTTTCTAGCTCATGTTAATGAGATAATAAATCTGAGGGCCGTAGAATCCGCATCGGCGACGAGGCTTCGCGAGCTTTCGGACAAATTCAATTCGCATATGCGAGCCCTGGCAAGCATGGGCACAACGAAGCAGATTGCTAGCTGCATCATAATCTAAGTGCGCTTGCAGAAGGTTGATGATGCCACGCAGTCTTAGTGGAAGGAAATGCAAGCTGACTCGGATTCCTTGGACTCCATTCCAACGTGGGAGTCCATCGCCAGTTTTCTTGAGCAGAGATGCCGGACTTTGGAGAGAATGGATTTGCCGACGACATCATATGCACCAAACCTTGAGGTAGACCCTTTCATACAGGTAACTCTGCATTTGTGATAACCAACTCTTCCGCATGCATTATTTGTGATGGCCATTCTCACATAATAAACTCCTGCCCAGGTTTTTGAGGTTTTTGAGCTTGTCGCCTGAGGATCGTTAAGGCGAAGTTAGGCGATTGGATTTATGCCGTAAGTGCCTTGGATCTGGGCACCTATCTCGGCATTGCAATTCGTCACTTGTGGACGCAGGCATCATAGTTTGCTGCATTTTGGTGGGAATTCGCCAGCTCAAGGCCAACACCCCTCTCCCTTGGATTCCGCATCTAGCGACGCTGTTTCTCGGTCAGCGTCCGCTCCCGTCAATTCTCTTTTCGCCAAGGATCGTTTTGGTGATGTGGTGCTGCAAGCCACTGCCAATATTTTGGTCAGGAACCGCTCCGGAGTTCTACTGCCCTGCCGAGCGCTGCTTGATTCTGGTTCGCAGGTGCATATGGTCACCTCAAAGCTGGCAAACCAACTGCAGCTGCGGAAGATAAGGTCTCCGGTTTCTGTGTCCGGTATAGGTGACGTAGGGTTTTGTACCGATGCAAGTCAGCAGCCCAATTCTCTGACTACTCGGCGCAAGTAACTGCGATCGTAGCCTCCAACATCACTGACCTTCAGCCCAATTTTGCATTGGACGTCAGCTCATGGAAAATTCCCGCCAATGTAAAGCTAGCAGATCCTCATTTTCACCAGCCGCAGCGAGTTGATTTGCTTATTGGAGCTGGATTATTTTACGAGCTGCTTTGTGTCGGACAAATTCATTTGTCTCCTGGTTTGCCCTCAATCCAAAAAACTCGGCTCGGTTGGGTGGTTTGTGGAGGCGGATGTCCTAACAATGGCAATGTTCTCATGGCTCCTGAGCGGTCGGGACTGATCTGGCCAAAGGGGCCATTAGTTGAGTGGCTCAATCAACTTCTTCGACAGTTCTGGGAAGTGGAAACCTGCACCGATCCGACTGTGAAGGCGTTGAAGGAAGAACTGGATTGCGAGAGTTATTTTTTTACGAACTTCGTGCGGTTAGAAGGTGGTGCCTATACAGTCAGGTTGCCAATTAAACATAACGCCGGTTTATTGGGAGATTCGTACTCACAGGCTCTACGTCGTTTTCAGTCGTTTGAGAAGAAACTGTCTCATCAGTCCGAACTGCGTGCTCAGTATTTGGCCTTTGTAAAGGAGAATCTTAACCTAGGTCATATGTCCCTGGCTCCGCCGGAGTTGCATCAAGATTGCAAATATTTTCTGCCACAAAACTGCGTGCTAAAGAAAGACGAGGTGGAAGACTTTCCAGTGGAATCCAGTGGCAGCTCCAAGGAGGAAGTTGTTAGCATTTTAGGGCAGATTGCAGCGCTTTTGTCCAAGGGCGAGTTTCAGCTGCGGAAATGGTGCTCCAATAGCGTGATTGTGGCGCTGCTGAGGACTGCGACCGGAGCTACAAGGCGGGCAGTCAATAAATTGAGCCTGCTGTCCCTTCATGATGCTGTTGAAAGCCCATCTTCCAACGGGGGGAGTATGTCGGGTCAAGCAGCCGCCGGAAACAAGTTTGGCCGCCAATAATTTATTGAATTCGTGACGTCGTTTTCTTTTATATATATATGTTCGCGTCTCTCGCTCTATTCTTGTCGCCCACTCTCGTGCATTCGATCGGCCACCTGCATTTGCCGTCATGCCCTAGCGTTTGTCTAACTCTCGCGGGGTCTCTCGATCGCGCCGCTGCATCAGGCGTTGAGCCGCGCTCCGGCGTCATTATCTTATTCGCTCGTCAACCCTATTCAGTCACATATGTACATATATCATCTGTAGCAATTAAATAAATTGTATCAATATCTATAAATCGAACTGTGCTTGGTTTTGTTATATATATAATATTTAGAACACAAACTTAAAGCTCCCGAAAACGCTCAGTAACTGAACAAATGGGAAAACGGATATAACCTGTCGAGCAGCCTTGATATCCCTCGTGGATTTTTTTTCGATCTGATTTGAAGTAGCGCAAGTAGTAGGTTGAAGTTTTTTTGTACAAGTAAACTCATAAGTATATGGTCGGCTCTCAATCTAAAGTGCGTGCATGTTACTCAGGAGTAAAATTCCCTGGCAACTATTAAACCGATTAAATCCCATAACTGCAATACCATCCTTTGGGTCATCTGGGTGAGTTTTTGAGAAAGTGCACATCGAGAGAATTGAGCCAAGTTTTCATCCCCCAAATCGGCGCTGTTTTAAAATCCGTCGAGGCGTTTGAACGCTGCTTCAAGTGCCGGGCCCTAACTCAATACACTAAGAAAAGGAAACGTGGGAAAGGTGAATTCAAAGGTGGAGTCCCAGTGCAGCCCATCAGGAGTCGTCATCAGCATCGATAATACATAGACTAAATTAAAGGTTAAAAACAATAAGAACAAATAAAAACGAAATCTATTTAATATGTAACAGTAAAGTTTTCAAAGATTAAAAAGTAATATATTAAACATTTTCTCACAATTCGTGTGACGAAATTATAACTAGTTCTAAGCATGAAGGCAGTTGAAGCATTTAATAAATAGTAGTATGAAAAATTGAAGTGCTAAAAATTTCTCTCAGTGCGGCATGAAAAAGAAATATAAACATACATTAAAGCACTGCTTTAGAGTAAAATTAACTGAATTTAACTTGGATACCAAGAAGTATGAACTGAGTATGTAATTATATGTTAGCAAAATTCGGTTGTAAAATATGTAGCTCTAAGTATCTGTTAAGAAGTATGTAAAAGATATAATTCTTCCAAGATCAAGTAAAAGGAAAAGCTTTAAAGCAGAATAATAAGAAAATAAATCATTTTATAAGATCGGGTAAATATCAATCAATCATTTACAGAGCTTAACATAAGAATTTGTCCACAAGAGAATTATTCTACATATATTAACGTAGAAGAGAATGTAAATGGCGAGTGCATATTGTAATGATAAGCAATATAACATTAAGCTTTGTTTTTGTGCTCTTCCCTTATACCTAAGATTTCAGCTGCGACGCTCATGGAAGCGCTTTCATCGGTGAATCAGCAGGTGAGCGATTATAACGCTAAATAATGTTTCGGAGAGTGTTGGCGTAACAATGAAACTACTTTTATCTGCCTCAGCTGATCTGCAGATTCTCTTATCTTAAATCCATTTGATTATAAAGAAAAAATTTGCATTTAACCATGAAATTTAGCAACAAACAGTACACAAATTTAAAGTGAACACGATCAAAAACTGAAGGTCAATTTAAATATAAATTATCTCGTTTGAAAATAAGTTTGAGAAATTATCGTAAAAATAATATCGATGAACTGTTAACTCGTTTTACTTAATGAAATATTCAGTTCGAGTTTATTAAAAAGTATTCTTGATATTCCTCTCACTTAAATAAACATGTATGGATAAAATTTACATGTATGGATAGGAAAACCCTTGAAAATCAAACCACAATTTTTACCCACAAATATCTTAAGCTAGTTTGTATTTTTAATTATTAATAACCCTGTTCTCCATGCTGATCAAGAAGCCGCAGTAGAAGCTTGTAAAAAAGAAAAAGGAAAAGGGGCCTAGCAAATATGATAGACGGAGGTGTAGGCCATGGTAGAGTGGGTCAAAAACGTCACAATGCAACCTGGGGGTGTAAGATTGTTTGCTTTCTTGGTTCTTTATCTGCCTCACTGTATAGTGGGACTGATGAATAAGCAGAAAACACAGTTATCTATTTCACGTCATTAACCACTACACTTTACAAGCTAATTGAAATCTTAAGTATCCTTTCGTATTAGTATGGAGGTAGAATCATGTTTTTAGTTAGTTTAAACTGTCCTTCAGTCAGCTCTCTATTCTTTCAGTCGCTTAGGAATGAAGCTTTTATACTACTTAATGTGGAATGCGTTTCACCACGGGGAAAGTAAAAGAGAAAACTGACTCCCTTTTTCTATACACTTATGTTAGGTTGCGCTGGAAATGCAGAAAATATAAACTCATGAAAGGATATGTGACCGCGAATTATTAGTGAATAGTGACGTAAGTCACTTCCTAGGTCTCGTGCTCCCATTTGGACTGCAGATATTATGCTTCAGAGATATTTATCTGGCCGAATCAGGAAAAGGCGAACCCAAAAGGAACTACACAAAAGCTAAAACTAACGATTGGTGGTTTCCATGGATAACAACCAGAATTTACTGTCAAGTAGGTCGGTTGGCCACAAGCTACAATAGAGTCGTCTAGTTGGTACGGTTAAATAGTCTTGGTTCTCTTGTTCATATTCTCTGTGTGAACATGTGAACATGTGAATGTGTGAACATTCTCTTTTCTTTTAATAAACAATCTCTAAAATTACAAAAGCAAAGCTTCAAAGGAGAGCATTCGATCAAGCATGGGGTAAAACAATTTATTATCTTATCTGTTCGCACACATATATATTTTGCTAAGTTAGCATATTGTATATCTCATAAATAACTAGTAAATAGTTTGCACTCTTATCGAAGTAGAGAAATTTTAAATAATACCTTGATTTTCATTTGAAATATTTTTGGAAAACATAAATCCTGCGAAATAGAATACATTAAATATTAAATTCTTTTATGTAGATTTAAGAGCGCTAATAGAGTAAGCTAGACAACCTCAGGTAGGACACATTAGAAGTATGGTTGGAGTATGATCACACATCACACGAGGCAGAAACAGATGGTCGCCAGTTCACAGGTAGAGAACGTAGAGAAAAGGGTGGCGGATATGGAGAATACAAGTCGAGAAAACATATAAAGAATGTTGCGTGACGCAGTAAAGGGAGCAAGTCCGTCTTTCGACCAATTGCTAGGTATAGATGCAGGGCAAACAAGTGAATAACGAAACCCGTTGAACTCTAATTTATCACCCAGGTCGAACATTTCTGACCTTTCACAAACACTTCACAAGGTGTTCCATAATGAGTGGGGGGAAGTCTCACTTTAGTGGTGCTGATGGGGGCATAAGCATTGATAATTTCATTTATAGAATTCAGGCAGACTCATCAGACACTCAGCGGAAGGTTCAATATTCTTTGTGGAAACGCAAGCGCCCTGTTTGAAAGAAAATCAAACGATTTCTTTACGATTTCTGTACCATAAATCTGTTCAAGTCGTAAGATGGAATGATTAATGTACTAAACTTCGCCGTCAGTTCAGTGACACGAGAACTGACGTTGACATTCAAGAAATGATAAGAGATCGAAAGAAAAAAGATAAAAAAACTTTCGAATCGTTTTATAATGCAGTGGTCCAATTGACAGATAGTTTTGATAGTCAATTGGAAGAGAAGGAGTTAATAGAAATTCTTCGGCGAAATTTAAAACATGAGATAAGGCACGAGACTTTAAATATTCCTGTAGGTTAAATTTCGAGGCTCCGTGAAATTTGTAGAAAGCGGGAGTGTTTCCTTGAAGAGCTGAAGCGAGAGAAAGTCTACAAAAAGGGACTGCCATTCAAAAGTCACGTTTCTGAGCTCCTTGGATATGCGCCCCTAAGAAGACGAACCGGAGCTCTTCGAAGGGTTAGATGGCGCTGTAGAGGCAATATTGTAAGTCTGCTGGAACTGCAGAAAAGAAGGACACAAATGTCAAGACTACACAGCGTCTCGAAAACTGTTCTGCTAGGGGTTCGGTGCACGAAATACATACAAGCCGTCTTGTCAAAGGTGTTTAAAAAACTTCCAGCAGAACACTCAAGCCGTTCGTTCTCGGGGTGTTCTGTAGGAACAGGGAACGAACACAGAAAACCTGGAGAAGTAGAAAGAGGGGAGAGTATTCCTCATAAAGATCCCCTAGACCCAGTTGAGGCCACCTCCGAAGGATGTTATAGCATTAAATAAATTAGTAAAAATTTTAGGAGTAAATATAAATGTAGAAATACGAACAGGCTATAGAAATTTTGGAGAGTAACAAAGGATTTGAATGCGCTCCGAAAAAGATGTGTCGACACTCGACCATATGCGATAGCTAGAGTCCTTGACAAGGAAGTTATAGGATTGATGGATACAGGAGCAGCGATAAGTTCCATTGGCGGACGATTTGCAAAAAAATTTAGTAAAAATAGTAATGTTTCGACTGCAGATGGCAGTAAGCAAGAAATTGTCGAGACATTGATTTATGGAACTTTTTTGATCTATTTCCTCCAGATGTTCAGATATCGGAGCTGAGCGCTCATAATCTGTCAGAAGAGCGGAGGAAAATTCTGCAGAAGGTAGTAGAAAAGTTTCTGTCATTTGAAGTCTCGGGGTTAGGCAAAACTAGCCTTCTTTCGCACAAAAATAATGTTGTGAACGCGTAACCCATTAAACGGAGACATTTTGCGGTTTCTTCAGCCGTAGAGAAGTTACTTTACCCAGAAGAAGATCGAATGATGGAGTTAGGGGTAATTGAAGTATCCGACAGCGGCGGGTCAGCACCAGTAGTCCTGGTTCAAAAGCCCGGAAAGGTTATATTCTCGATAGTTGAAAAGTGAACACGGTGTCTGTCAGCACGCATATCCGTTGCCCCAAATTTGGCTCTCCAAAGCCATTTTTATTAGCAGTATAGATCTTAAGGATGCATTTTGGCAGATACCATTAGATCAAGCGTCTAGGGATAAGACAGCCTTCACGATGCCTGGTCGTCCACTGTACCAGTTCAGTGTGATGCCGTTTGGACTCTGTAATGCAAGCGAAACTATGTCACGACTTATGGATAAGCTTCTATATGGAATGAGGTCTTCATCTATCTTGATGATCTTCTAATAGTTTCCGAAACAGTTTCCGAAATAGTCGCAGATTGCATCCGAACAGGTGGTGTGACTATTATTGTCAATTATAATTAGTAATTTTTGCGTGCAACAGGTCAAATATTTGGGGCACGTGATTAAGGAAGGCGTTTTACGCACAGACCCAGATAAAGTGGCGGTAATACAAAGGTTTCCACCACCGAAAACTCTTAAGAGTCTGAGCTTTTTAGATATGACTGGCTGGTACAGAACATTTATTGACAATATCGTTGCAGTTTACGCACCCTTGACCGAAAAACAACAAAGAGGTTGAAAACAAAGAGGAAGTTCAAGATGTCGGATGAGGGAAGAATGGCATTCGAAGAATTAAAGTCTATATTATGTTCAGGACCAGTTCTCAGAAGTCTGGATTTTGCAATCCTTTTTATATCCACTGTGACGCAAGCAAAAGCGGAGTAAGTGGCGTTTTGGTCCAAAAAAAATCAAATAAGGAGACGAGTCTAAAAAGCTTAATAAAGCCCAGTGAAATGTGGGAGTGAAACTCCCACATGTTAAAGCCACTGACCAACCTCCCACCTCATCTTCATCAGCTTCAAAAAACTAATATCTTTACTAGCACTTACCTATCAGAATACTAGATGGATACGTAGTAAACTTCCCAAACTGTATTCTGATAGTAATTCCTTTTGCATCTCACATTAAAGTCTTTACAGAAACTTGGTAAAAACAGGAGATCTTAAGCTCCGAAGTTTTTCCAAATAAGTACACCACTTTTAGACGAGATAGAACACTGCGAAGGGGAGGAGGAGTCCTAATTTCTGTAGACTCCAAATTCGCTTATGAAGATATAAAATCACAAGAGTTTGGTGACATAAAATTTCTTTGCGTTACAATCACCTTGTCCGGTCAATCTTTATACTTGTTCTTACATACCACCTTCGTCGGAATCGCCAACATACTGGCAACATTTGTCCGCTATTCGTCTCGTTTCGGTTCGTTTGTCTGACGGGGACCAGCTGGTAGCTCATATACATACCAGATCAATTTACCAGTTATATACCAGTTCTGATACCAGTTCAATATACCAGATCTCATGTGGTCCAATGTTGAGAATTCACCGTCCTTACTACTTAACTCGCACCACGACTTCCCAGCGGGTATTTTTGACATGTCACTCGGGCAAATTAACCACGTTAGAAATTTCTAGGTCGGCTGCTTGTTTTGTGTTTCGTTTCTGATCCTGATGGAATTACTCATTCCAGAACTTTACCCCTTTCTAACTCTGAGGATCCGTATCATCCCACTCTTGAAGTTTTAATCGAAAACAATTGCTTAATTGACCTTAGGTCTAAAGACAAATCTAATAAAATTCGTTTCTTCCGAAGACGAAACTAAAAAAGTTAATTTTGGAATTTGATTAGTCCGATTTACTGGCATGTGAAGATATAAATACTGCCTTAAACTAATTTTATTAGACTTAAGGATTATAAGGAAATATCTGACTGTTTCAAATAATCCGCCTTGCTATACAATGCATCTATTAAATTTAAAGAACGTTATGAATAGAATATTAATCAAACATAAATTATCTGGCTGTACAGTTAGTTATTCAAGATACATAGTAGCTCGGTCTAATTTCACCGTGCATAACGTTGAATGTTATCGTAGTTATATTCGTCGCTGCCGGATTCAGTTTACTCAGGACCCGATGCAGTTCCATATCTTTGTAAACACTAAGCGCAAATCAGTATCATTTCCTCCTCTGCCTACGTTTGAGAACTCTTATGCAAACACCGATCTGGCAATGGGCGATCTCTTTCCAAAATTTTTTCAAACAACGTATTCACATAGCACCATTCCAGCTCAGCCGTACACTTATAATATCCAATGCTATCCAATGTAAGGTTGGCTACATTTTACCCATTTTTTGATCAAAGAGGTTTCCCAACTGATCTCCTTATCTGGACTTCGAGCTATTTATCTGAAAGAACCCAACGCGTCTTCTTTACAGATGTTATTGCGTTTATTGCGCGTCGCATCTGGAGTGCCACAAGGAAGCCATCTTGGACCGTTACTTTTTATACTATTTATTAACGACTTGCCCCTTGCCTTAACTGACTCACTAGTACTCATGTACGCTGATGATGTTAAGCTTCGTCTTCAGTATAGATTTACTAGCGCCCAATCTAGACTTCAATCCGATTTGGATAAATTTCAAAATTGGTGTTTAGCAAATAATGGCTGAATGGATCGAAATGTAAACTCATGTCATTTTATCGATCTAGCCCTCTCCAGGCTACGTACTTTCTCTATGGGAACGCCTTAGAAAGTTTAACTCAGGTTAACGATCTGTGAGTCCTTTTAGATTTGAAACTTAAATTTACCGACCATATATCCACCATGGTTAATAAAGCTATGGGTGTGCTTGGTTTTATTAAAAGATGGTCGAAAGAATTCAACGAGTCTTACATTACTAAATCTTTATACACATCATTGGTCCGTCCGATTCTTGAGTATGGATCGTGTATCTGGAGTCTTCAATACGGAGTACACCGAGATCACATAGAATCTGCACAAAAAAACTTCCTTATTTTCGCACTTTATGGACTTAATTGGGATGCAAGTCTTCACCTTCTCTCCTATCATAGTAGACTTTTATTCATCAACTATCATTAACAAATCATAGAACGATGCTGGGTGTCATGTTTCTATTTAATCTTATTAATGGTAACACGGTAATGGTAAGACAGTCAGCATTTACTAACACGCTTAAATTTTAACTTTCCTAGTAGAAGGAGTAGAAACTTTCGTCCTCCACTCCTTAGCCATTGTAGTTCGACATATGCCCAACACGATCTGTTCAGGGTACTATGTTCGGACTACAATGGTCTCTAACACATTTTGTCACTTTGCTCTACTAACAACAATCTTAAATCATTTATACTAAACGCCTTATCTCTGAACACTCTTCCTCGTGATTTCATACTCTTATTCTTCTCGTTTACTTTCTCGGATCTATCCCCGCGATTCCTCGGTCGATTGGACGGGAGGTGGGCTGTACGTATGCAGTGGGAACCACGCGAAATTACTCTGTAACAGAACAGGAGTGTCTTGCGGCAATAATAAGTGGTAAACGCTTTCGTCCTTACGTAGAAGGCTATGACTTTACTATCGTAACCGATCACGCATCGCTCAAGTGATTGATGAGCCAAACGAATCTGCATTCCCGGTTAGCGAGATGGGCCCTCAAGTTACAGTCGTTTAGGTTCAAGATTGAGCATCGTAAAGGGTCGCAGAATGTCGTTCCGGATGCACTTTCGAGAGTAACTGATCTCTTCAGAGTCTGAAACATTCTTTCAAAGGATTTATATTGGTTTCCTGGGTCCATATCCGCGGCATATATTGGGAAGCTCCTATTATTAGATTGAAGATCTCCAACGAAAATTAGTCGGACGCTATCATGCAAAAGATATGCGGCAGTAAATATGGCGGGATCTGCCTTGGTGAGTTTACCCCCAAGTCAGATCTTGGCGGGGGGGTGTTGAAACGGTTAGGTTTGAAAAGAAGGGATTTAGAAATACGCCATCTAGCGGGGGATAGATCGACCAATGGCAATACTAGGCCATATGGGGGCTACGAATCACCCACAGCGAGTCAGAATTTGTATGCAGACTATCGATAACATGTCTTTTCCAATGCCGCAGAGTATATGTATAGGAAAACGCAATTCACTGAGAAATGGGAGAAACGTGGAAAGGTGGATTCCGGAGTCTCAGTGCAGCCCATCAGCAGCAGTCCAAGAAGTATGAACTGAGAATGTAATTATATGTTAGCAAAATTCTGTTGTAAAATAACTCAAAGTATCTGTTACGAAGTATGTAAAAGATATAATTCTTCCAAGGTCAAGTAAAAGAAAAAGCTTTAAGGCAGAATAATAAGAAAGAAATTATGTTATAAAATCGTGTAAATATCAATGAACCATTTAGAGAAGAGCTTAACATAAGAATTTGTCCACCAGAGAATTATTCTACATATGTTAACGTAGAAGAGAATTTAAACGGCGAGTGCATATTGTAATGATAAGAAAGATAACATTAAGCTTTGTTTTTGCGTCTTATACCTAAGTTTTCAGCTGCTAATAATAATAATAAAAATGCAATCAAATAAATTATAGGCAATATGATTTTGGAGCTGAAATCGAGCACTATACTTCGGTGTGCTCTGCCTGAATAGCTGCCCATTCCACGCTTGCCAGAGAAGCTTTAAGCATTCAGGCGGACGCAGCGCTCGGTCGAAGCTTTCAATCCCTGCCTTCTTTTCCTCTCCCTACTTTCAGCTGAGGATATTTGAATTAATCTAAGTTTCAGTCGGCTTTCTCAACTATCGTGGGCTGCAATCCTCACATAAGTAAGGTGAAAAAGTGCAGAGGTTGCGATCTTGTTTTTGGGGCTCAGCCTTAGATGCAGTTCGTTCCCTGGAAATCTCCGAAGAGAACTATGATGTCGCGTTGCGTCTCTTGGAAAAACTCTTTAATAACCGTCGATTAATATTTCAGGCTCATGTGAACGGGATTCTGGGCCTCAGTCTATTGGAAGGTGGCTCAGTGGCATCGCTTCGAGGGCTTTCCGATAGATTCAATGCTCACATGCGAGCCTTTAAAATTTTGAGCTCAAAAAGCTGCCAATTAGTCAATGCAAGTGTATTGTGTTGTTGGTGGATGCACTTGCCATTAGGTTCAGTGAGCTTGCCAAATATTTTGGTGTTAAATGAAGGGAGTGGACTTTGTTAATGTTAAGGTTACTGACAGTTGGAAAAGCGGAGGTTCGGGGACTACCACAGTGACCTTTTCTGTTCTATAGGTGTTTTCGCCGATCTGTACTGTGGTGTTCCTGTACTGAATGGTGAAGGATCCTTGAAGATTAAGGTTCTTTCCGTCCAAAGATACCATACCATTAAAGTAGTTCAGCATCAGTATACCCGTTCCGGCATTCCGGTGATCTTAGGTTTGATAGAGCGCTCACGCAAGTTTCGTTGCTTTAGTCAAACAGCTTTTCCTTAACACAAATGGTTCTATCATTATGCAATTCCCATGGTTTCGATATCGGAAATAGTTTCTTCTTACATCTACCAAGTTTTCATATTTTATTTCATATATTACATGGGCATTTTTTACAGCTTTGATTAAGAGTTTCTTTACTACAAATTTCATTACTTATTATTGGGATACTTATGATACACAGAAGGTATTTATTATTTTATGAAAGTTTGACTTTTGAAAATTCTAGTAGTTCTTCCATATTAATAAACAGATTATTTTCTTTATTAAAAATTTGTTCTAAAATATTGGTTTCAATTGTTGAAAATATTCAAAAGCTTATAATATTTGTTTTGGCCCAAGTTATTGCATGTAGTACATTAGAAATTTCTTCTTTTACTATTTGAAATTTAAGCTGAGAATATTTGCCTCTTCGTTAATTATTTCGTTTGAATTATTTAGATGGAATTTAAGAATAGATCTTGTTACGTAACTTATTTGATTAATTTTCTCACTTTAAAGTTTCTTTATTATATATTACTTATTATTATTTTCTAATTGTCCGTTTATTTTGTTTTTTAGTGTTTCATGGTCATGATGGTCCGATGTTCCTGCCAACCATTAATATGCCGTTCCTAGGATTTCTTTTACTCTTTTTTATCTATTGCTTGTTCTCATATTTTTCATATTTATTTCATATATATCTTAGTTTGAGAAGGTTTTGTTTTATTTGATTAAATTCGTAAGACAGGTAGGGGTATAGATGATGTGATGGGGTGAGGTTGTTTAGTCTTTTATTAAGTTGGTCAAATGTATTGTTGTATTCTTTTAGGTCGAATGTATGGATGATTTGAATGTTCCCTTTTATTTGGCCGCATGGTCCCGCATGGTACGTTCCCACTGAACGGGTACTGAAGGGATCACGGCGATAAAAATTGGAGCCTGGTTTTTCCGCTAGGTACAATTAAGGAATCCTAAAGGAGGAGTGCGTTGTAGCGGTTTTTTTCGCTGCCAATTGGTCAATGCAAGTGCATTGTGTTGTTGTTGGATGCACTTGCTATTAGGTTCAGTGAGCTTGCCAAATATTTGAGTGTTTTCTTTCATTTGGCTTTCCCACGATCGCAAGCATAATCAATGCTTACTCACCGCACGTGTCTTTCGATCCGTGTAACCCTTATTGGTGCCACGGCATCATATTGCATCTGGTGTACGGTGCACTCAATGTGGTTGTGTAAGCTCTATTGCAGTTGTTATTAAGAACTTGTACTGCACTTAGCGTTTTATTAGCTTATTTAGTATTTGACATTTTTGTTGTTAACTCCAATGTAGCTTGTATTGACCCAAGAATCCCGTTCGCAATGAATAGATATGTACGATGTTTTGTTTCTTAAATTGTACACTTTATTCGCGGACCGGCGATGCTGGTCCATCAACCGCACGTGTTCGACCTAGAACATCAAGAGATCGCGGAGAGGAATCAATTGTTGACGTCCCACATACCTCCTTTTTTTACCAGCTCTAATTTCAATCCTTGGTCGAAGCTTGGTGGTTCCATCCCGGCTGTCTGTGCTGGCTGGTGTTCCGTTTGTCTTTATCACAAGCTATCTTAGCTATCTTTTCTGGCGGAGTCACATGTACCTGTGGAAAAGAATCGGGATCGGAGCTACTGTCCGACGGGCTCGTTATTGGTATCTTCTTTAGGTGGCTAATATTCCTGGTTAAGCGTCTACCATCTTTTGACACTACAGCTATGTTTCGTTTTCTCTCTATAACATCGTATTCGGTTGGGTCGAAGTGGCGTTAGAAAAATGGCGTTAGCTTATGTGGAAAGACAACAATTTTTATTAGGACCTTGTCACCTACTCCTATATCAATTTCCTTCGCCCCTCTCTTTTTATCAGCTGATTCTTTCCCCTTCTGTTTTGCAATGCAGTCCTTGTCGTTCTGCTGAGTCTAATACTTCTGCGCCCAAATCCTGAACCCCTGGCATCTTATCACGGATCAGCCTGTTAAACATTAACTGCGTAGGAGCAGTACCTGTGCTGCTATGTGGGGTTACATTTTTGGGAAAAACAATTTTTGGGTCTGCAGAAAATTTCTTTCATTACATCGATAATGGTCGTTGATGTTATGGAACGCAGGAATTTATCTCCATGTATCGCGAGTTATAAACAATGAAAACGAGTAAGAATTCGACATTTGGCAAGGGACCCAACAAATCGGAAGCCACGCATATCCAAGGACCCGTTGGAAAAGCTCGAATCGGAACGGGTAGAGGATATTTGAAGCAGCGGAAGTCCATGAATCATCTAGCAAGCAAGTAATGGCATCAACAATTTCTTCATCCAGGATGCTTTTCCCTGCTATCTTCGATATGCTCATTGACATAGGGATTGAGCTCTCCAGTATACGAAAAATGCTATATTTGGCTCTTGACTCGATATCCTTTATCGATGATATGTTACACAGACGAGACAAAGTGTCTGAGATGTTTTCCTTTCCAGCTTTATAAATAACTTTAAATTTATAGGTATGTAGTCGCAGAAGCCACCTTTCGATGCGAGCTGGTGGTTTCGATGATGGCTTAAATATTGTCTCGATCGGTTTGTGGTCGGTAACCAACTCAAACTCTAAACCGGATAAGTAGTAATAGAATTTTTCTACCGCCCATACCAGTGTCAAGCTTTCTTTTTCGGGTTGTGAGTACCGCTTCTCCACATCAAACAAACTTCGGCTAGCACAAGAAATGATCTGGGGTTCGCTTCCTTCTGTGAATTGAAGCGGTATTGCTCCCATCGCCAACGGGCTTGCATTTGCAATTAGCCGTGTTCGATGTTTTATATTAAAGTATGAAAGTCTGGATATTTCATCCCGGCGAGTTTTCAAATCGTTGAACGCTCCTTTTTCTCTTTGGGGCCCCAGAAAAATTTGGTGTCCTTTGCCAACAATTTCCTCAACGTTTCTGTGCGGTCGGCTAAATCCGGAATAAACTTCCCGACGTAAGTGACCAGGCCTAGGAAGCTTCTCGTTTCCTCCTTATTTCTCGTGTCTCGCAATGAAGTGATAACATCTATTTTCTCGGGATCGACAATGATTCCCTTGTCTGATAGAATGTGGCCTAGAAATCTTAACCTGTGAGTTTTCCAAACATTACCACATATTATTTTTGAATATTTTTCGGACTTTCCTGACGGTCTCGTCATGTTCGTCTTTATTTGATCCAAAAATTATGACATCATCTATATAATTAAGAACGTTGGAGCATGGTGACAATAACTCTTCAAGCCGTCGTTAGAATAACTCGGGGGCTGAGTTTATGCCGAACATTAATCGTTTGTAGCGGAACAAACCCCGTGGGGTTATAAATGTTGTTATCTGTCGGCTTGCCTCATCCAGTTCTAATTGATGATATGCATCTTTCAAATCGAGCCTTGAAAAGTATCTAGCATCTTTCAACTTTGCCATAAACGATTCAAAAGTAGGCAGTGGGTAGTGTTCCCTCATCACCGCTCGATTGGCCATCCGCATATCCAAATACAACCGGATGTCGCGTTTTCTTTAAAAGCTATTACGATAGGCGAGATCCAAGGGCTGTGACCGACCACTGGCTCTATTATGTCCCTGCTTAGAGCCTCCTCTAGTTAAGACAGTACCTTAGCTTCGATGGCAGCGGGTATACGTCTCATTGGCTGTTGTATGGGCCTAATCCTAGGGTCAATTAATAACTTTACTGTTATTCCTTTACACTTGGGAATTGGAGTAATCCACTCAGCTCCGCTAACCTGTAATCCCAATGCTAAGACGTTTAATTCAATCGCTGTTTCTCGGCCCAGTAACGATGTTTTCATGATGAAATGAAGCAATGATCTCTTTATCTGAGCCTGTTGATATGGGAGTCTCAAACATACAAATTACGTTAAGTAATTGGTTTGAAGCATAGCCCTGAAATTGTCTCTCCGAGTTGGATCTGATGTTGAAAGCTACGGCTTTGTTTATTTTCATTGATAACCAGTCAGCTTGGCTTATCAGATAAAAACGCGAGATAAAAACTGAGTCGATGATAAGGGGAAAACGCTGCCCTCTTATTGAACACTTTATCAGTTCATCACTTTCATCATCATCGCTGCAAATCCAGAAACATTCTTCCTTGGTCGGTTTCGTTCCAGAAGGAGCGCATTCATCTTGCACCTGCCGCACATCTGTCTGATGTGCTCATCCGCACATGATAATAATTTCTTCTTCTACTCTACAAGCTTCGATTACTTCAGTCAAGGTATGCTCTTTTACCAGTAGCTTTTTCTTCAGTTCCAGCGAAGTCCAGGAGTCCATGATTTTGTCTTTTAAACAGATCTCTTCAATTTCGGCCTTAGTGGAGCCGAAATTGCATTTCTGCATTTGCTGAAGTAACCGGATCGTAAATTTTGCAAATATCTCACCTTCCAAAGATGAAAGGTTCCTGAACATATGCCCTTCAAAGGTTGAGTTTTGTTTCGGTGAAAAATAATCATTTAACCAAAAATACGTCGACTTCTTTGTAATTATCCGCGTCTACCAGAGCATCGGGTAAGGAGAAGCAACCGTCTCCAATTGCACGCCACCCAAGTGAAGCAACTTACTCCTTTTCCTGGTAGGTGTTTCAATCTCTTTAGCTTCGATATATATTCGAAATGCGCGAAACCATCTTTGCCACTCGTTTCGTAACAGCAATTTTTCAATGTTTTCGCACAGCAAAGGTTTTATTATATTTTCGCCCATTTCCCTTTTGTCTGCGGATTCTGCAAGTGAAACGAAAACCAAAATCTCATTTGTTTATTATTTTGGCAAACTGCCTCTGATGTCAGCTTGTCAGCTTATTACCAGGCTAACTGCCTCTGAACAAACAGATTATTTCTCCGTTTTTTTGTCCAGCTTACATCGTACTGTTACAACGTACGTCTTTCAAATATATGTATTTAATTTAAATATTGGTTATTGTTTTTTTTTCCCTAATTTGTAGTTTTACCTCGTCGCCAATGTATTGACCCAAGAATCTCGTTCCGTAAATTTTACACTTTATTCGCGGACCGGCGATGCTGATCCATCAACCGCACGTGTTCGAACTAGAACATCAAGACATCGCGGAGAGGAATCAATTGTTGACGTCGGCGCTGACGTCGCTGCTATATCCATCGCCCTCGCTCTTCGCCGCCGGTTCCTACATAGCATATAAATCGATCGGCTTGATCGCCAGTTACTCTAAATTGTTTTTGGACTGTAAGTCATCTTTCCACGAGTTGTCCCAACTGTATGACATCAGCCTTATATCGGTCCCAAATATGACATTATAGGCAAGTGGATAACAGACTTATTAAAGGTACTGGTATTCCACTAGCATACAAGCTCCTCTTAGAGAGGAACTCATTAAAAAAGACGGCTTAGATGGAACACCGTTCTATTGCTGGTTTTTATTGGATGACTTGACAACTGGATGGATAGGTCTCGAATCGACCGTGTTGATAAGTGTCATCACATGTTTTGTTAAGGTCGCTTGAAGTTTTGCAGGATAGAAGAGTAGCATTCAGAGTAGCAAAGAAGCTGTCTCAACAGCAGGATAGCAAAAACATGAAGCGGTATAATCTAAGATCAAGCTTTGTTGATGGCCAAGGAGTCTTTCGCCTTTAAGCAAAGTTGTTTTCAATCCGGCTACCACGCAAAATTAGGGCCAGCATTTCTAAAGGCACGCATGCGGCATAAATTGGGAAACTCCTATTATTAGATTGAAGATCTCCAACGAAAATTAGTCGGACGCTATCATGCAAAAGATATCCGGCAGTAAATATGGCGGGATCTGCCTTGGTGAGTTTACCCCCAAGTCAGATCTTGGCGGGGGGGTGTTGTAATGGTTAGGTTTGAAAAGAAGGGATTTAGGAATACGCCATCTAGCGGGGGATAGATCGACCAATGGCAATACTAGGCCATATGGGGGCTACGAATCACCCACAGCGAGTCAGAATTTGTATGCAGACTATCGATAACATGTCTTTTCCAATGCCGCAGAGTATATGTATAGAAAAACGCAATTCACTGAGAAATGGGAGAAACGTGGAAAGGTGGATTCAGGAGTCTCAGTGCAGCCCATCAGCAGCCGTCCAAGAAGTATGAACTGAGAATGTAATTATATGTTAGCAAAATCTGTTGTAAAATAACTCACAGTATCTGTTACGAAGTATGTAAAAGATATAATTCTTCCAAGGTCAAGTAAAAGAAAAAGCTTTAAGGCAGAATAATAAGAAATTATTTTATAAGATCGTGTAAATATCAATGAATCATTTAGAAAAGAGCTTAACATAAGAATTTGTCCACCAGAGAATTATTCTACATATGTTAACGTAGAAGAGAATTTAAACGGCGAGTGCATATTGTAATGATAAGCAAGATAACATTAAGCTTTGTTTTTGCGTCTTATACCTAAGTTTTCAGCTGCGTCGCTCATGGAAGTGCTTTCATCGGTGGATCAGCAGGTGAGCGATTATAATGCCTCAGCTGATCTGCAGATTCTCTTAGAGATGTTTCTCTTTGAGAAATTACCGTAAAAATAATAATAATAATAAAAATGCAATCAAATAAATTACAGGCAATATAATTTTGGAGCTGAAATCGAGGACTATACTTCGGTGTGCTCTGCCTGAATAGCTGCCCATTCCACGCTTGCCAGAGAAGCTTTAAGCATTCAGGCGGACGCAGCGCTCGGTCCTTCCTCTCCCTACTTTCAGCTGAGGATATTTGAATTAATCTAAGTTTCAGTCGGCTTTCTCAACTATCGTGGGTTGCAATCCTCACATAAGTAAGGTGAAAAAGTGCAGAGGTTGCGATCTTGTTTTTGGGGCTCAGCCTTAGATGCAGTTCGTTCCCTGGAAATCTCCGAAGAGAACTATGATGTTGCGTTGCGTCTCTTGGAAAAACGCTTTAATAACCGTCGATTAATATTTCAGGCTCATGTGAACGGGATTCTGGGCCTCAGTCTATTGGAAGGTGGCTCAGTGGCATCGCTTCGAGGGCTTTCCGATAGATTCAATGCTCACATGCGAGCCTTTAAAATTTTGAGCTCAAAAGATTTTACAAATCTTTAAAAAAAAAAAAAAAAAAAATTAATCTTATTTACATTTCGTTTATTTGAGTATTGGATTAGAACTGACAATTATGATTCTTATAATTTATAATTACACCTATGCGTCGCTCCATCGCTACCGCGATCTCGTTGGCGGTTGCTGCTACTGCTGGCGTCCCTCAATGTCATTGGTAGCTGATGTTGTTGCTGTAACTGAAGTCCATGTCTTCGCTGCCAATTAGTCAATGCAAGTGTATTGTGTTGTTGGTGGATGCACTTGCCATTAGGTTCAGTGAGCTTGTCAAATATTTTGGTGTTAAATGAAGGGAGTGGACTTTGTTAATGTTAAGGTTGCTGACAGTTGGAAAAGCGGAGGTTCGGGGACTACCACAGTGACCTTTTCTGTTCTATAGGTGTTTTCGCCGATCTGTACTGTGGAGTTCCTGTACTGAATGGTGAAGGATCCTTGAAGATTTAGGTTCTTTCCGTCCAAAGATACCATACCATTAAAGTAGTTCAGCATCAGTATACCCGTTCCGGCATTCCGGTGATCTTAGGTTTGATAGAGCGCTCACGCAAGTTTCGTTGCTTTAGTCAACCCGTTTTTCCTTAACACAAATGGTTCTATCATTATGCGATTCCCATGGTTTCGATATCGGAAATAGTTTCTTCTTACATCTACCAAGTTTTCATATTTTATTTCATATATTACATGGGCATTTTTTACAGCTTTGATTAAGAGTTTCTTTACTACAAATTTCATTACTTATTATTGGGATACTTATGATACACAGAAGGTATTTATTATTTTATGAAAGTTTGACTTTTGAAAATTCTAGTAGTTCTTCCATATTAATAAACAGATTATTTTCTTTATTAAAAATTTGTTCTAAAATATTGGTTTCAATTGTTGAAAATATTCAAAAGCTTATAATATTTGTTTTGGCCCAAGTTATTGCATGTAGTACATTAGAAATTTCTTCTTTTACTATTTGAAATTTAAGCTGAGAATATTTGCCTCTTCGTTAATTATTTCGTTTGAATTATTTAGTTGGAATTTTAGAATAGAACTTGTTACGTAACTTATTTGATTAATTTTCTCACTTTAAAGTTTCTTTATTATATCTTACTTATTATTATTTTCTAATTGTCCGTTTATTTTGTTTTTTAGTATTTCGTGGTCATGATGGTCCGATGTTCCTGCCAACCATTAATATGCCGTTCCTAGGATTTCTTTTACTCTTTTTTGTCTATTGCTTGTTCTCATATTTTTCATATTTATTTCATATATATTTTAGTTTGAGAAGGTTTTGTTTTATTTGATTAAATTCGTAAGACAGGTAGGGGTATAGATGATGTGATGGGGTGAGGTTGTTTAGTCTTTTATTAAGTTGGTCAAATGTATTGTTGTATTCTTTTAGGTCGAATGTATGGATGATTTGAATGTTCCCTTTTATTTGGCCGCATGGTCCCGCATGGTACGTTCCCACTGAACGGGTACTGAAGGGATCACGGCGATAAAAATTGGAGCCTGGTTTTTCCGCTAGGTACAATTAAGGAATCCTAAAGGAGGAGTGCGTTGTAGCGGTTTTTTTCGCTGCCAATTGGTCAATGCAAGTGCATTGTGTTGTTGTTGGATGCACTTGCTATTAGGTTCAGTGAGCTTGCCAAATATTTGAGTGTTTTCTTTCATTTGGCTTTCCCACGATCGCAAGCATAATCAATGCTTACTCACCGCACGTGTCTTTCGATCCGTGTAACCCTTATTGGTGCCACGGCATCATATTGCATCTGGTGTACGGTGCACTCAATGTGGTTGTGTAAGCTCTATTGCAGTTGTTATTAAGAACTTGTACTGCACTTAGCGTTTTATTAGCTTATTTAGTATTTGACATTTTTGTTGTTAACTCCAATGTAGCTTGTATTGACCCAAGAATCCCGTTCGCAATGAATAGATATGTACGATGTTTTGTTTCTTAAATTGTACACTTTATTCGCGGACCGGCGATGCTGGTCCATCAACCGCACGTGTTCGACCTAGAACATCAAGAGATCGCGGAGAGGAATCAATTGTTGACGTCCCACATACCTCCTTTTTTTACCAGCTCTAATTTCAATCCTTGGTCGAAGCTTGGTGGTTCCATCCCGGCTGTCTGTGCTGGCTGGTGTTCCGTTTGTCTTTATCACAAGCTATCTTAGCTATCTTTTCTGGCGGAGTCACATGTACCTGTGGAAAAGAATCGGGATCGGAGCTACTGTCCGACGGGCTCCTTATTGGTATCTTCTTTAGGTGGCTAATATTCCTGGTTAAGCGTCTACCATCTTTTGACACTACAGCTATGTTTCGTTTTCTCTCTATAACATCGTATTCGGTTGGGTCGAAGTTTGGCGTTAGCTTATGTGGAAAGACAACAATTTTTATTAGGACCTTGTCACCTACTCCTATATCAATTTCCTTCGCCCCTCTCTTTTTATCAGCTGATTCTTTCCCCTTCTGTTTTGCAATGCAGTCTTTGTCGTTCTGCTGAGTCTAATACTTCTGCGCCCAAATCCTGAACCCCTGGCATCTTATCACGGATCAGCCTGTTAAACATTAACTGCGTAGGAGCAGTACCTGTGCTGCTATGTGGGGTTACATTTTTGGGAAAAACAATTTTTGGGTCTGCAGAAAATTTCTTTCATTACATCGATAATGGTCGTTGATTTTATGGAACGCAGGAATTTATCTCCATGTATCGCGAGTTATAAACAATGAAAACGAGTAAGAATTCGACATTTGGCAAGGGACCCAACAAATCGGAAGCCACGCATATCCAAGGACCCGTTGGAAAAGCTCGAATCGGAACGGGTAGAGGTTATTTGAAGCAGCGGAAGTCCATGAATCATCTAGCAAGCAAGTAATGGCATCAACAATTTCTTCATCCAGGATGCTTTTCCCTGCTATCTTCGATATGCTCATTGACATAGGGATTGAGCTCTCCAGTATACGAAAAATGCTATATTTGGCTCTTGACTCGATATCCTTTATCGATGATATGTTACACAGACGAGACAAAGTGTCTGAGATGTTTTCCTTTCCAGCTTTATAAATAACTTTAAATTTATAGGTCTGTAGTCGCAGAAGCCACCTTTCGATGCGAGCTGGTGGTTTCGATGATGGCTTAAATATTGTCTCGATCGGTTTGTGGTCGGTAACCAACTCAAACTCTAAACCGGATAAGTAGTAATAGAATTTTTCTACCGCCCATACCAGTGTCAAGCTTTCTTTTTCGGGTTGTGAGTACCGCTTCTCCACATCAAACAAACTTCGGCTAGCACAAGAAATGATCTGGGGTTCGCTTCCTTCTGTGAATTGTAGCGGTATTGCTCGCAGCGCCACCGGGCTTGCATTTGCAATTAGCCGTGTTCGATGGTTTATATTAAAGTATGAAAGTCTGGATATTTCATCCAGGCGAGTTTTCAAATCGTTGAACGCTTCTTTCTCTTTGGGGCCCAGACAAATTTGGGGTCCTTTGCCAACAATTTCCTCAACGTTTCTGTGCGGTCGGCTAAATCCGGAATAAACTTCCCGACGTAAGTGACCAGGCCTAGGAAGCTTCTCGTTTCCTCCTTATTTCTCGTGTCTCGCAATGAAGTGATAAAATCTATTTTCTCGGGATCGACAATGATTCCCTTGTCTGATAGAATGTGGCCTAGAAATCTTAACCTGTGAGTTTACCAAACATTACCACATTATTATTTTTGAATATTTTTCGGACTTTCCTGACGGTCTCGTCATGTTCATCTTTATTTGATCCAAAAATTATGACATCATCTATATAATTAAGAACGTTGGAGCATGGTAACAATAACTCTTCAAGCCGTCGTTGGAATAACTCGGGGGCTGAATTTATGCCGAACATTAATCGTTTGTAGCGGAACAAACCCCGTGGGGTTATAAATGTTGTTATCTGTCGGCTTGCCTCATCCAGTTCTAATTGATGATATGCATCTTTCAAATCGAGCCTTGAAAAGTATCTAGCATCTTTTAACTTTGCCATAAACGATTCAAAAGTAGGCAGTGGGTAGTGTTCCCTTCTCACCGCTCGATTGGCCATCCGCATATCCAAATACAACCGGATGTCGCGTTTTCTTTAAATGCTATTACGATAGGCGAGATCCAAGGGCTGTGACCGACCACTGGCTCTATTATGTCCCTGCTTAGAGCCTCCTCTAGTTAAGACAGTACCTTAGCTTCGATGGCAGCGGGTATACGTCTCATTCGCTGTTGTATGGGCCTAATGCTAGGGTCAATTAATAACTATACTGTTATTCCTTTCCACTTGGGAATTGGAGTAATCCACTCAGCTCGGCTAACCTGTAATCCCAATGCTAATGCAGTAACGATGTTTTCATGATGAAATGAAGCAATGATCTCTTTATCTGAGCCTGTTGATATGGGAGTCTCGAACATACAAATTACGTTAAGTAATTGGTTTGAAGCATAGCCCTGAAATTGTCTCTCCGAGTTGGATCTGATGTTGAAAGCTACGGCTTTGTTTATTTTCATTGATAACCAGTCAGCTTGGCTTATCAGATAAAAACGCGAGATAAAAACTGAGTCGATGATAAGGGGAAAACGCTGCCCTCTTATTGAACACTTTATCAGTTCATCACTTTCATCATCATCGCTGCAAATCCAGAAACATTCTTCCTTGGTCGGTTTCGTTCCAGAAGAAGCGCATTCATCTTGCACCTGCCGCACATCTGTCTGATGTGCTCATCCGCACATGATAATAATTTCTTCTTCTACTCTACAAGCTTCGATTACTTCAGTCAAGGTATGCTCTTTTACCAGTAGCTTTTTCTTCAATTCCAGCGAAGTCCAGGAGTCCATGATTTTGTCTTTTAAACAGATCTCTTCAATTTCGGCCTTAGTGGAGCCGAAATTGCGTTTCTGCATTTGCTGACGTAAACGGATCGTAAATTTGGCAAATATCTCACCTTCCAGGCCACAGTAGGTCCCAGAGAGAATCTTACTCTCATTCTTACGCTCATATTCTCATTACAAGTTTTTGATTGTTCAGTCGCTGAGAGGTGCTTCATCAAGATGATTGATCCGCGGTTAAATCCATCTTTATATGTATGCGTGTTCACATATTCACATACACGGTTTCATGTATGTCCATTCGATTTTATTTTGAAGACAGCCAATATTTCAGATTTTTGTAACTTTTCAGGCATGCTACTCTAAAAATGGGGGTTACTCATTGTTGGGTTAACGATGAAAAAATTGTATTATGTTATATTATATTTATATCAGCATACATTTTATACATGTTTAGAAAAACAATTAAGTGGTAGCAGAAATATTTTTTAATATATACAATATTAATATATATTTTTAATATTAAAAAATAATGGAAATCCTTATACTATGATTAGAAAAGGGTATCTTGAAGTCGGTGGCGTTCTATCTACTGGGTGCCGTGGTTGATCCGGACGATGTAGATGAGAGCGACATCTATGAGGTTCTCGTTAATAGTTTACCAAAATGCTTCTCATCCAAGCAAAACAAAAAAGCAAAAAAAACAGTGAAAATTTAAGTTTCTCGGACTTTGTGGTGCAATTGCGTCAACAGATAACTAAATATTCCTTTGGCTGCTTTAAAACTCCACCCCTTTTTCTTTTACCTTTCCATTCATTGGACGAAGTGATCGAAGCATGACAGGTGGAAAAGCTGTGTAACAAAACATCAAAAGCAATAACATCAAGGCCTAGCGGGAGCGTTCTTTAAAATCACCAATCAAAACTCCAAGCAAACAAGGAAAAGCCCGAAAATTTTGGTAAATTCGGAAACACCTAAAACGACACAACATGTCGTGCTAGAAAAATATCTTGCAATAAATGGTCGAATAAATGCGATTTTCAAAGTTCCAGTGGAATAACTTTAAAAGGCCAAACTTCCACATGCGATGTGTGAGAGAAAAGGCGACAAGCCTCAAATATATGAATGGGGAAGAACACTGTTACACTATATAACTAGCGATGATGATGAGCAACACATAAAACGCCATGTAGGAGGCCGGAAAATCCCTCTAATTACAAAGGCCGAAAATTTGCACTTTTTTTTTCTGCACACAAAATTTCTACTGCTCTATAACCTTTTTGGCTCCACTGAACCAAAGTCCAGAACATACAAGGTTCCATCACACACAGCGTTAACCATCATTTTTTTTTTTTGTAAATATAATTTTTCAAATGTTTGTATACCAATTAAAATTAAAAAATCTCATATAGCAGTAACCATATCTTTGGAATACTTACCCATAGTTCAAATCTCCGAATTGATACATTTATTTTTATGCTTATGATTTTTTCCCAAAATCTTTGTTAATTGCCATGTTTTAATTTTGGATATAAGGTAAAGCTACAAATAATTTTATTGAATTTATTATAGTTAGTTATAAAAAATTTTCGTCAATTAAAAAGGAGATTTAATCTCATATTTTCAAAAAGTCATGGCTCACTAACAATGCGTAATCAGACTTAAGGAAGCCAAGTTTTCGCTCGCCTAGATTTAAAGGACGCATATTACCAACTGGCCCTGTATAAAACGAGCAGATAAAACACAACATTTATAACCCCGAAAGGCTTTTTTCGCTACATACAGCACATTTTCAAAGTGAACTCAACACCTGAAATCTTCCAGCGTCTTCTGAAACAAAGACTATCCAAAGTCCCAACGTCATGAACTTTATCTTTGGATCCACATACTTAGAAACCGACAACGCAGTAAAGAGAGTATATTAATGTTTTCAAGAAAATAACATCCTGCTAAACAAGGAGAAATGCGTTTGGAAGACGAATACGCTTATGTTTTTGGGTCAACGAATGATATGACCACGAAAAATTGGTTACCAAACGGTCTTTTAAAGCTTCTAGGAACAAAGAAGAAATGCGAACTTTCTTGGTCTAGTAACTTACGTTAGGAATTTCATTCCGGATCTGGTTTAGACCGCAAATTTTGGCAGTTCACGGGTAAGGGCGACTCGCCAATAATGTCGCCAACGAACCCCTTCCCGCCTCCTCGTGGGTCCAAAATATGAACAAATTATCAAAAACCCATAGTGGAGAACGAATCTCCCTAACAAAGTCCTTCAAGGCCTCTAAATAGAGGCCAAGAAGATGCTGGGATGGAGAAGTTCTTCATAGAGGAACAAAATCCAAGGGATCGGCCTTCAAAGCGGAGCGCACTGTGAGACCACCGAACAGCGGGGGAAGCAAGTTCCTTGGGTCGAACTCCTCACGAACCAGCAAGCCACTCACTCCTTGCAGCAGATGGGCTTCTACAAGACAGCCTTCATTTTAATGAGGGCTGTTCGTCGTCGTTATTCAACCCCGACCAAGCCAAGATCATTAGATGGGCGAAAGAAATTTTTTCCGATTTTCAACCAGCGAAGGCGTGTGTTAGATTGGATCCGAAGAAGCTGACTGGCCAAAATGACAGGGCAGGACAATCAATGGGGTCATTGACAACGGCTCCAAGGATGTTCTGATCCCCAAGGACTCTCTAGTACACCCCAACGTAGGCAATATGAACTGGACTAGACTGCTGATGGGCGTAAGGCCATGCCCAGGCTATGCCCAGCCAGGAATCCTTTGCGGCTCTTATTAGCTCAAACTTTCCAGGTTGCTCCATGGAAAAGACATCCCACGTTATACGAGGCCAGGACTACCTCTTTAGTAAAAGGAATGTTAACAGGGTGATTAATAGTATCAAAGCCTTCAAATATCCAGGTCCAGAGGACATTTTTTCGGCTCAAATTCACTTATTACCTTTTTAAACATTAAAGGTGCTTTCAACAACATTCTCCCAAGCTCAAACATCGATGGCCTGACGGGACTTGGAAAAGACGATCGATCTGTTCACCTAATATGACAGATCCTGGTCATCAGGAGGGACACCTCGCTAGGAAGCGTACTCTTTTCCTACTCTAGAATATGGCGGGAAATAACCTACTACGGTTGCAGAGCTATTGCATATGCGGACGATGTTGTTCTGTTTAATGTATAACGAAGAAGATAAGTATAGAGGATTCAAGATTGTTAGTAAAGCAAAGAGACATGATGTGGTAGAGTCTATTGTAATCCGAACATAATACCCTGAACGGATCGTGTTGGGCATATGTCGAACTACAATGGCTAAAGAGTAGCGGACAAAAGTTTCTAGTCCTTCTACCAGGAACGTTAAAATTTAATCGTGTTAGTAAAAGCTTGCAGTCTATATTATCATAAAAAGGATTATATAGAAACATGACACCCAGCATCGTTCTACGATTTGTAAATAGTGGTTAGTTGATAAATTACAGTCTGCTGTGATATGACGGGAGGTGAAGATTTGCATGAATGATAACTTTTTTTTTACAGATTCTATGTGATCTCGGTGTACTCCTAGTGAGGTCTGGTGAGGACAAGATGGATAAAATAACATTAGTTTTCATTTCGATAGCTTTCGGTTATTTGCTTAACACCAATTTTGAAATTTATCCAAATCGGATTGAAGTCTAGATTGAATCTAGACTTGCTGGTGAATCTATACTGATGACAAAGCTTAACATAAGTACAAGTCAATCAGTTAAGGCAAGGGGTTATCGTTAATAAGCAATGTAAAAAATAAGGGTCCTTGGGATGGCTTCCTTGGGGCAATCCAGATGTGACGTGAACTAATCGCGAGGTAACATCTTTAAAGAAGACGTTGGGTTCTCCCAGATAAATAGCTCAAAATCCAGATAAGGATAAGATAAGTTTACCTATAAGAAGCGAATGGTTAACAGAGGAATAAGCTTTACTGAAGTCAGTGAAAATGACGTGTGTGTATAAGGCATTCCAGAACACATTCGTGACAAAAGATGTTGGCTCCAATAAGTTGGTAGTGGTGGAGCGGCGCTTCATGAAACTGAAGTCAGTGAAAATGACGTGTGTTTATAAGCACTTCCGGAACCCATTCGTGACAAAAGATGTTAGCTCGAATAAGTTGGTAGTGGTGGAGCGGCGCTTCCCGAAACCATGTTGGTGTTGAAAATGTTGCAATAGTGATAAGTTTTTCAAAAATGGTTGGAATTGCTGTCAATTTAGAAATGCCTCTATAATCCGTCTTTTTCCCGTATTTTATGCAGAGGAATAATATAAAATTTCTTTCACATAAGGGGAAAGATCGAAGTCTCCAGCGATAGATTAAAGAGTTTAAGGAGCAGTTTGCACAGAGCCTCGGCGCTGATTTGATATTATAAGTATAAGGCTGAGCTGGAATGGTGCTATGTGAATACGTTGATTGAAAAAACTTTGCAAAGAGATCGGCCATTGCCAGATAAGCACTTTAAGCGCACAAAGTTATAAAACTGCTTCGTATCCTACGTAAATTTAATCCGGCAACAGCGAATATAAATTCTATAAAATTCTGCGTTATGCACGATGAAATTGGACCGAGCTTCTAAGTTACTTGAATAACCGTCCAGCCAGATAATTAATTTTTATTTAAAAGTCTATTCATGACGATCTTTAAATTTAGTTGGTGCTTTGAATACTGAAGCGGATTAGTTGAAGCGGATGGATATTTCCACGGCACGCAAGCGTTGAAAAATTTATTAAAAGTGTAATAAAATATGTGTAAGGCAATGTTAATATTTTCACATGCCAGTAGATCCGATAAAATTCCAAAGTTAACTTATTTAATTTCATAAAGTCAACCTTACGGAGAAATAACAATTAAGCTGTTGTTTTCGATTAAAACTTCAAGATTGGGATAATATGGATCCTCAAGAAAGGGAGAAAGGGGCAAAGTTCTGGAAAAAGTAATTCCATCAGGATCAGAAACGAAACACAAGTCCACTAGCCGACCTAAAGAATTTCTGATATGATTAATTTGACAAAGTGACATGTCGAACATGTCCGCAATCAAGACGACGAATTATCAATGTTAGTCCATATAAAGATTGACCCGACAAAAAAATGTTTAATACAAAGAAATTCTATGTAACCAAGCTCTTGTTATTTTACGTCTGCAGAAGCAAATTTGGAGTCTACATACATTAAATTATGACTCCACCTCCCCTTCGCAGTGGTCTATTACGTCTTAAACTTGTGTACTTACTTGGAAAAACTTCGGAGCGTAAGATTCGGATTTATCCAAGTTTCTGTAAAGACTATAATGTGTGATGCAAAAGAAGAACTATCAGAATACAGTTTGGGAAGTTTACTACGTAACCCTCTAGTATTCTGATAGGTAAGTGTTAGCGAAGATATTAGGTAGGTTGGTCATTGGCTCTAACATGTGGGAGTTTGACTCCTACAAGTTATGTAAATTTTTTCTTCACCGTACTTAGCTGATGTTCTTGGACGAATATCTTCTCTGGACAAAAGCTTATGGAACAAGTCGTCTTTAACATCTACACTTATTTTGAATGATGACGTGTATGAATATTAAAATTTTTTAATATCCGCCACCATTATGTCGGCTTTTGTTTTGGCTTTGATGTAAGCCGAGATATCAATCTCAGAAGTATGAGGGGCAAGTTGGGAAACAAATATGTGTTTTGATGGTGGGATCACCTGCAAGGGTTTTGGTGCCGCCGTATCTAGTACAACGACATCAGTTCGTATCGGGAGTCCGGACGGTTGATTACCCTGTTGGGTGACTCTTACGGGTGTTTGAATTATTGGGTCTGGTGGTATCACTTGATGCGATGCCACCGGGAATATTCCACGAGCAATTGCCTATTTATGGTGAGGTATTCGGAAGCCGAATTATATCCAGGTCCGGCCCTTGGGGTCGACAGAGATATGAGCGACTGCGTAATTGTCGGCTGAGTAAGCTGAAGATTATTCGCCACAAGCACATCACTAAAAGCGGAACTCTTACGCTTTGGAGACTCATTTAGTAGCTGCTTAGCGTGTAAAACATTTCGCACACCCAGCAGTGGGTGGTAGGCTTAGATGACGAGATTGTCTTATTACAAGACTTCGACGCACAGACAAGTTTAAAATCCATGGTAATGTTACGTTAATTTATTAATATGTTTGTTTTAATTTTTTATCGTACCTTGATCCACTGTACCAGGGTAATAGAGATAAGAATCTCTACTGAGCGACAAAAAAAGCAACACCGTAAAAGATGAAGAAGCAGAGCAGAGCTATTATTGGAAGAAATTTAATAAAAATCTTATGTTACCTCCAAAAATACCACTGCACACGCGGAGCAATACGGATATTTAATATGTAAAAGATGGTATTTATGAAAATAAATAAATAAAAATAAACACCAGGTGGTTTAACGTAAATAGATAAAAGAATAAATAAAAATACAGTGCGACCAAAAAAAAGAACGGCCGTTCGATTCAGGATAAAGAGAGGAATTAAGGATGTTACTTTTGCCTTTGTGGGGAAATTTCCGCTGTGCAATCTAATAACATAGTAGGTGGGAGTGCTCGCAGCTTGGACGCATAGCTCGTACTGTTTACTAGGAAGTATAAAATACCTAATCTTCGGCTTCCGAAGTTCCTAGGAGAAACTCTTACTCTAAAAGGCGGTAATTGCGCTATACACCTGTCTCAAGAGGCTTGAATGGGGAATGTCTGCTAAAAAAGTCAGATGGCTATACATGGCAATCATTGGAACAATCATCTTATCCCACTTTAAACTGCAATCTCATCTAGAGAAGAATGGAATGCACAAACCCCGAGACTAGTGGGTTCACTTCATATTTACACAGATGGATCAAAGCTTTACGGCCATGTGGGAGGCGGATTTTATTGTGAGCGTCTGTGTCTCAGCGAGTCCTTCAGACTCGCCAATCACTGCAGTGTTTTCCAGGCTGAAGTAATTGATATCAGTAAAGCACTTTAATCCCCAACACTTACGTCAACCAGGATACCATATATATCTTCTCGGACAGTCAGATAGCACTCAAGGCACTTGACGACTTCTTATTGAATTCAAGGAGAGTCAATGATTGTCGCAGATCTCTTAACAATATGGCGGAGCAGCATACGCCTCATATAGGTACCCGGTCATAGGCAGCAAGGGGGAAATTGCCCCGCAGTCAAATTGGCAAGGACAGGGACTACCAACCCTCAAATTCCGGAGAAAAAACATCCCTTTAGCAACTTCCGGCTCAAATGCAGGGAGTTTTTTTGACCTGGTAGCCTTTAATAAATCGAATCTGGCCCACAAGTTAAAAGATCGGCGAGACTCATAGCCCATAGGCTAGACTGTAGCCTAGTAGTGAATTCAATTATTGGCTAATAGGGGCATACGCAATACAGATCTCGCTGCCGCACAACGACTACTGTAAGGGCTGCAGGTTCGAGGAGGAGGAGGATTCGGTCACGCACCTCCTATGCTATTCCCCGACACTTGGTGTTTGCAAACAGAAGACTTATGCCCTTTGGATTCGCTACCCTAACGGTCCGCATAGATCTCTCCACGTGGAGTAGAAGCCTTCATTAGGGAAGCCGGTAGGGAGCCGCTTCAAGTAGGATAGGCATATAAACACTCCAGGTAGACTTAAAATGGGGAAACATGGTCATTGCGGTTCAAGTGGATGCGGGTGGTTCCATGACCCCCAGCATCGCCGCCTCAACCTAGCCTAACCTAAGGCTCTGTGGAAGGGACAGAAATACTAACAAACGGAGAAGGAGAGTCTTGCCCTGGCTTGGGCTGTGGAAATATTTTGTTACTACTTAGCCGGACTTCATTTTGAAACGATGACAGACCATAAGCCCCAGAAGGCAATCTATAACCCGACATCGAGACATCCACGACAAAGGATCCCAGAACGTAATATAGTATTTAACGCCTGATGCAGAGCTCCGTCCCGAAAAGGATGGCCATGGCCCATCTCAAATATGGTTGAGTTCTCAATGAAGGACGAAGAAATTACAGACGTAATCAGATGCCTGGAAACAGATGCCTGGATGGATGGAAACAGATGCCTGGATGCCATCAGAGAATGACGCCTGGAAACCAAATGCATCGACAAATTTCTACCTTTTTCGGAATATGCTGTCTCAACCGCTTCGCTGTTACTCAGGAAAACCCGAATAGTAGTTCAAACACCAATATAAGCACACACTAGTATTACATAAAGCGCTAGTATTACATGAGGAGAAGACGAGAACCAGAAACTAAGCGACGCATAATGTCAAAGGTGTGGTGGCCACAAATAGAGCGAGACCTGGAATAATTTGTTACGATTTGACGGAATGCCACAATATCCTCGTCCACCCCCTAATTTTTTTTATAACTTTGACTTTATTTATTGAATCTTTTTTTAATTATAAGACTAACAAAAAGTTTAAGAACCCAAACATAAAAATTTAACTAACAGTAAACTAAGTCGTAAGTAAACTAAACTAAAGTCGGTCGCTGGGTGTGTAAGTCGTTGCGACGAAGACGTGATTGGTCGATTAGACGTGTTTGACCTGTCGCTAGGATGCAACAATAGCTTGGTAAGGTACTTTTCCTTCTGTTCTTCGATCACTTCTTTGACTGGTAGAATGTGGTCGTGATATATGCTTTCGTTGCGAACGTACCACGGTGTCTCGGTGATTGGTCTCAAGACCATCGACTGAGCTCGCTGGACTATGTCAATATTGCTATTGCTGGCATTCTCTAATAACTGGGAGCCGTACATCCATATAGGTTTAAGTACCGATTTATACAGCAGGACATTGCTAAGGAGAGACCAAGCATTGATGAGCCAATGGAGCTTTTAGCTTTAAGAGTGTTTTTTTAGCTTCAATGTACCGGCGCCTTGTGAGTCTTCTGTCGAGGTGTACTCCTACATATGTCACTTCATTTGTTTGCGGGAGTAGAGTGTTATTTAGCGTGCATAGTGAATGTTTTGTACTAGACTTTGACAATTGATCTATGTAGCGGTGGTGGACATATGTTTCTGCATCTTTTAAAGCTTTAAAATGTTGCGTGAGGCATGTCGTAAGATTTTCTTAGCAGATAGCGATCTGTGGAATGCCCGCTTTCGACGTAAGCGTCGCTTTTCGAGAACGAGCAGTAAATTTGTTTCTTTTGGTTGCATTGTGTATTTGTAATTTGAGGTGTTGAAGCTGGGGTTGCAGTGCTTGGGGACGAGTAGAGACTCCAGTGAATTATCAAAGCTGTCTACTTTCTATACTTAACCTAGTTGGTTTTCTGTGAGGTTAATTTTAATGATTGTTCCAATGTTCCTGGATGTCGGAGTAGAAGAAGCAGATAGGCGAGTGATCAGATGAAGGATCCGAAAAGCATTCGGCGCTTATAAGATTTTTAGGGATGTTTTTGGGTAATCGCAAAGTTTATTAAGTCAGGAAGTTCTTTTGAGTCAGGAGAAACTTAGTCGAACTGATTCTTGGCTTTGATAATTAATTTATAAAGCTGCTATCCTTTTGGAGTGATAAATCGAGATCCCCAGTGTGTGTGCTTAGCATTGTAGTCTCCTGCTGCTATGAAGTGATCAGTTAAAAAACTGCAGTAGCTCATCTTAATCTATTGTAAAGCGAGGTGCGCAGTATAAGGCGGTGTAAGTTGGTTCCCAGTTCAGTTTCAGTTGTATATTTATAGATGTGGCCTGTAGGTAGTTTTTACCAAATTTGTTATGATAGTGGCGCTTGATACGGCTTCTGACTATAAATCCATATCATAGCTTCAAAGTTGCTTTTGGCTGTTCCGGTGCGTGATGATGCTGAGCATCATGTTCTTGGTATGCTGATTGCAGAAATGAACTTTTTGAGGCAAGAGTAGCCAGATCCGATTTAAAAGCGATTGCGTATGTATGTCACATTTTTGTCAAAGTTTATGGGTCTTAGTGAGGATCTCGCTTCAGTCGAGAAGAAGACTTCAGGGCTTGATCTGGATGCTGCAAACTGTTTATTTTGGGCACGGCCAGTAGTTCCTCTCTGGTGGATGCGACTTTTCAGCTACTTGTTGACTGGGCAACATCTTTAGTTAGCAGTGTGATTGCCACCGCAGTTGCCACACTTTTTTGAGTTGCAGTCATCTTTGCTCGCAGTGTGCGGTGTCATGATGCTCTCCACACACTGCACACATCGGGCGCAGTTTACAGTATGATATTGTATGGCCATATTCTTGGCTGTTCGCACATTATACCGGGCCATTGCGATTGTGCGGTTCCTCAACTGTAATTCTGCGGTGGAGTAGGAACTGTACATTGTATATAGGGTCCACTTCGTATTTCTTCAGTGACTTATTCACGCTCCACCTTAAAGAGCTGCTGCGGTTTTCTATCCCTGTTAAGGATGTTGTAGATTATCTTAGCGCCATTTCCCTTTTCTTGTGGCAGCTTTGTAATCTCTGCAGGCGTTACGTCGGACTTTATGCCGGCTTTATTTTTATTCTCTGTGACATATTTCTATAATGCTCTGTAATTATCTTCTGACTTCGTTTGATTTTTTGTTTCCTGGGGTACAAGGGGTATTAAGTGGAAGTTTTCCTTGCCTATAAGCTCGATAATTTTGTTGACAAGAACATTGGAACTTTTTTCTCGTATATAAAAAGGCAGAGACTCCGGCTTCCTCTTCTCGTCTTTAATAGATTCGTACGCGTCTGCCATTGAAGCTAGGCTAGCATTGCCATGGGTTAATTTTCGTTGAGAAATTAGGGGGCTACCTTTTTATTTGGATGTAGCGATCCATTCCAGTCTGCACAGCCGGCTTAACATCATTGTTTTTGTTCTGTTTTTCGGGCAGCGAAGCGGCAAACGTATTTGCGCTGCTAGCTGATGATATCGGTTAGCGCGCTGTCGATACAGTATTACGATATTGTTAACATTATGCGTTGGGGGGACGTTGAGCGTCTATATACATCTGCATGCGACGTCACTCTGCGAATTGAACAGACATACCCTATGGATAGACATATTTTTAATACTGGCCCGTGGATCTGGGTAGTCCCTTTTTAGGCCCTCTACTCAGTGGCGAGTATAACCTGGTTTCCATAATTTTTTTTTCCCCGCTACATGGAACATAAGTTTTCTAAGTCAATCTCGTCAGCATGTTTGATCGAACTCATGAAAAAATTTTTCTGTAGGCTACGATATCCAAAATTCCTGAAATCAGATAACGGTAGACCATATGTTAGTTAAGACATTCGCACGCTATTGTATGAAATGTGACATTAAGCAATGAAAGACCATATGTATGGTCAAAAGCAAATGGGGCAGTAGAGAACATGAAAAGGTCCTTAATCAAAAGACAAAAATCGCATTTGGTATCGGAACGAAGTCCAAGGAAGAAATTCACAGTTTCGTTCTCATGTTTTATATAACGTTATCCCACCCGTTACAACGAAGCTGTCTTCCAGTGAACTGATATTAAATAAATTCATTTAAGACAAGATACCATGTATTGAAAAAATAAATGAGCAGTACATAGATTCAGCCGAAAGGGATTGAGACTTGGAATCATAAAGCAAAAGAGATGATTGATAAGAGAAGAGCGGATAGTGACAACAAGGTTGATGGCAAGGTTTTCTAGAAGAACGTGGTGTTCCGAAACCAGCTAACTCCTACCTTCGATGATACTGAATTCACCGTAGTGGAGACCAAAGCTAGTGGATAGGAAGCGAACCAGAAATATCGGACACCTGATGAAAGTTTCCGGAATTGCCACCAACGCTAAATCACCCCTGGCGTCTGAGCAAGGCACCAGTCCAATTCCTTTCACAGATGGGGGTAAAGCACCCCAGCCATGACCCGGCACTGGAAGGCAACCACCTGGAGGCGGTAACGCAGCACCGACAGAAAAAGAGAGGAATGATGCAAGCACTCTAGAGTGAAGCGGTAACGAGGGAGGTCACTTGTTACTGTTATTACTATTAAAATAACCATTAACAAAGACGGTTACTATCGTAAACGTAACCCCGAAGCTCCCTACTGATTCAGGGTGAACTAGTGGGTCATTACAAATTGAAGGTGTCTCACAACTTGGCTAGAAACCAACGCCACTTGTCCACTTTGCAGGCAAGCATTTAGTAGAAGCAAATTAGAGAATCCTGAATCAAGTAAGGGTCGACAGTTAGATGGTATAGTTCATCAACTGGGTTAGTCGACGTAAAGGTACTATTCCACGAATATGTCCTCAGGCCAGACAATTCACTCGCAATAATAAAGTTGCCTCAACTATACCAAGGTCGAATCCGAATACTTCCCAAAATCCAGATAAAGTTAACACGCAAAGTTTCTCGTCTGGAAACGGCTTCTTCAAAGAGCGCATCCATTAAATAATAGCAGCCGCGTTAGAAACTCAAATGTCGAGTTTCGCCGCTTCGATCTTTAATCAATATACTGCTACCATGGCTAATTTAAATTTGAATCCTAGTCGTAGAGGATCCCGAGGTGAAATCCACCTCGAATGTGATTATGAGGCACCCAGTTGCTTCGATAAAATGCACCATTAAGAGATGAAGTAAACGATTACCCAGTAGTTAGACCAGATGGAGTATCCAGTGTTATTTCCAATTGAAAAATATTTTATACTGCTCCATAACCTTTAGGCTCCACTGAACCAAAGATTAAAACAAACATTGGTTCCATCACCCACAGTTTCCGCAGTACATTTAAGAAAAGAAATTTATTAAATTTTACTATGAATTTACTTTGAATTATGTAGGATATGTAATTCCTCTGGCCATCATTGTTTTTAGTACGTTTTTTAAATATTTGTATACCAACTCAAGTTAAAAAATTGCAAATAGCAGTTATTTAAGCTTCATCCAAAGTTCAAATCTCCGATATTAAAAATTTATTTTTGTGCTTCGATGATTTTTCCCCACAAATAAAATTATGTATAGATTTACCTTAATTCCAAAATAAAACATGGTATAATCAACTGATGGCACTAAGAATTCCCATAGAAAACTAAAAAAAAAATTGTACGATCTAGTTGCCATGCGAGAGGATGTTATCCGCCTTAGAATCCACCTTAATCGGTACATGGAGGCATAGCCAAATGTTTGGAATGGATTCTTTTTGCCAGGAATGGCATCAGATGTTCGGCAATATATCGCAAAAGTGAACTGTGTGGGACATCGAAGTATCCAAATCAGAGCCATACGCCATCCATGGGGCAACCAGACAATCAGTGAACAACCTTTTCAAAGACTGTATATAGATTTCATTGGGATTTTTCCATGATCTAAGGTAATATGGGTATTTTCATCATACTTGATCACTTCTCAAAGTTCAATATAATAATTTTCAAGCCCCAAACCAGCCAATGAAGGCACTCGGTTACACGCTACGTTGCTATCGCTCTCCGCGTCACTAGCTTCTATAAACATTTTTCGCACGATAAAAATACATGCATATGTTCATGTATATTTATACCCTTGCAGAGGGTATTATAATTTTGGTCAAAAGTGTGCAACGCAGTGAAGGAGACATCTCCGACCCTATAAAGTATATATATTCTTGATCAGGATCACCTCCTGAGTTGCCCGTCTGTCCGTCGGTCTGTTTCTACGCAAACTAGTTTCTCAGTTTTAAAGCTATCGTCTTCAAACTTTGCACACACCCTTCTTTCTTATGCAGACAGTATAAGTCGGAACGGCCGGGATCGGTCGACTATATCCTATAGCTGCCATATAACTGATTGCAGCAGCAATGCCGGAGCTCAGGAGCGATCTTCGCATCAGTTTAAACGATGCAGCCAGTTGTCTGGTTGCATCCACTAGATTCAATCGCTATAGTAACGCTACCAGCCTTTTGTTAGCATTTATTAATGAGGTAAGGTGGAATTCAATTTCCATATTTATTGGAAATCGATTAGAAATATTATTAAATCGAACGGAAATCGGCTCTTTATTACAACGGAACTTGATATATTTTCTATAAATATATAATTAATAATAATATATAATAAGAAGTGATATACGTGAGTTCAATGCATCCAGCCTTAGCCCCTTAAACCAAGAAACCCATTTGCTTATCTATGAGGAGTTTGATAATCAAAGTGTAAAAAAAATAGTCAAAAATAATCAGACAGTGTGTATAGCGAGCAGACATACCTAAAACTGCAAGCAGGGTTACAGAAAGCTTTTAGAGATTAAAGATTTAAAGATTAAATTTTAAAGATTAGCCTAACGACCAATAACATCAATATGGATATATGACATATAACATCAATCGGATATATGGTCGGTAAATTTAAGTTTCAAATCTAATAGGACACCCAGATCGTTAAGCTGAGATAATCCTTTTAAGGCGTTCCCATAGAGAAAGTACATAGCCTAGTGAGTACTAGATCGATAAAATAAAATGAGTTTATATTTCGATCCATTAAGCTTTACGTTATTTGCTAAACACCATATATAGTGAATATATAAGAAAAAGCTGAACATCTTCAAAAAAGACAGGTTGAGTTTTTCAATAGAAGTAGCTTGGAATCCAGATAACGTGATCAGTTGGGAAGGACTGGGTTTACTTATAAGAAATTAATGGTTAACAGAGTCAAATACTTTACTGAAATCAATGTAAATGATGTCTGTTTCTATGCCATTCCGGAACCCATCCGTGATAAAAGATGTTACAATACATACATACATATGCCTCTCTTTGAACTTTTTAGAACTTTTTTTATTTAAAGGACTGCCTACCATACCAGGAGCCATACAGTACTATGGGTCTGACTATGGCTGTGCCACAAGGCCGCCTGTATTCACGTTTCTTCTGTATTTTGATTCCAGCTAAGCTTTCTTTCTACTACTGAAACGTTATCCGCATACCACACTAACCAGTATTTCCCTTTTTCTGTCTTTCATAAAATCGAATCAAAGCTTTGTCCCAAGGAAAAAAGGGTCGATCCTGATTGGGATAGGATTTCTTTAATTTCCCTGAAGTTTGGGCTATATTTTTTTGTGTAAGCAGGAACAGTTCCATCAGACGCACTTCGCTTTTCTGATAGCTTTTTTGAAAGTGATTTTCCTTCCACCATCGTATCTCCTTCGTCGTATCTTCATAGTCCACCATAGAAGAGAGGTCTTCATAGTTCAGCAGCGATGCAGAGAGGTTCTTCATAGCTGGTCAGCAGCGATGCATCGGTTCTGTAGCCGTTTTCAATCTCAGAGGCTAGGTCCTCTTGTGAATATGCTTTGCTGGCTGAAGTCGGATTTGCAGATCTAGACGGTTGATGTGAGTTTGGAATATTATTCGTCTATTACTAAACCGGTTGTGCAAAAGAACAAGTTTTCCCTTCCAGTGAGCGTCAGTGAGCTCCCCGTCAGCGGCATCTTTAGGTTCTAAGGACCGTATTTGTTAATAATGAGGACCGTCTGGATTTGTTTGCCCCTTTCATCTCCTCAACCTTTCCCACTCACCAGACATTAGTTGGAAAGTGCGGGCTGTACCTTTGTAGCATTTTGAGGATCTGATTCAACTCCTTAATAAATGCTGGGATCCAGATTCTTCCTCGTGGGCCACTAGGGACATCTCGCCAGTTCAACGCAACCAGCTTGGCGCCTTAATCGCCTAGAAAATTCGCTTGAAACCTCGCCAAGCTCACTTAGCTTACCTGTTAATAGCTTTGCAGACGTTCGTCATCACAGGCAAACAGAATCAGACACTTGGAACGAGGGAAACCTTGGATTTATCCAAGGAATGGGAACGCCTGAAAATAGCCCCACCATCGATGTGCTGGGAGAGTTAGTACTGTTTTAATACGACTTGCTTGGTGAGCTTAAAACTGGGTTTTAGTTCAGAATTCCCTTATACGGATCTTTTGACGTATAGGAGTATAGTTCCATTTTCCATATATTATATGGCGGTACTTTGTTGTTTAATACTTGTTGCGCCAAGCAACCAACGGAGAATCTGTTTGAAATAATATAAAAACTTTGAATCGGAGGAGCAGCAGCGGGACTATCAGCCGTTTCTATTTTGTTTGTTTCTCCCACGTTCGCATGCGCGTTGCTGGAATTTGTTCATCTAGCTCATCTTGTATGCGTTCCCACGCCTCGCCTTTTGCTCACGGTTGAAATTGTACTTCTAATAAAAATTAAAAGGCTGAACTGCAACTCGTCTATTTATTCGTCTGCTATCAATAACCATTAAAGCGCAACATTTTGAAAGCCCCGACGTGATCGCATCCCGGTTGGTTATTGTGATCAGAATTAAAAGTCTCACGGAAACGATATTGTTGCTGTTATTAACTTGAACTTTAATTACATAATGGAGGCTACTGGATCTGCTGCTTTAAGCATAGAGAGGATACTGCCAAGACGAGCGGAGGTGACGGGTCAGGAAATGAAAGTCCTGCAACAGAAAGTCAAGGCTGCGATGCGGACCGACGACTCATCCATTCTGACCCTCGAGTTAATGGATAAGCGTTTGCGCTATCGATTTACTACGCTGCAGGAAGAATCGGAGGAGCTAAATTACAGCGAGATAGGAAGTGATTTATTTTGGAAATTCTCCTAGCTGGGAACGGACGTACACGTTGACATCGAGGTGGAGGTTTCCAAGCGTTCCATGAAATTTGCTGTTCACTCTACGCTTTTAATGGTACCAGTGGTGCTGGTATTTCACCTACTCCATTCACGGCTCCTTCATTTCTCCCGTTGCCAATGACAGAATTTAGCGACGGCTATGCCGATTGGTCGAATTTCTACGCTGTGTTTAGGACGACGATTGACAGCCACCCTTACTTAGCCAAGTTGGAGAAGCTAAAGTGGCATTTCATCACTGCGGGACTCAGCCTTGGAGACCGTAAGAGCGCTGGAGATTACTGACGCTCACTGGAAGGGAAAACTTGTTCTTTTACACAACCGGTTTAGTAATAGACGAATAATATTCCAAACTCACATCAACGAGCTTCTGCAGCTAAGGCTGGTTGAGCCGGGATCCGGTTCAACTCTTCAAGAGTTATCCGACCGGTTCAATGGTCATATGGGGGCCCTCATGAGTTCCAGGACGTCGGTCCAAATTCAAGGATACCTCCTCATACGAAATGCGTCCAAAAGCAGTACCCTGCCGCAAAGGCCAAGTGAGACGTCTCGTTGTTACCAGTTGAGGAACGATACGATGAGGTAAGGCGTCTTGCCCTAGGCTTTGTTTGTCTCAAGTCTGAGCACTTACCCCAACCTCCCGCTGCCCAACGTGTAATCGTCGACATAATGTCTTGTTTGTCCTTTTGCATCCGTGGAAGCAACTATCCAGCACTACTTCCGTTCTCGCATCCGGTTTGGATCTGCCCAATGAAGCTGTGGTTGCGACCTCTCAGACTTCGCCAGCTAATACGTTTGTGACCAGTTAATACGTCACTTCTGAAGTAGTGTTCCTGTTAACTTCTCGTCCATGGCCTATTAGTAGCCTTTCTTATTTGCCGTGCGCTATTTGACTCCGGTTTAGAAGTTCATTTCACCACATCACGGCTGGCCAGCCAACTTCAGCTTCATCGATCCAAAAGCTCTGGCTTCTGTGGTTCTGGCTGGTCCGAACTTCCATTAAGCGCTCCTGAATCTGCTCTCAGTTAGGCAAATCCAACTAAAAGACTTCTCCGATTATTTTCTTCGCTAATTATGAAAACTGGAAGCCTGCACTGCGCTGCTCGTTAAGGCTATTAAGAAGGAGCTCAATGGCGATGCCCACTTTGCCATGCATCGCATCAGTCTTTAATCAGGTGCCTATTCCCAATTTACCGAATATACTTCGTACATTGAAGAATACTTGAATATGGGTCACATGTCTCTGGTGCCGCTGGAATTGCGACGTAAGTGCCAGTATTACCAGTGCAAAGAGTGCAGGAGAAAGTGGAGAAAAGGAGTCATAATAAAAATTCGACTATGAAAAACTGTTCACAAAGACACTTTGATTAGTCTGGGATCCTTCAACTACCTTCTGCTGTTTTCTTTTGAAACCCATGGGATGAAAGCCTTTCCTAGTCCCCTCTCTCTGAGCTGCAGTTCTGTTCCAGTTCTTATAAAACTCCGCGAAATAAGTTTTCTCGTTTAGTCGTTCCCTGCCAGAAAAGGTTGGAGATGCATGGATTCTGAGACGCTAGCTAAGATGCGCATTGCATATATGTTCTGTCTGATTGTCAACTGTTATGCTCAAAGAGTCGAGTGGCACCCATAAAGACTCAGACAATACCACAGCTGGAACTATCTGGAGCTGAGTTACTAGCATGTCTGATGGCTGAAGTTGCACTCCTTGGGACCTATAACGGAGATTATTATTGGTAGTGTAACTCCTCGATTTGGCTATCCTGGATTCCAGATTAACCCAGCCAATTTCTGATGTTTCTAATCGCGTCTCTTTCATACAGGTGCTCACCATGGCAATGAAATGCCGTTATGTTCCTACTGCATTCAACCCAGCCGATCTACTGTCAAGAGATGATCTTCCCATTTCTTCGTGGCGCCAAGGATGATTGGCCCATCGCTATTGTCACCGAAAGCGCAACCATCGAACTTTGCGCAAGGACTTTATTGGCTGCAGTTTTATCCAGGAACATCGCATCATTGTCAAAGCTTGTCAACTCGTTTTCCGCCCTACAGAGAATGTTCGCCTACATTTAAAAATTTGACCCGCATCCGTCACGAAGGCATTTGTGTCCAGGATCTCCAATGGAGGACCCCATCTGCTGTTGTGCGTCATCCAGCTGGAAGAGACAAGATTGATAAAATCGGCCGGATTGGTTTCACCCTTGAGCTCGCTTGCCTTGCTTACTCCTTTTGTAGATGATGCTGGTTTGCTTCGCTATATTTTGATGGATGCCATCCGATTATTCTTCCAAGAGGCCATCCCGTCACTTCGGCTATACTGACTTACTTTCATTAAAAGAAGCTGTACTTCAATTCTCGGGCGCTAATTGCGTAAGTCCGATGCCAATACTTGCAATTGGGGGAGAAAGACCATTAGAAAGGTTTTAAACAAATGCATACGCTGTCTTCGCACTAAGCCTCGTCTACTAGAGCATATCATGGCTGATCTTCCGTTCGAGAGAGTGAAAGGATTCCAAAGCCTTAATGTAACAGGTGTGGATTTTTGTGACTGTTTTTTTACAAAACAGAGTCTCGAAATATGGGCCCTATCAAATGTTACGTGAGCGTATTCGTTTGCTTCAGTACAAAGGCGATAATGTCGGTGAAATACCACCTATATGGGGCAGTTGGTCGCGCAGTTCTACGTTTCCAGGAATTGACAAAGGATAATAATGTCGGTGAAATACCACCTATATGGGGCAGTTGGTCGCGCAGTTCCACGTTTCCAGGAATTGAGTACTTTCTTATGCCACATAGCCTCAATCATTAAGTCCAGATCCCTTGAGTCTATTTCAGAAAATTCTGCTGACCTAGATGTGCTAACTCCGGCTCATTTTTTAAATTGCGGCCCGCCCTCAACGTTCATCGAACCGGACATTACTGCCCTTAACATCAACCCTCTGGATTGGTGGCAGAGAGTCTACTTTTTGCAACTAGTACTAGTTTTCTGGGCGCGTTGGAAGGAAGAATATCTTACGCATTTGCCGCAGCGTTTCAAATGGCGTACCCCTCGCCCCGTAGTGTCTGTTGGTAAAATAGGCCTGGCGAAGAAGGAGAATCTAACTTAATGAAGTCTCTGGCCAGGATACTGGAGCTGATTCCTGGGCGTGACGGAGTAAACCGTGAAGCCATACTAAAGACAAAGGTTGAAACGACTCAGCGTTCGGTGTCAAGGTTGTATCTGCTGCCCCTCAAGGATTTTGCATGTTAAGCTAAGCAGCCAAAGGCGAAAATGTCTGAAATAATTTCAATGACTCTGAAACGGAGAAGCAGTGGAAGTGGATTGGTATTGACACGATTGAAATTTTATTTTTGTTCATAAGTCATAACATTTGCAATTTAATTATAGCTTTTAATCAACTTTTTTAGAAATCAAATTGTTACGGTCATACATAGTATTGTGTTTATCTGCTAGTTCAACATTCGTTCTCCTGAAGAATTATCTATCCTCACAGGATAAATAAAATTGAATTATTAACACATCAAATATTTCTTAATTCGATACGATTTAATTTTATCCACACAGGATACCATTGGCTCATATGGACACATCATACCCAATACCTTTAAAAAAAATCAGTGTATCTTGTTTCCAAGTTTACATTGTACTTTGTTAAAAATGAATTATTTTATCACATACATTTAATCACGAAGGACAGTACATATATTTCCACAAAATTCATCAAGCCTATTCTCTACTGCCGCCAAGCGTGTTGCTTAAACGTTCTTTAGAGGATACGGACAACGCCATGCAAAGTTACGAGATGCCACCCAACATTTTGACCATCGCCCTGGGGCAAATGAAAACTGTTGAGTTACTATTCGACCCGCCGCCGGAGGAATCAAAAGCTGAAACCTACTATCCTAAAATGTGAAATTCCTTGGAACTACCGAGTCTCCTTCACAATAAGTGGCTCGCTGTGCTTCAAAACATTGCCGTCTCCGCTTAACATGATGACGACTTCGGAAGAACAAACTTGACCCAAAACTGCATCGATCGATGCACCTTGAGGCGCCGCATTATAATTTCGAAATTTCCAACCGGATGTTGAAGCTTCCACGAGTAATGTGACACGAAGAAGAGATTTTACCCACTTGGAGAAGGTGTTAGAAAGAAGTTCGATGATTCTTCTTCCACTCTGATGTCAGCTACCTAGGACACCTAGTCGAATGTGACGGCTTAAAAGCGTGCCCCTAGAAGATCAAGAAAGTTAAGGACTGGCTAAAAACCTTCAACCTGACCAAAGAACTTCACCACCATTGCCTGCCGTCTGCATTAATTCCCTCCACCCAACCGACCGAAAGGCGCTGCCGCATAACGTAAGGCTTGAATCGAGGGGATAGATCCGAGATAGTAATGGTAGAATAGAATAAAGTAAGGAATCACGAGGAAGAGTTTGGCACAGATTAAGGGTTAAGCATAAAAGTTTTCAGGTTATACGTTGAGCAAACTGACAAGATGTGGAAGATGCCATGGAAGTCCAAATATAATACCCTAAAGGGATCGTGTTGGGCATATGTCGAACTACAATGGCTAAGGAGTAGAGGACGAAAGAATTTAGTCGCTCTACTAGGAACGTTAAAATTTCAGCGTGTAAGTAAATTCTGGCTGTCTACATTACCATTATTAAGGTTATATATGACCACGACACCCAGCCTCGTTCTTCGGTTTGTTAGGGATGGTAAGTTGATTAATAAAAAGCTACTTGGTAAGAGGGAAGGTGAAGATTTACATTCCAATTAAGTCGTCTAAAGGCGAAGGTAGTTTTTTTTATAAGATTCTGTGATATCGGTGTACCCCATTATATACGTTATATAACGGAAATATAACAAATACGATATATTTTGTAATATACGGGTCATTAAATTCAGTTGGCCAGGTGGATTCAGTTGGATTCCATTTACTGAGGATCCGAAGCAGTTTTATAGCTTTGCAAGCGCAACAATGTATCTTTTCCTCTTCTGCTTTCGATTGAGATCTCATATGCGAACATTGATCAGGCAACGGTCGATCTCCTAGATCATTTTTTAAAAAATGCATTATCTGAATAAAACGAGATAAATTTTATTGAAAAATTATGAAAATAATTGAATTTATAAAACTTTTCCTTAAAAAACTTAATTCAACTTTGCAGGCATTCCGGAGTAACAGTATGTAAAAGAAGAAGACTGTAAAAGAAGAAACAATTATTTTTACTTTTATTCAAATTTGTGTCGTTTCATTCAGTATTAATGAGACAACATATTTATGTGCTATAATTGACAGACATTCTTGTAAGTTCGAAATACATTCATGTAATTCTTGTAAAATCGGTTTATTAAAACGCTTGCAGGAATTTTTAAACGCAAACAAGTCCCAAAAAACGGTTTTTTAATAATATCTTTAAATTTTGAGGGTGATTGAAAAATTTCAAACACGGTTTTGTGTTATTCTCGACCTGATAAACAATTCTTACTTAAAAAGTGCAGGATCACTGTTGCAACCTACAATACAACATATGCTGATCCTGTAAGAAACTACAACAATGAAATACAACATACAATAATCCTGCAATGACCTTCAATATGGCGATCGTGACAAGGCACTACGGCTGGATGGATCGGAAGTGGGAACTGGACGGACCAACAATAAAGAATAGCGCAAAGAAACTTGCTGTTATTTAAACAACAAACGCCACCACCCTGGGCAATAGCGCAAAAATTACAAGAAGATCTTGACTTTTGTGAATCGAGTCAATAATATAAAAAGCCAATAACTCCAGCTCACTCATCAATAAAAATTATAAAAAAATCGCACCTCCACTTCCGAAGAAGCTATCGAAAGAACCAAGAAATGCCCAAAGAATTTCCCGGGACCACTCGAAAGTCCCAACTGTCAATTGGCTTATACCAAATCTGTGCGATGTGCGGGCAGGCCGCCTCTTATGTCAGCGAGGGAGCATCAGCGTGCCAACCGGCAACAACCAGCTGATGCAGCCAAGTAAAATATAGAATAAAATTAATTAAACATAAAATAAAATAAACCATATATATATGTACATATATAACACACAATTTTTAAATAGAGCGATACCATTTCTGCCCAATTGCAGTATAGCATGTACGAAATAATAGGTAGAACGATGTAAAAAAAAAGAACACAAATTAAAAATTTTGTACTACACATAAATTTAGTATGACACACACAAATCAAAAATATTTTAAATTAAAAGTTATACTTAATATTTCACATATATATCCCATATGTATTCATGCAATACAACAACAGAAGCAAATATGAAAATTGATGAAAATTTTGATATCAATAATATAATCACAAAGGGTGTAATCGACTAAAATAGTGGAACCCACTCCAAATGTAATTAATAAAATAAATTAAGTCTCAATTTAAAATCACACTCCCCAAATCACACAGCGCTGCAGTCAACAGGCCTGCGGACTTCGAGGGACTGGTTTCGTAAGTAAACAAATAGTCTCGATCATTTAAATTATACCGCTCTAAGAAAGCGTTTGAATATTCGGTAAATGTCCCAATGCCTAAAATGTTGTTTACTTTAACTTTTCTTATATATATGGTACATTTTTTAGCCTACATATCCGAAACTATAAGAAAATTTGTTAGTTAAGCTAAATTAAACTAAATTAAATTAATGTAATTAACTAATTGATAATTAACTGATTGATTGAATAAATGAAGACTTTTGAAATGAAGTAAAACTACACCTTTATGGGGACCTGAGCTTAACGAATTCGGTGTATATGGGTAAGAGCAGCATTAATTCGTTGTTAAGTCTTTACAGGTAGGGCGGGGCAAATAGAAGATATACACCTCAGTACTTTAATAAAAAGTTTTCTGTCTGCAATTCACATCATTCCAAATGACTGTATTCGCTTTTAAGCCTTCGCAACTCTGTCTACCAGTTTTTATTTTTGAGCTAGGCTATTACCGTAGGCAGAATATGCATCGTCGGAAATGGATTTTCGCCGTGTTCGTCACAGAATAAAATGGCGCCCATCGTGGGGCGAGCAAACAAAATATAAAATACAAGAAAACCTAACCATTGCAGCCCATTCTCTCACGAGCTGTAGTCCAACCGTCCCTAACAGTCATCCTCCCATACTAGTATCGTTAGTTTCCGAAAACCTTTCTTGATTCTTCTAGGGTTGATGTGTTTTGGGAAAATCCTCAGAACCAGACCAGGGAATAAGTTTTAGGAAATATGGAAAAAATAAAAGGATAGGGAAATATGTTTCTCTAGAAGCATCATATCTATATATAAGATTGTCAAAAAGTCTTGCTTTATTTTTATTGAATTTTCAATTGTTCATAAAATTGGTTATAATATTGCGATTTAAATCAAATATGCACCGTTTTGTTCGATGACAAGTTCCCAACGAGATGCCAATTTCATAATGCCCCTCTTATAGAAAGTCGATTCCCTATTCGCAAAAAACTCGCAGAGCCAATTTTCACAGGACTCTCGTGTGGCCAACTTAGCCGACTACCAAGCTCGTTCGACATGGACAGAAATAGTTGGTAATCATTTGGTGCAAAAGAACCTCCCATCCGAGCTCCCGAAGCTTCTGGCGCGTCACCAAAGATGTGTGTGGCCTGGCGTTGTCCTGATGGGAGACAATTCGGCCTCAGTTGATCAAAGATTGCCTCTTCTGCATGAGCGCTCCATTCAAGAGGTCCAGTTGTTGGCAGTACAGGTCCAATTAAGCGGAGCAGCTCATAGTGAATGATTTATATTTAAGAAATTTAGATTATATTTAAGAAATACGGAGTGGAGGGTGTATTGGCTGAAATATTTCAGTAATAACTTCTTCTTATTCACTTGAACAACTCATTAAACCATAAATAATCATAAATTCGGCAATACCTAATTTTCGAATATTTTGGCTTCAATTTTGACTCATTTTAGCTTTACAGGAAGTTTCCTAAAAAATATTGAAAATAATATTGATTGGAACATTTAAGCAGTATACTCTTTCATTTAACGCAATGAGCACATCTGGTTGGTTTAAATTCAATGTAGATATGAAAATTCAAATAGAAACCATTGTAACATAAAAATTGAAATCGATAGAGTAAAAGATAAGACCCAAGTTCACTACAAAATTCAGGCATCCGAAATTCAAATAGTGAAAATAAAATATTTTAATCAAACTTCTATGGTTATTGATATTGAACATCGAAAACGAAATAATGTCAGTTAGACGTCGTCCTGAAAATAGCTCAAGAGAAGCCGTTGAGTCCGTGAAATGTTCCATTTGCAATGATTTTAACGCAGAGATAGAATTCTCCGAAACCCTTGAAACCCCTTGTGAACACCGTTTTCATAGAATGTTTTCCTGGTTACTACAAAACGAAACGTGTTCAAATTATTGCCAACCCTGTTCATCTCCTAAAGTCAATTATACGCGAGGAGCCCATGACACTAACTTAGAAGTTCCGAGGGTCAAAAATGGTTACTAGAACTCGTCCGATTACGAGACCTTACACAAGGTCAATCACCACCGCATCCAATAATCGACCGAGTACAAGCTCGCCAGTTCAGCATTCACCTCGTGCAAGAGGTTTGCAATGAGCGACTAGCGTTTTAGAAGGGAGAATTTAGGATCTCATAGAAAATGCTTTAGAAGCTTACCAAACTTAACTTTCATCAACATTATAAGAAAATAAAAATACTGGCAATGCAAAACCTTAACATACCTACCTCTCATAGACAATCAGCAAGTCAGCCTTTGATAATCATTTGCCCGGGAATCATAACATATCCGATAACCGTTCACTGGAGAATCATAGAAAGAGTCAACCCATCCGACTTGACCAAATTTCAAGCTTTATTGTTAAATTGATGTTATAATAACAATAAAATTAAAGCCCAATCCGGGAAAATAATACACAAGAACAACATCAGAAACTTAGTATCAGACTATTCATAGTCGTCGAACGGTCAAATCCACAGCCGCGCAAGATAGAAGAACACGAAGATCAGGCGAACAAATCGAAGAAGATACAAATGTGCGTGTGAGCATGGCGCAGTTGCGTCAATCCGAATCGCAAGAGGCACGAGATGATCGTAATCAAGAAAGACAACTACAACCAAGAGAAGCACGCAGATTCATAGTTAATCGACATAGAAGAATTGACCAACAACGCCAAGAATTGTGAACTACAGTTCGATAATGTAGAAATGACAGGCATTGTTAGTCGCAAAGTTCCACCACTTAATGACGAACAAAAAATTATTTACGACCGCATTATGCTTGCAGTTGCGGCAGGACAAGAAGGATTCTTTTTTTTTTGGATGCACCAGGTGGAACTGGCAACATTCCTTATTTCGCTACTGCTTGCCGATATACGATCAAAAAATGGCTTCGCATTGGCCTTTGCGTCTTCTGGCAATGCAGCAACTTTATTAGATGGGGCAGAACAGCTCATTCAGCACTTAAGCTGCCATTGAACATTCAAAATAATCCAGATGCAGTGTGCAACCACTAACCATACAGCATATAGACTACTCATTTCATACAACAAAAATGGACGCAAAAATTTCTTGCGACAGGCCCCAGCAGGCCCCAGAGAAAATCTTACTCTCATTCTTACGCTCTTTCTTACGCTCATATTCTCAAAAAAAAATTTTGGTTCTTCAGTCGCGGAGAGGCCCTTCATCAAGATGGTTGATCCGCGGATAAATTCATCTTTATATGTATGCGTGCTCACATATTCACATACACGGTTTCATGTGTGTGCATTCTTTTTCGTTTTGAAACCAACCAAAATTTTAGATTTTTGTAACTTTTCAGGCTTGCTACCCTAAAAATGGGGGCTACTCATTGTTGGGTTCATGACGAAAAAATTGTATTATGTTATATTATATTTTTAAATATTTCAGCATTCATTTTATAAATGTTTAGAAAAACGATTAAGTGGTAGCAGAAAAATTTTTATATATAAAATATTTAAAAAATAATGGAAATCCTTTTACTATGATTGGAACAGGGCATCTTTCAGTCGGTTTTGCTTAAAACCCAAATATTTTTCTATGTTGATATTTTTCAAACAGATGGTGCTTGCATACCCTGCTGATGCCCACAAAAACTAAAAATCAGCTGTTGTTGTTTATGCTCACTCCCTTAAAAATCATTTATCAAAAGGGTATGCTAGCACTATCCGCTTGCAGAAAATAAAACAACTTAAATAAAATCGGGGTTTTAAGTGATACCGACTCAAATGTACCCTCTTTCTACTATAGTATAAAGATTTTTATTCATTCGTAATAATTATATATGAAAATCATTTTACTGCTACCACTGCATTGTATTCCCAAACAAAAAAACAATTTATTCTGAAATAATAATAAATAAAATATATATTCTTTCATCATCATTAACTCAATAATGCATACCCCAATTTTTTTAGGGTATCAAGCCTGAAAAGTTACAAAAATCTAAAATTTTGGTTGGATTCAAAACGAAAAAGAACGCACACACATGCCACCGTGTATGTGAATATGTGAGCACGCATACATATAAAGATGAATTTAACCGCGGATCAACCATCTTGATGAAGGGCCTCTCCGCGACTGAAGAACCAAAAAATTTTTTTGAGAATATGAGCGTAAGAAAGAGCGTAAGAATGAGAGTAAGATTTTCTCTGGGGCCTGCTGGGGCCTGTCGCAAGAAATTTTTGCGTCCATTTTCGTTATATGAAATGAGTTGTCTATATGCTGTATGGTTAGTGGTGCAACATAGAAAAACAATCGTCTCTGAGCATATTTTTTTTTTTTTTTTTAGACTTTGGTTGTTTATTTTGAATCTTCTCTTACGAGACTAACAAAATGTGTTAAAATCTTAAAGTACTACATTATTCTAACAGTTTATTAAACTGTGTTTGTGTTAGGCTGTCCTAATAATTGTCGCTGGATGGGACGGTCGTTACGACGAAGGCGGGAACGGCTACACACCAACGTTAATGCTCTAGCGAGGTGGTTTGGATGGGTTAACAGCTTTGTGTAGTAATTTTCCATGTGTTGTGCTATTACATCTCGGACGGGGAGAATATTCAAGTCTCTATGAATGTTTTCACTCCGAACGTACCACCGTGCCCCGGTAATAGTTCTCAAGATCTTTGATTGGGCTCTCTGCACGATTTCTACGTTGCTGTTGCTGGCGCTCCCCCACAACTGGGAGCCATAAGTCCAGATTGGTTTCAAAACGGAGTTATAGAGAAGAACCTTATACTCCAGACTGAGGGGGGAGCGGAAGTTTATAAGCCAATGCAGACTGTTTGCCTTCAGCTTTAGGTGAGTTCGTTTGGCTTCAATGTGCGTGCGCCAGGTAAGCCGTCTATCGAGATGTACGCCAAGATATGTTACTTCATCTGACTGAGGAAGCACGGTGTTGTTTAGTGTAACGTTTGGGCAATTACGTCTGTTTAAGGTAAAGGTTACATGTTTACATTTTTGTTCATTTACTTTTATACGCCAGTCTGAGAGCCATTTCTCTACTGCATCTAGGTGGGTCGCAAGTTGCGCTGAAGCTTGTTGTGGACATTTAGATCGGCTGAGGATCGCGGTGTCGTCAGCAAACGTAGACATAGTTAGTTGCCTACTCGTAGGGATATCGGAAGTGTAGAGTAGGTATAAAGTTGGCCCGAGAACGCTGCCTTGTGGAACTCCAGCTTCGATGTTATGTTCAGCTGACATGGAAGTATTGCATCTCACAACAAATGTCCTGTTGTAGAGATAAGACTTTAAGAGTTTATGCGTGTTGTTAGGGAGCATTATTTTGATTTTATGCATTAGGCCATCAAGCCATACTCTGTCGAATGCTTGAGAGACGTCCAGGAATACCGCAGTGCAGTATTCCCTATTTTCAAATGCACTTCGAATTTCCGATGTTATGCGGTTCACCTGCTCGATAGTTCCATGTTTTTCGCGAAAGCCGAATTGGTGTGCTGGGATACTATTATGTCTTCTAAAGTGTGGTATGATACGGGTTAAAAGGCATTTTTCAAATAGTTTTGATAGACACGAAAGTAAACTTATTGGTCTGTATGAAGAGGTGAGCGTGTGGTCTTTACCAGGTTTTGGTATCATAATGATGATTGACTTTTTCCACCTCTTTGGGAAGTAACCCAGTCTTGTCATTGCGTTGAACAACTGGCATATGGTACCAACAGCGCATAATGGAAGTTCAATAAGCATTTTTGGAGTGATTAGATCGCAGCCTGGAGATTTTCTTGGTTGTAACTGCTCTTTTATAATTTTTATGACTTCGCATGGTCGAAATACGATTGGTTCGACAATAGGAAGGTCGTTCTCTGTTGGTGATCTTATATTACACTCGTTTGTTGCTGGATTAGGCTGGAACACGTTTTCAAGGTGGGCAGCGAATGTGTTGGCTCTGTCTTTGTCGCTTCGGGCCCAGCAACCTGCGGGTGTCTTTATTGGCGTAACTGTTATTGTTGGAGGGCTCAGTGTTGAGTGTGCTTTCCATAGTGGGAATTTTGAGCTGGATGGTGATAGTTGCTCTATATAGCGCTGTTGGGATCTGTCTTCTTCTTGTCGTAGTGCCTTGGTGAGTCGACGTGAAGCTTCTTTTAACTGTTGCTTTGCAGCTGGCGATCGAAGTAATTGCCATTCGCGCCGGGAACGACGCTTTGCCAGAACTAGCTGCTCTATTTCTGCATTCGTGTGCTTGGTGTTATTTGTTTTATTTTCCCTTCGTGGTGTTGCGATACGAGCCGCTGAAGCCAAGACTGACTCTAGCATGCTTACTGTTCTGTTGATGTCATCTTCGCCGGTTAGCTGTGGTGTAAGTTCGATGTGCGAACTTACGTATTTTTTGAATTTGAGCCAGTTTGTGCTGTTAGAGGTCAACATAACGGGGTTGACATTACTAACTGGCTGTTGGCTTAGACTGAAGAGTACTGGCGAGTGGTCTGATGATAGATCCGAGAGAGAACTGGCGCTGATCAGATTTCGAGGGATGTTTTTTGTAATTGCGAAGTCAATCAGGTCGGGCAGTTTTCTGGGGTTACTAGGCCAGTGTGTAGGTGAACCCGGGGAAACGCAGTCAAGTTTATTGCTCGGTTTTATGATTGCGTAGTACAATTGCCTACCTTTCGGCGTCACGAGGCGAGATCCCCAGTGCGTATGCTTGGCGTTATAGTCTCCTGCTGCTATAAAGTATTTGCCTAGCGAGTTGAAGTAGTCGATAAATTGGGCTTCGGATATCTTGAATCGGGGAGGACAGTATACCGCTGCTAGAGCTAGATTGTGGCAACCCAACTGTATGTTGATAGATGTGGCTTGCAGGTAACTAGTAGCAAACGTGTTGTGGAAGTGGTGCTTGATGCGGTTTCTAATCAGGATTCCGGTGCCTCCATGGGCCTTTCCATCGGGATGATTAGTATTGTAAAACGTATACCCTCGGATTTGGAAGTTGTATTTGTTGGTAAGGTGGGTTTCGGCAAGTAACATTACGTCGATTTCATTGTCATTCATAAATTGTGATAGCTCAAGTTTGTGACGTGAAACGCCGTTGGCATTCCACAGTACAATGCGCAAGGGAGCCATTAATTATTTTGATAAGGTGTTTTGGAGCAACTGAATCAAAATGTTTTGATTTGTCAACATACTTTGCATGGTCGTTCGCATAAAAGAAATGAATTCATCCATACTTTTTTGCAATGTGAGTATCATTGTTTCCATTTTATTTTCTGTGTGCTCTGCAGGTTGGTAAGAGACTGTAGGTGGGGGTTGGGCGTTGTAGGCAGGGCTCGCATGTCCCGATTTTATAACGCTTGCAAAGCTTACGTTTTTGGATATAATGGAACTGCCGAGTGAAGATCGGGCTGCTGACGAAAAGAAAACTTCAGGTGTGGATTTGGAGGGTATCAATGGTGTATGATGAGATCGTGCTGATGACACTCTTTGGTTGATCCGACTTTTTAACTCCTTGTATACTGGACAGCCTCGGTAGTTTGCTGTGTGGTCTCCTCCACAGTTACTACACTTTTTGCTATTTGGCACGTTTTTGAGTACGCACTCAGCAGAGGTATGCAGCCCTCCGCAAGCGACGCATACAGAGCGTAGTGTGCAGTAAGATTTGGTGTGTCCGTATTCCTGGCAGTTTGCACACTGGACTGGGCCATTGCGTTTGTGCGGCTCTTCAACCGTGATTCTGCGATGCAATAGATACTGGAGTTTGTAGATGGGATGGACTTCGTTTTTCTTGATGGCCTTAGAGTCAGGTACAAGTTCCACTTTAAAGAGAGGTTGCGGTTGTTTGTTTCGGTTACGTATATTTGAAACGGTTTTTACATTAAAGCCTTTGTCTTTTAGTGCCTGTTCGACTTCTGCAGTGCTTACGTCTGGTTCGATTCCTTTTATGACGGCTTGTTGACCTTTACTACTTTTTAGCTGGTAGGTGTAGTAGTTCATTTTCTTAGAATCTAAGAGCTCCGTCAATTCTCTATAGCTTTCTTCACTTTTAACTTGGACCTTTGTTTCATGTATGTCTCCTTTAGTCAAGGGGGTTACATGGAAGCTGTCTTTACCAATCAGATCTATTATTATATTAACGAGGTTGTTTGAGGTTTTCTCTCGAATATAAAGCGGAGGCGGCTTCGCTTTCTTTTTGTCCGTGTCTATGTCTGTAGCAGGAGTTTCGTCTGACGTGTCAGCCAAAATTTCGAATCTATTTGCTGTATTAGAGTTTAGCAGAGTACCTTGGCTTGAGGGACCCCGATTGATTTTTGCGACGTTACCCATTTTCGTGTCTTGAGGACTTAGTTTTCTTTTAATGTTTATGTAGCGATCCATGCCAGTCTGTATGGTCGAACCTTGCTTTTTAATTGGAGCGTTTGTCGCTGCAGTAGGTAAATCCGCTGGCACAGCAGGTAGAACGATCGACTGTATCGGGCATACAGACGAAACTGATGTTGTTGTTGTCATTGCATTTACAGTTGCTAATGACGTCACTGTGCTGGTGACCGTGGCCAAACATGTGGGTAAATTGGCTACTGCAGAAGCTTTTGTTGTTGCTGCTTCGGCTACATCAGTCGATACGAAAGAGAAGTATGCATTGCTCTTTTGCAGCGAGAGCCGACGTTCGTCTTGTTGACGCTGGCGCTGCGCCCTAATTTCGTTTGGGTTCATCGCCTTATTGGTTTGTTTCTTTTATTTTTGTATAATAAGCACTAATCAAAAAAAAAAAAAAACACAAAATACAGTAACATACGACTTTTCGTCGCAACAAGCGTCTTTTCGCCGTTTATTTTCTTATTTTATATCGATTGTCTTCCGGAGCACAAGAGAAACAATAAAACGTCTGCACTCGCCGACGTTCGAATTGTATGAGCATATTGTAAAATACATATTTGGGATGAGTGCACTATGGCTCATAAACATTCGCTTGAGGCATTGGATAGGACCACTAACCATACAGCATATGGACTACTCATTTTATACAACGAAAATGGACTCAAAAATTTCTTGCGGCAGGCCCCAGCAGGCCCCAGAGAGAGTCTTACTCTCATTCTTACGCTCATATTCTCAAAAAAATGTTTTGGTTCTTCAGTAGCTGAGAGGCCCTTCATCAAGATGGTTGATCCGTGGTTAAATTCATCTTTATATGTATGCGTGCTCACATATTCACATACACGGTTTCATAGGTGTGCGTTCTGTTTCGTTTTGAAGCCAACCAACCAATTTTAGATTTTCGTAACTTTTCAAGCTTGCTACCCTTAAAATGGGGGCTACTCATTGTTGGGTTAACGGCGAAAAAATTGTATAACGTTTTTTTTATATTTTTAAATATTTCAGCATGCATTTTATAAATGTTTAGAAAAAAGATTAAGTGGTAGCAGACAAATTTTTATATATAAAATATTTAAAAAATAATGGAAATCCATTTACGATGATTGGAACAGTGTATCTTTCAGTCGGTTTTGCTTAGAGCCTAAATTGTTTTCTATGTTGATATTTTTCAAACGGATGGTGCTTGCATACCCTACACAAACTAAAAATCAGCTGTTGTTGTTTATGCTCACTCCCTTAAAAATCATCTATCAATAGGGTATGCAAGCACCATCCGCATGCAGAAGAAAAACAACTTAAAAGCAATCGGGGTTTTAAGTGATACCGACTCAAATGTATCCTGTTTCTACCATAGTATAAAGATTTTTATTCATTCGTAATAATTATATATGAAAAACATTTTTTTTGCTACCACTGCATCGTATATCAAATAAAAAATGTACTCTGAAATATTAATAAATAAAATGTATATTCTTTCATCATCATTAACCCAATCATGCATGCTCCAATTTTTTTAGGGTAGCAAGCCTGAAAAGTTACGAAAATCTACAATTTTGGTTGATTTCAAAACGAAAAAAAAGCACACACATGAAACCGTGTATGGGAAAATGTGCGCACGCATACATATAAAGATGAATTTAACCGCGGATCCACCAACCAAAACATTTTTTTTAGAATATAAGCGTAAGATTGAAAGAATAAGAATAAGATTCTCTCTGGGGCCTGTCGCAAGAAATTTTTGCGTCCATTTTCGTTGTATAAAATGAGTAGTCTATATGCTGTATAACTAGTGATAGGACATTGAGGGATATAAAAATCAATGATAAATTAGTTGGCGGCTCTCTGTTACTCCTTTGAGGTTATTTCAGACAAACTCTTCTCTTTATTCCACGTTCAACGTACGCTGATGATATCAATGCTTGCTTAAAATATTCGCGACTGTGTCGTAATGTTGAAAAAGTACAACTGACGAAGAACATGGGCGTTCAAATGCTTCGGAATCCATCCGCCGAAACTTTCTCTGAACAACTGTTACATATTGGGGAAAGCAAGGGGAAAATTGCTGTACATGAAAATACTGGATGTATAAAATTACAAACGGACCTCTGCACAATCGTCGACTCGCAAAATACTCTCATTGATCGCATATTTCCCAATGTACACACACAATATAAAAATCATAAGTGGTTGGCAGAAAGAGTGATTTTGTCAGCAAAAAATGTGGTCGTCAATGCATTAAATTTACAAATATAACAAATCTATTGCAGCTATGCAGTTTACAAATCTATTGATATCATACAAACCTATTGATGCAGTTTGTGATGGCAACGTAACTGTGAATTATCCAATTGAGTTTTTAAATTCATTGGATTTGCCAGGCATGCCGCCACACCATTTACACCACACCATGGTACACGATTAGTAATTAAGAAAATAATGAAAAATATCATTGAAGCCAGCATTTTGAATGGGAAGTTTCGAGGCGAAAATGGGTTATTGCCACGAATCCCAAAGATTCCTACAGACCAATTCGATAGCATTCGCTATGACGATCAATAAGTCACAAGGCCAAGCATTATCTGTATGTGGCTTAGATTTGGAAGCACCATGCTTTTCCCACGTGGCATGTTCTAATGTTCTCGCGTCGGTAAACCATCCAGTTTATTTGTACTGGCTAAAGACAGACTAACCATGAATATTGTGCACTCCATTGCGCTGAGAGAATAATCTTTTTTATACCCTTGCAGAGGGTATTATAATTTTAGTCAAAAGTGCGCAACGCAGTGAAGGAGACATCTCCGACCCTATAAAGTATATACATTCTTGATCAGGATCACCTCCTGAGTCGATATAAGCATGTCCGTCTGTCCATCTGTCCGTTCGTCTGTTTCTAAAAAAACTAGTCTCTCAGTTTTAAAGCCATCGTCTTCAAACTTTGCACACAACCTTCTTTCCTTTGCAGGCAGTATATAAGTCGGAACGGCCGGGATCGGCCGACTATATCTTATAGCTGCCATATAGCTGATTGATCTGAAATGGCATAACTTCGTTGTTTTTTAAGTTAGAAGGATGGGACATTGTATGGATTCCGCATTATTCATAAAGAATTGATGTAATTCGTATTCATAAAGTATTAAAAATATTCATAAAGTTAATAAAGATCAATTAATTAACTTAAATAAATAACAAATATAAATAATAATAAAAATGCAACAATTTTCAACGCCTTTGATTATAAGCCCCGTACAGTAGAACTCCGGAGCGGTTCCTGACCAAAATATTGGCAGTGGCTAGCAGCACCACATCACCAAAACGATCCTTGGAGACAAAAGAATTGACGGGAGCAGTTTCTCACCGAGAAACAGCGTCGCTAGATGCGGAAAAATCGGGAGAGGGGTGTTGGCCTTGAGCTGGCGAATGCAGCAACCCGACTGATGAATGGGTTTGTGTCAACCATGGTCGAGAACAGTGACCGAAATTCAAGCCACTCCCCATAACCTCCACTAAAAGTGGAAACTGGCAGTGGCGGCAAAGCCTGAAAGGTTCTGCCAAACGACGGATCGAAATTGGTGGCAGAAGCTGCGTTGGTCAGCGTCGAACTTGCCGGCAACAACCTGGAGCGCCGCATAATCTCCTGATCCAGAATGAATCGTGCCACCCTCGCCGCATCGTTGAAGTTGACGCGCAGATCGCTCCTGAGATCTGCAACATCCATCTCGGACAGATCCTTGTGTGTGCTCTTGAAATCCGCAACAATTCCCTCCAATTCGCTGAGCCGCACATTTAACATCGCCTCCGGAAATGTCTCCACTGATTTCAAGGAGGACAACAATTCTTGAAGATCCTCAAAAAGGACAACTGCACTTTGACTCAGGAATACTTTCCTTCCAGGAGAGGCACAATCGAAAAACTGATTCATTTTCGTAACAAAAAATTTATTTTAGTTCGTTTATTTATTGTCAGCTCACGACCCACTGTGCAGCTTCTATATATCGGAGTAATATATGTATGAGCGATTGTAACACTCGGCAAACAGTGTATGTATGTATGTCAACAGATGCTAATATTTCGCGCATAAATCAGGAACCGAATAATGTTTTTTAATTTTTTTATTTGTTTATGTTTATATATTTTAAGCCGCGCAGCTCAACTTATCAATCACGTCGGGATTCACCAATGTTTAGTTACCGAACGATTTCGGGAGCTTTACGTTTGTGTTCTAAATATTATATATATAACAATATAAAACAAGCACAATTCGATTTATAGATATTGATACAATTTATTTAATTGTTTTGGGGTTTCTACAAATGATATATGTACATATGTGACTGAATAGAGTTGACGACCGATTTAGAATAATGAGGCGGGAGCGTGGCTCAACGCCTGATGCAGCGGAGCGATCGAGAGATCCCGCGAGAGAGCGAGACAAACGCTGGCGCATGACAGCAAACACAGGTGGCCGATCGAATGCACGAGAGCTGGCGACGAGAATAGAGCGAGAGACGCGAACATATATATAAAAGAAAATGACGTCACGAATTCAATAAATTATTGCCGGTCAAACTTCTTTCCGGCTGCTGCTTGACCCGACACTAGTAATAAATAAAATTTTAGGGGAGAAAATTAATCAAAGTAACGTTACGAATGGCTATGGATCCTAATGGATCCTAAGTAAACAGAACTCGTCAGTGACGAATATAACTCTTATAACATTCTGCGTTATGCACCGGGATTGAACCGAGCTACTAAGTATCTTGAATAACTAGATGTACAGCCACATAATTTATGCTTATTTAAATGTCTTTACATAACGTTCTTTAAATTTAATAGGTGCTTTGTATACCAAGGCGGATTAGTAGAATCGGACGGATATTTCCACAAAACGCAAGCATCGAAAAATATATTCAAAGTGTAATGAAATTTATGTAAGAAAATGTTTATACCTTCACATTCCAGATGATCGGACCAATATTCCAAATGAGAACAGATGTTCCCAGATTTGCTTCAACACGCTCTTCTGAATAAAGCGGTGTGATGGAATGCATTTTGCTGGGATTCATTAAACCTAACAGCTTCTTTTCTCGACATATTCTTGCTGACCGTCCCGTTTCCCTTTGAGGATGGCGGTAAGAGGTCTAGCAATAGAGGGAAAATCCTGTGCGAGTGCGAGTTACGCAAAAAAGACGATGAATTATCAATGTTAGACCACAAGGGGAAGTTGAAGTCACCCAGATCTATCAGCTGATCACCATTAATCAGCTGGTCATCGCCAAAACGATCAGAATAGCGGACAAATGTTGCCAGTATGTGGGGGGTTCGGACGAAGGTGGTATGTAAGAACAGGTAACTTATAAAGATTGACCTCACAAGTAGACTTTAATACAAATAAACTCTATGTCATCAAACTCTTGTGATTTTACCTCTTCAGAAACGAATTTGGAGTGTACAGAAATTAACGCTCCTCTTGATGATTGACTGCCCGCCTTATAGCTCCGGACGCCGTCCTCACCATAACGCTAGGAACATTGGAGCACCATTTCCGCAGCTGAAATTCGCTCTTGGACAAAAGCGCTGAAATCTTCCCTAAAATGCCAACAACCTAATCCTTGGAGCCACCACCTTCTAATCGCACGGAGTTCTTAACAACATGAATCTTGCAATCCAGTCTTCCTTTGACACCATCACTTCCAGAACTGTCCAATGCAAAATTGGGCATAAGGTCAGTGATGTTGGAGGCTACGATCGCAGAAAATTGCGCCGAGTAGTCAGAGCATTGAGATTGCCAGCTGACTTGCACAGCAAACCCATCGGTAGAAAACCCTGTGTCACCTATACCGGACACAGAAACCGGAAACTTTATCTTCCGCAGCTGCAGCTGGTTCGCCAGCCTTGAGGTGACCAGATGCACCTGCGAACCAGAATCGAGCAGCGCTCGGCAGGGCAGTAGAACTCCGGAGCGGTTCCTGACCAAAATATTGGCAGTGGCTAGCAGCACTACATCACCAAAACGATCCTTAGCGAATAGAGAATTGACGGGAGCGGACGCTGACCGAGAAACAGCGTCGCTAGATGCGGAAAAATCGTCGAACTTGCCGGCAACAACCTGGAGCGCCGCATAATCTCCTGATCCAGAATGAATCGTGCCACCCTCGCCGCATCGTTGAAGTTGACGCGCAGATCGCTCCTGAGTTCTGCAACATCCATCTCGGACAGATCCTTGTGTGTGCTCTTGAAATCCGCAACAATTCCCTCCAATTCGCTGAGCCGCACATTTAACATCGCCTCCGGAAATGTCTCCACTGATTTCAAGGAGGACAACAATTCTTGAAGATCCTCAAAAAGGACAACTGCACTTTGACTCAGGAATACTTTCCTTCCAGGAGAGGCACAATCGAAAAACTGATTCATTTTCGTAACAAAAAATTTATTTTAGTTCGTTTATTTATTGTCAGCTCACGACCCACTGTGCAGCTTCTATATATCGGAGTAATATATGTATGAGCGATTGTAACACTCGGCAAACAGTGTATGTATGTATGTCAACAGATGCTAATATTTCGCGCATAAATCAGGAACCGAATAATGTTTTTTAATTTTTTTATTTGTTTATGTTTATATATTTTAAGCCGCGCAGCTCAACTTATCAATCACGTCGGGATTCACCAATGTTTAGTTACCGAACGATTTCGGGAGCTTTACGTTTGTGTTCTAAATATTATATATATAACAATATAAAACAAGCACAATTCGATTTATAGATATTGATACAATTTATTTAATTGTTTTGGGGTTTCTACAAATGATATATGTACATATGTGACTGAATAGAGTTGACGACCGATTTAGAATAATGAGGCGGGAGCGTGGCTCAACGCCTGATGCAGCGGAGCGATCGAGAGATCCCGCGAGAGAGCGAGACAAACGCTGGCGCATGACAGCAAGTACAGGTGGCCGATCGAATGCACGAGAGCTGGCGACGAGAATAGAGCGAGAGACGCGAACATATATATAAAAGAAAATGACGTCACGAATTCAATAAATTATTGCCAGTCAAACTTCTTTCCGGCTGCTGCTTGACCCGACACTAGTAATAAATAAAATTTTAGGCGAGAAAATTAATCAAAGTAACGTTACGAATGGCATTCCAAAAATTCAAACGAAATAATTAACGAAGAGGCAAATATTCTCAAAAATAAAATCCAAATAGTAAAAGATGAAATTTCGAATATACTACATGCAATAACTTGGGCCAAACCAATTTTTTTTCGCGTGCTTCCCACTGCATACGTACAGCCCACCTCCCGTCCAACCGACCGAGGGACGTTGTCGCCTTACGTACGGCTTAAATCGCGGGGATAGATCCGAGAAAGTTTAAGAGAAGAGTAAGAGTAAGATATTATGAGAAAGAATGTTGCTCAAATAAAGCGTTTAGTATAAAGGATTTAAGATTGTTATTACGGTAAATTGACAAGATGTGGTAGAGACCATTGTAGTCCGAACTACAATGGTACAGAGACCATTGGATCGTGTTGGACGTATGTCGGACTACAATGGGTAAGGAGTAGAGGACGAAAGTTTCTACTGTGATAAGAGGTGGTGAAGATTTGCATCCCAACTTAGTCTCCTAAAGGTGAAAGTCAGAAAGATGTTTTTATACGTATTGGGGACTTCAGACACACGATCCATACTACAGAATTTTTTAACCATCTTCTAATAAAACCAAGTCCATCTATAGCTTTATTAACCATGGTGGATAAATGGTCGGTAAATATAAGTTTCAAATCTGATAGGACACCCAGATTATTATCCTGAGTTAATCGTTCTAAGGCGTTCCCATAGAGAAAGTAGCCTGGTGAGGAATAGATCGATAAAATGACATGAGTTATTTGCTAAACACCAATTTTGAAAATTATCCAAATTTGATTGAAGTCTAGATTGGGCGCTAGTGAATCTATACTGAAGACAAAGCCTAACGTCATCTGCGTACATAAGTACAACTGAATTAGTTAAGGCAAGGGGCAAGACGTAAATAAACAGTGTAAAAATTAAAGGTCCAAGATGGCTTCCTTGGGGCACCCTAGATGTGACGCGGACTAAACGCGAGGTAACATCTTTAAAGAAGACGCGCTGGATTCTTCCAGATAAGTAACCAGATAAGTAATCCAGATAGGAGATCAGTTGGGAATCCCAAAAAACTGAGTTTACTTATAAGAAGCGAATGGTTAACAGAGTCAAATGCTTTACTAAAGGCAGTGTAAATGACGTCTGTCTGTAAGCTACTCCGGAGGCCATCCGTGACAAAAGATGTTAGCTCCAAAAAGTTGGTAGTAGTGGAGCAGCGCTTCATGAACCCATGCTGGCACGGAGATATTATTAAACTAGATAGGTGTTTCAAAGGTGGTGTGATAAGTTTTTCAAAAAGCTTTGGAATTGCTGACAATTGAGAAATGGCTCTGTAATTGGCAGCGTCGGATTTTATCCCTGTTTTATGTAGTGGAATATTACAAGATTCGTTCCACATAAGAGGAAAGATCGGAGTCTCCAGCGATAGAGCAAAGAGTTTAAGGAGCGGTTCGCACAGAGCCTCGTCGCAGTTCTTCAGAACACAGCCTGGTACTCCATCGGGGCCTGGCGAATAAACGGGCTGAACCTTAAGAAGATCCGATAACACTTTTGACCACTTTGATCAAAAGATAGGCAAGGTTGACTGATTGGGTATTATAAATGTAAGGCTGAGGGGGACTGGTGCTATGTGAATACGTTGATTGAAAAAACTATGCAAAGAGATCGGTCATTGCTTGATCAGTGTTCGCATATGAGTTCTCAAACGTAAGCAGAGGAGAAAAAGATACATGTTTGCGCTTATTGTTTACAAAGTTATAAAACTGCTTCGGATCCTAAGTAAACAGAACTCGTCAATATAACTCCTATAACATTCTGCGTTATGCACCGGGATATTGAACCGAGCTACTAAGTATCTTACTAACTAAGTACTAAGTATCTAACTTGATGTACAAGCCATATATTGCTTTCTTCAGGAGCAATACCTTGCCAGGATTTGTTTCATCTGAGTACCCTTCCGGGTAACGGAATCGGAACATTTTCCGAAACAAGAGCGCCTTAGATATTGTACTGCTTCTTTAGGCGTCCAGGTTTTCCAGTCCGGATGATCTTAGGACGACCGGGGCCCCTACGTGCCTCTTCCACGGCATCTGTGCTCTCATCGGAGATACCGGCGTCGATGGATAAGTCAGAAACGATTTCTGCATCTCCGGGTCCCTGCTGCTGGCGAGCCTCCTCCAGTTCCTTCAGTTCGATCGTCACAGCATTGCCGATGCTTCGATGCCACGTCATGATTTTCATCAAATAACACATCCCGTTTCTCGACCAATTGTCGAGTTGATGGATCATATAGTCGATAACCTTTTGCTGCCACAGAGTACCCAACCAAAATGTACTTTCCCTTAGGTTGAAATTCGCTGTCCTTCCTCGGACCCTTGTCCAGAGCAACTGCAAGAGATCCAAAAACCTTTAGGTGTTTAACATACGGTCTCTTACCCGTCCACGCTTCCATATGAGTTATACTCTCTAATGCGCTGGTAGGGGAGCGGTTTCGCAGATAAACTCAAGTGACAGCTTCTGCCCAAAAATGATCTCCCAGCCCCGCATGGACCAGAAGGTATCTCGACATCCCCATTAGCGTACGATTTGCCGGTCCGCGACTCCATTTTGCTGGGGAGTATACGCTATTGTTAGCTGTCTGTCGATTCCATGCTGCCTCAGACATTCGTCAAACTGTTTATTGACAAATTTTCCGTCATTATTACTGCGCAGGCATTTAAGTCTTCATCCTGTCTGCCATTAAACCAGAATCTTGAATTCGATGAATTTGGGTCGCACCTCGTTCTTCTCACGCAGGAAGTAATCAAAAATCATCCTGGACTTATCGTCAATGAACGTCAGAAAATACTTGGAACCTTCGAGGGACAGTATTGGGAAAGGTCCACAAAAATCTGCATGAATCAGATCCAAATGCTACATTCCGGGCTAGCTACAGATCCGGGCTAGCTAAAGCCCGATTAGTTGTTGCTGATGGAAAAGGTTGAACATGGATTTTGCTAACCATACACGTTTGGATACCATCTCTTTCAAGCTATAGAAATTAATATGTGCGTATCTCTTGTGTAGCAAAATCCCATCAACAGCTGACATGGCAAAACATTTACTGCGGCCACCTTTAAACAAGTATAAGTTGCCAATCTTTTTGGCATTCACTAAGCATTCTCCATCTTGCATCACCATCTTGGCATTCTCTATGTCAAAGGTCACCTTGCACCTGTTCTGGACAGCACTGTTCACGGAATAGAAATTTCCGATCATCTTCGGAACGTAAATAATTTTTTTTAGTGTCAACATGCACTGACCTGTCTATATGTTGACATCACCTATATCTCCTGCTGGAAGGAAACCAGCATCGGCCAGTCCTGTTCAATGTGCTTGTCAAACTTTGTGAATAGCTCTCTTGCGCAACACATATGGCTTGTTGCGCCACTATCCAAGCACAATGTTGAATTGTCAATGTTGTTGACATCACAGGCGTGCAGCAGGCTGCCCCAAGAGTCCTCAGTGTTCTGGTTATGGTATTCGGGAGAACGTTGTTGAACGCTCCTTCTATGCCCAGAAAGGCTACCAGGGCGTATTGCTTCTGAGAAAAGTATTTCTCTATTTTGGAAATGAGCGGGTGGAGGGCAGTCTCGATGGATTTACCCTTTTGGTATGCATGCTATGCATCAGTGATTTGGGTGGGGTTAATAGTTGATCTATGTTGACTTATGACATTCTAACGTCTTAAAGAGGAAGAATGAAAGACTGAAAAGACCTTGTATTCGGTCCAGAGAGTCTCACCGCTTCCGTCTTTTGCTTTATTGAACAGGGCTCTGCTGGCCGTCTGGAGGGTTGCTAGCTCTGTAGACCACCAGGGTGGCCTTTTTCGCTTATTTGGTTTTGTTCTTGAACATGCTTTTCTGAGGGAATTGTTGCAAACTTGAGTGAATTCTTGCGCCAGAGTGTTGGTGCAATTATGTTTGACAGGATTCGGTAATTCTTGTAGATCTCCAGTTCCTTCTGGAGACCTTCTCCAAACCTTCTCCAGTTGGTTTTTTTATGATGGGATGTTTCTATGTACCTGTGGTCGGAGAAATAGTGATCTCTAGGATTTTTCAAAGGTTACGTGGCTACGTATCTGTTTCGATACAAGCGTGAGCTCAACAGATTCCTTGCGGTTTGCAATAATATAGGTGAGGTCAGCTCCCCTTTTGCAGAGAAAAAGGTTTGAAAAGATTTGTTTAGGAGCTCCCCCATTGCGAGTGGTGAGCGTTGGAGTCACATTCTAAAAAGGTAATAAAATTGAAAAGAAAGAAAGGTGATAAAATTGAAAAGAAACTCAACGCGATCATTTGTGTTGTAGCTCGCCCATTGTGAGTGGTGAGCGTTAGAGTCTCATTCTAAAAAGAGGCCTATGTTGAGGCTTTCGCTGTCCTGTCCTTTCTTTTCTACTAGCTCGTCGGGGGGTTTAAGCCTCTCATAAGCCATGTAGGTCGACAGTATCCGGATTGGATTCGTCTTGGACACCATGGTAGTTTCCGCGTTACTATAATTATGCTAAAGAGATTTTTAGCTAATATACGGGCTCTGAATTTACCTTCAGTGTTAGCTACTAGTAGCCTGGCCGCTAGTCCAGAAACCCTACCTCCATCCTCAGCCAGATGCAGCAGCAGTGCAGCTGAGGCTGCCTTACAATGGTTGTGCGGTTATGCGGAATCCGTAAGGACATCTGACAGCTCTCCCTCCACCATTGTGATCTCCGAACCTTTATCATCGGGGATATCTTCGTCGATGACCCGACTCGCAGCCATCCTGCACAGTAACAATGCATCAGTGCTGTAGCCGTCATCGATATATGAGGCCTCTAACTCAGAGGCCAGTACCTCCTGAGTTGACGGTCCTTCCATCTCCTCCACCTTCGCCACCCGCTTGTCCGTCGGGGGATAATTTGGGTTACACCTCTGCAACATTGTCTGGCTTGGCTTCTTTATGGAGGCTGGGATACAGATCCTTACTCTATTCCTACAAAAGTCGCCAGCTTAGCGCAACAAGCTTGGCGCCCTCGTAGACCTCCATTAACTCGTCTACCGCCTTCTTGTATAATTCTGTGGACCTCTCGTCGTCGCAGGCTATAACATTACGGCGCTGCCCTAGAACCACATTACGGCTTACGACATTAAGGGGGGCCTGGATCCCTGGCCAGGAGCTCAAAAAATGTTACTGCTAGGACTGCTTCTACCCATCTCCACATATGCCTTGGGACTTATGTTTATATATAATTATATAAAAAATACTAAATGCACAAATTGTGATTATCGAGACGGATTTTAATTTGTCTTTCTCAACTTTCAATTTTTTAAACAAATATCTGCGGTTCTGCGTTCGGATCCTATATTCCTGCTGCCACTTTCCATGAACAATTAATACAGGTACAGGACATGGGGATGCCAAGATAAATCCTTGCAGTTAATAGTTTCCAGTTAATTGTTATTCGGATCTATTTGTTCCGAGACGCGGAATTTTTTTTTCGAAAGTTCTTCAAAACCACCACCACGAGGAACTCTTTTATTTTTGTATAGCTTATAGCTATATATAGCTAATATAAGGCCATGGCTTTGTCTCATTGGTGGCCAGCGATCGTACGACTTTTGCAATTTGTTCATGGTCAGCGATCTGCCACGGGTATCCGGTCAGGCATGAGTTATTGTTAAACTTTAAGTTCAGTTTGATTTTGCATTCAATAAAAATCAATAGAAAATTGAAAATTTTTAAAATACAAACTCGTGTCGGAGATAGCAATTTCTGTTTTAAATACCAAAAATTTTAACTGTACTTTTGAGTGGCGCTTACGCACGGAAAAATTCGCCCCTCGTCCTTTCCTTTGACATTTGAGTGAATTTAATCGACTTTCATGTGTTTATTTTAAAAATTAAAAAACAGAGGAATTTAATGGCCAGTGTAGCTGTGTGATTACTAAGCCTGTTGCTTCGCTCCAGCCATTTCACAACTGAAATTTTTTAGCCAAAACCCGAACCGGGTCCAACTAAACGTTGTGCTCGAAACGTTAATTTTTTTTTATTTTTACCCACATTTTTGCCGACTTACTCATTCAGCCTCCCCTTGCGGCTGATGAGTTGGGAATATAGGGAGGTGAAGCAAGAAGTAGACAGTGTCGATAGTGGAGAAATTTGACTTTGTCCTACAGCGAGCGCCGCGGTTCGACAAGACGATGCCGACCTCATGGCATACTATGACGAAGTCGAGAGGAAACTCATGCTCGTCACGAACAAAATAGTTATGTCGCGCAGGAAAGGATGGCCCATGGCACAAGGTTTGGAAAGCCACAGGGTGGGGAAGCAGGGTACGCCGCCACAGCTGAAGAGGAAGTCGCCCGCATTGAGGAAGATAATGACTCTGACGAGATTAAGGAACTGCTACATTTTTTAGGGAGCGCTCCCAGCACCCGTTCATCGAACGACTGGTGCTACCACCACAACCAAAAGACCTCCCGGCCACGCTAGCGCTAGCGCTTGAGTCCGAAAACAGCATCGAAAGAAGTGCATTCGCGGCGTATTACGCGAAACCATAGAAAGACAAGTCCATTGTTACGCAATATCTGACAAAAACACCAACGCTAATATTAAGCGATGGAAAGCCCTTATTGATAAGAACAACGGGAAAGTGTTTTACACGCCCGGAAAACCAGACCTTGTAGCCGATGCACTGTCTCGGCAACACTTGAACAACATAGAGGATGAGGTTCAGTCCGATGCCGCCACGGCGCATAGTGAGCTTACGCTCTCATACACCATCGAATCTACAGATAAGCCCCTAAACTGCTTCAGAAACCAAATCATCTTGGAAGAGGCAAGCCAACCGCTTCGGCGAGACTTCATTGTATTCGGCAATAGAACTCGCCGCATTATTCAGTTCAATAACAAAGATTTACTTGTTGAATCCTTTAAAGAGCTCGTTACTGACAGAGTTGTAAACGCGATCCACTGTGATTTTCCGACACTAGCTTGCGTTCAAGATGCCTTAAGGCAAGAGTTCCCTGCAAAAAAATTCTGATATTGTAAAAACTTTGTAAGCGACATTACAAATACTAATGAACAGCTAGAAATTATAAATACCGAACACAATCGAGCTCAAAGGGCTGCGCAGGAAAACGCTAAACAAATCCTCCGCGATTACTACTTCCCGAATATGTCAAAACGGGCTAGCGAAGTTTAAGTCTGCAATAAAGCCAAGTATGATCGCTACCCCTAGCGGCAGGAGTTAGAAAGCACTTCAATTCCTTTATACCCAGGCGAAATGTTACACATTGACATTTTTTCCACCGATCAAAAGGTCTTCCTGACTTGTATCGATACGTTTTCAAAATTCGCCATCATAAAACCCTTCTTCTAGGGCAGTAGTAGATGTACGAGCCCCTATACTCCAATTGGTAAATATCTACCACAAGACCTTCTATTCTGACAATGAGGCTTCCTTCAACTCTGAAACCATTACGTCTTTGCTGAAAAACCAGTACATCATCGATGTCCTAAACGCGCCACCTCTACACAGTAGCTCTAATGGTCAAGTGAAGAGGCCACAGTACCCTAGCAGAAATAGCCAGGTACCTAAAATTTTTTTTTTTTTAAAGCTTGGTTTTATTTATTGGATCATCTTTTCATGAGTCTAAAAATAAGGTTGCAAATCTTTAAATAATACATTATCTAACAGTGTAATTTTAAGTGAATAGAGGCTACATGGTCCTAAAAATCGATACGAAATTAACGACACTGTAGAACTCATTTTGCGAGCTACGGTAGAATACAATAGATCGTTACACTTCGTCACGGAGTGTAGACCAGGGAAAGTTATCCATGCCAGTAGCGACAAAATCAACGTGGCTATGAAAGCCAAGATTGACAAGGCGCAACACACAAACCTCGACAGAGTTAACCCTTCAAGACAGAACAGAGTCTTTGAAGTTGGGGAAAAGGTACTCGTACGCAATAATAAGAGACTGGGGAATAAGTTAACGTCGCTCTATTCAGAAGAGCGCGTAGAAGCAGACCTTAAAACATCTGTCCTCATTAAGGGGAGGGTGGTCCATAAGGACAACATCAAATAAACACCTTATGTTATACAAAACTCAATCCACAGGCTCGCCGCGATATTCACCGTACTGCTATCTACCACGAACGCGCGAGTTAGCGATTTCTCTCAGACGTATTTAGTATTGGAACAATATGGCCTGGTTAGACACTCGACTAATTTGTCCAAGTTTTCCAGCATAATTGACTCTACGGTCCGAATGCTCGAGCTGTTCGCACAATCGCACATGAGAAAGCTATTGGAAGTTGACGTCGACCATGCGCAGAACATGCTGGATTAACTAACCGTGCACCATAGGATGGCCAGCAGCTGAGATTTCCTGGGCTCAGGAGTCAAGGTCGTGGCAGTCACGCCCGACACGGAAGTCCTCTATAAAATTAAAACAAACGAGCAGCGCTCATTGAAGCAAACAATAGACAGGCCACCTATTCGAAACACTTCTAGCCAGGAACAGAATCCTTATTTCAGAAGTTCAAATTTGCATGCTCACAATCAGCTCTTCCCTGTCGCACATTACCGCTTTCAGTTAGTAATAAACGACTCCGTGTACTTGAACCTTAACTACTCTGTAAATAAGAGTCCGGAGATTGCAACCTCTCCCTTACATAATATCACGGGACATGACAACATACTCAGTCTGCTACTATTACAGCGGATGAAAGAACATAACCTGCGGCTGATGCAGGAGCTCAGAAATGCCGTGTCGGCCGGAGGTTCCCCGAGGATTTGGTTCGCCGCAGGAGTCGCCATCAGCTTTACACTGTGCGGCTTGGTTCTGCTACAACAACACTTCAGGCGAAAACGATAGACATTCAAATTGCGAAAGTCTATCGACGAGTTAGCTGTCACCAAGGACGGCGACCAATTTAATTTAAGAGGGAGAGTAGTTAACAACCAACTCCCAGCTTTGGTTAAGCAGACCAATTCATACTCCTTTTGTTATTATTTAGCATTTTATTATGAGTCATATTTATATTTTCTATATCAATCATGCGGGGTCCACCCTAATATTTTACCATTCTTTTGGTGACCGAGAGCTGAGCCAGCGATAGCGCCGTTGTGGGCCGTGGCTTTGTTTCATTGGTGGTCAGCGATCGTACGACTTTTGCAATTTATGCATGGTCAGCGGTCTGCTACGGGTATCCGGTCAGGCATGAGTTATTGTTAAACTATAAGTTCAGTTTGATTTTTCATTCAATAAAGCGAAGCTCGCTAAATCGACCTCCGGCCTTGCTGTTAATATCTATTTTTTGACAAATGGGTTATTGTCCCTCAATGGCCATAACAACGGGAATAGTTCTCCCCCATCACAAACTTCGATAAGAAGGAAGAAAGTGGAGGTGACCACCCGGCCCATCCGTGACGGACAGCGAATTTGGAATATTTTTGACTCAGGGTAAGTTTAAAAACAAAAAAATATCTGCATGTAAAAGTGCTTTCAAAACTTTAAAAGCGTTTTTCTCGAAACGGTGTTTTCAAAGTCGGTGAGTAAGATTTCTCGCAAACGGCTGAACCGATCGGTGTGAAATTTTTACATAAGCTTCTAAATTATATTTTTCATATATTAATCGAATTAATCCCCATGCGATGAAAATTTATATTATTTTTTAAAAACAAAAAAGCTGAATTTTCGGTCAAAAATCATATTATACCGGCATTATTTCAAAAATTTGTTTTTCTCTAATTACATCGATTAATTTATATTCAATTAACTAATGAAATTAATTTGTTTTTTTTGCATCTCTGACGATTTCGTCCAGAGATATCCTGCCCACCGCAAGAAGCCTATTTTTTTTGGAAAATTGGATATTGCCACGTTCCCGTTAATAACATTTTTTATCTTGAGACCAGAAGCACAATAATTAAGTTTAATATAATTTATTTTAATAGCTAAGCTCTTCCCAATCATAAATGCAAAACCTCCTTGGGGTTGAGCAGATGCCATTTGCGCCTGTTTCGATTTTTCAGACTGCTCGATTCTTCTGAAAATAAAAAAAATCTTTTTCAAGTGAACCACTTTTTTGTTCACAAAATTAGCATTTTAATTCATGTTATTAAACTTATTTCTTGAGAGAACGATTTTCTTTCCCTTTTCGTTTCCATTACAAAAATTTTGTTTTTTATTAACAATAGATTGTAAAACTTTGATACTATTATTGTCTATTGTCTTTAGTAGCATTTCTTATCTTTATCTCATGATCAAGACGATTTTTTACAAATGCTAAAGTTAAATTATAGATTGCGGTTATAGGTTGCGTCTTCGTCAAAGATGTTACCACGCGTTTAGTCCGCGTCACATCTGGGGTGCCCCAAGAAAGCCATCTTGGACCTTTACTTTTTACACTGTTTATTAACGACTTGTCCCTTTCCTTAACTGATTCACTTCTACTTATGTACGCTGACGCTGATGACGTTAAGCTTTTTCTTCAGAATAGATTCACTAGTGCCCAATCTAGACTTCAATCAAAATTGGATAATTTTCTAAGTTGGTGTTTAGCAAATAACTTATGTCATTTTATCGATCTTTTCCTCAGCAGGCTACTTTCTCTATGGGAACGCCTTAGAACGATTAACTCAGATTTGAAATCAGACTTGGGATGCAAATCTTCACCTCCCGTCTTATCACAGTAGACTGTTATTAATGAACAAACCGTAGAACGATGCTCGGTGTCATGTTTCTATATAATCTTATTTATGGTAATATAGTTAGCATTTACCAACACGCCAGCATTTAATATAGCCAGCATTTACCAACACGCTTTAATTATAACGTTCCTTGTAGAAGGAGTAGAAGTTTTCGTCCTCTACCATTATAGCCATTGTAGTTCGTCATATGCCCAAGACGATCCAATGGTCTCTGTACCATTGTAGATCGGACTTAATTGGTCTCTGCCACATCTTGTCACTTTACCGTAATAACAATCTTAATTCCTTTATGCTAAACGTTTTATTTGTGCAACACTTTTCTTCGTAATATCTTACTCCTACTTTTCTCTTAAAATTTCTAGGATCTATCCCCGCGATTCGATCTGTACGTTATGCGGCAGCGTCCCTCGGTTGGACGGGAGGTGGGCTGTACGTATGCAGTGGGAACCGCGCGATTACTATTAAGCAAATAAGAATCCATTTCGTCACACTTTGCTCCTGATGAATTTAACTATATTATTAAGACATCAAATATATTAAAATGAATAATTATAAGTGAATCGTCAATAATTGTGTTAAGAATTACTTTCGCACTGAAAGTATCTAGATTTTTTAAAATATTTAGTTAAGCAATTGTTTGAGGTAAAGCCCAAAAAGGAATACTCAAATAAATATTCTTTGCCACTTTCTCTTTTTTTGTCCATTGTTCTGTATAATTGAAAAGTTATTCCTAACCTACAATTTCTTTGAACATAAAACACAAGTAAAAAATTTGAAACGGCGTGCCAGATAAACTAATAAATTTTTAATACTTTCAAATTAAGCACTTTGTTAAATTTTTATTAACTCTTTATTATTTTAGTGACTGGGCCCATAAAATATTATTTTATATTTTAATAGAAATCACCTCCGATTTCAGATGTTTCCCCATTGACTTGAGAGTCATAATCGTTTCGGTCCGCATCGCAGCCTTGACCTTCTGATGCGCGACCTCCATTTCCTGACAAATCGCCTCTGCTCGTCTCCGCAGCATCTCTCCCTTGAAGCAACAGATCCAGTTTCTTCTGCACCAGACTCCATTATATAATTTATGTGCAATTTTATGACAAAAAAAACAACAAAGTTTCCGAGGTACTTTTAAAACTGCTCAAAATAACCAAGGCGTGGTGCGATCGATTCGTGGTAACCAAAAGGTTACACTATTAATAGTTTTTAAATGCGCACACTGGGGCAGAATCCTGAAAAGATACCAAAAAATCAACGCTTTCTTCGATTTAGTTGAAATTCTGTATCCTTACGTTTTTTGGGTTACTGATTGCGAATCTGACATCAAATGCCATAAATTCAAAATGGCGGACCCATTATGGGGGACATATACCTTTTAAATTGAACGGATTAAGTTTAAATTAAATTAAAGGTTGTAATTTCTCTTCCAAAATGAAAGAAATGTTTTAATAAAGATACCCATTAGTAGAAAAAACAATTTTTTTAAATAATAGTATTTTTATTAGAAAAAAAGCCACATCGATGAATTCTATACAAAAATCTTATTTCAACTTTTTGAATTCATTATGATATGGCTCAACTAAAACTAGAACTCTTCACCCGGCTAACCACAAGCTTCGTTATTTGATTTCAAATTTAAATGTAATTCTGCTTAGTGTTTCAGTGTCCCATATCTTAATGAGAACACTCAGAAATACACAACTTTACGAGCAAAAAGCTATATAAGCATATGATGCACATGGGTAATTTTCTAATGTCGAAAGCGACATTCGTACGCATTTCAACTGGAAAAAAGTGCTCAGAATGTTTTCTATTTAAAAAATATTAAATCCTTTGGCTCTTGATAAGTACTATAATTGATGCAAATATACATTTGGGATGACTTTTTGTTTTTAAAATATTCAAACAAAACAAGCACGCGACACAGACAGAAGTTACTTTTCAAAAACCATTTCAAACGCTGATTTCAATGGAAGTACTTCTTATTGATTCACTTTAAAATATTTGTTATACTCAACATTTTCTTCCATCTAAATTTTTTTGTTGTTTTTGTAATAATTTAAAAATTTTGTAATAAGTTAATTTGTAACTTTTTCAAATAATTAAACATGAATTCGATATTATATTAATATTAATTAAACGTTACTTTAGAGCTAAACAAAATAATTTTAGAATATATAGTTTTCAAGCTAAACAAAAAAGTGTTGTCTTTGGCTATAAGCTTATATTAAAAATAGTGAATATCAATGCATTTGAACTCACTTTACGAAATATATTTAAAACAAATCGTGCCACTGATATGTTGAAAACTGAAACTTTTTCACTTTTGGGAAATTGCATATTTCAAAGGTTATAAGTAAATTACAAAGTATACAAAAAAAATCTTACTACAGCTACTACAGCTAAAATTCGTTTCTCGTTATTATTGCTGTAATAATGTACAATATAATATATATAGCATTGTAATAATGTATAATTTCTTACACATATATTGGGTTTTTTCGTTAGCGAAATTGATATCAGAAATTTTAGTCCTTCCATACATATTCGTCAACGTTGTTTTACCTCGTCAAGAGGTTTTTTTATTTCATTTATAGTAAGGCATTTATAGTATTTCAGACCACGTTTGAGATCTACCGAATTTCCGATATATATTCACAAAACAACTTATATTATAACAACAACTAGTCGTTTCACACATGCTTCTTTCCTTGCACACTTATATACGGAATGCAGAAGGTACTATAACTATAACTATAACTTTGTAAGGTACTATAACTTTGGTCAAAAGTGTGCAACGCAGTGACGGAGACATCGGTAGACTATATCCTATAGCTGCCATATATCTGATATATCGGAAATAGCGAAACTTTGTTGTTTTTTTAGTTAGAAGGATGGGGCTTTCTATGAGTTCTACTTTTGGCAAAGCAATTCGACATACCAAAGTTCATAAGGATCGGCAGACTTATCCTATAGCTGCCATATATCTGATTGATCGGAAATTTGAAGTTAAAGTTTTGAAGTTAGAAGAATGGGATTTTCTATGGATCTACTTTGGGCAAACTAATCCGATCTGCCAAATTTCATAAGGATCGGAAGACTACTTACGATCCACCTAGGGGACTGCCACTCAACTGCAAGGGTACATAAACTTCGGCTCCGCCCGGAGTTAGCTTTCCTTTCTTGTTTTAAAGTTAGAATGGTACTTTCTTTGGACTTCTGTCAAATTTCATAAACACGAGCTACTAATAATATCAAATGCTAGCCGCAAAGTATTATTTTTTGCGGTTTAAATTTTTCATCACCAATAGAAGATATTGATTCATAATATTTTAAGCCTCGTATATTTTCACATCAATATTTTTTGTATTTGATTATATTTAAAGTCATAGATTCACTTAAATTAGAAAAATAATAAAGGCTTACATAATTAATGTACTTAATCATATCTTGTAGCACGTACGAAGGAAAAGAGGAAAGACCAGCAATCGGACCACAAAACATGTCTAACATCCCCAATTTCCGTGAGGCCAGATGGCTATCACCGGGGCAATCGTTAACTTAAGCAAACGGCGTACAAATGAAGTTTTGCAAATTTCCGGCATGTAGCATGTAAATTAAACAAGTACAATTAAGAGGCTAATACTTTTATTATATTATTTATTATATATTATAATATATTATTCAATAATGTTTGCGGATTTTCGCTTAGCGGTAGAACTTTTTGTTTGCTTTTACATAGATACTGAAAAATTTTAAAATTAAACGAAAAAAACAAGAAAGGAAAGCTAACTTCGGACGGAGTCGAAGTTGAAATACCCTTGCAGTTGAGTGGCAGTCCGCTAGGTGGTCTTTATTATTTGATATATATCGGATCGCATATAGTCGGCCGATCCTTATGAGTAGAATCCATAGAAAATCCCATTCTTCTAACTTCAAAAACAACGAAGTTATGGCACCCGATCAATCGGTTATATGGCAGCTATAAGATATAGTCGACCGATAGGGTCTTTATAGGGTCGGAGATGTCTCCTTCACTGCGTCGCACACTTTTGACCAAAATTATAATACCCTCAGCAAGGGTATAAAAATCGTAGAACAAACTTTGTTCGTATTTTACTAAGGAACATACTCAAATTTTTTCAAAATTTTAGAAGACAAACGCGGACGGCGGAATTTCAGGCGGCGGCGCAGTTTATACATCCTTCCATTTAAGTGCAATTATACTATAGAATATATGTATATCGGAGCGGATGTATACTGCAACTATCGGATAATGTTGGCACTCCCTATGGGAATTTATTTATAAAATCATTTTCTTTTAATAAAAATGTTGAAATAAAATTATATCTTGAATCTAATCAATTTAAGATCGATCCAATTATATATATATAGCAGCAGATATATTCGGTCGTTCCCGGTAAAATTGGGTAAATCGAATCCTTTGACCAAAAATATAATCCATAGCTGCGTACATAGATTTATTTTTCTTAGGTAAAAAACACCAAAGTTATGGTATTTTCGATTAAACAGTTATATGGATGTTATAGGATAAAGTCAAGCGATTTTTTTTCTTAACTTTTATTATAAGAAATATTTTAAAACATAATTCTGTCAAGTATCGTTAAACTATATCAAATCATTGCAATATATATAATATAATATGAGCTGCCACTTAACTGCGAGGGTTTATCGCCTCCAAACGTAGTTAGCTTTCCTTTCTTAATTTTGGTCAAAAGTGTAAGACATCTCCAAACCTATAAAGTATATATATTCTTGATCAGAATCACCTCTGATTGATATATTTAGGCATGTCCGTCTGTCCGTCCGTCCGTCTGACTATTTCTATGCAAACTACTCTCTAAAGCTATCGACTTGAAACTTCGCACACACCCTTCTTAGTTTGCAGGTAGTATATATGTAAGTCGGATCGGCCGGAATCAGTCGACTATATCCTATAACTTTGTTGTTTTTTAAGTTAGAAAAATAGATTCTATTTACGGCAAACTTATCCGATATGCCAAATTTCTTAAGGATCGGCTTACTAAACTTTATAGCCGCCATATAACTGAATGATTGAAAATGAATAAAAACTTTGTTTACTTGGGGCTGTTTCCAACATTTTTATTAAAAAATTTATTTGATATTGAAATTCTCATGAGGATCGGCCCACTATATACGATCCGATATATATATATATATATATATATAATATGATATGCTGCCACTTAAAATCATTAAATTTTCTTTTTTTTCCAATTTTCCAATTTCTGCCGTATTTGTTCATATTGCTTTTATATGAACATAAAAGAACATTAAAAGAAAAATACACCAGATTCATGAAATATTTTACTTCAACGTTCATTTTATTTTATTAAATCGATTGCTATAGTTTCATCATTTTTATACATTTTATGGGTTATTAAATATTTGTATACGGCTATTATATCATATGATATAACAAAATTCATTTTATATGCAAAATTATACATATAAGTGACGGTAAAAATGTTTCCTGTATGGGTGTTTTCTTTTTCATAATGATTTCCAAAAAACCTCATTCTTTTTCGTATACATTTATGCATGTCTGTACATAGTTATATGTGTGTATCAATATAAATCGATGATTGGAGGGTAGATGTCCTTTCATTTTTGCAAAACCAAAAAAATCGATTTTCCATAATTCAATGTTAGAAATTTCAGATGCTAAAACTGCCAAGAATTTTTTATCCAATTTTTCATGGGCGGAAAAAAACTTTTGGGGGTGCTATTTAAGCTTCCTGGCTTGGTATATACAATAATGCCCTACTCCAACAGCAGCTCCCAGTCATGTAATAAACGTAAAATAGGGTATTCACAAACCTAAAATAAGAGCCAACTCAACAGAAAAAAAACCCAAATAAAAAAAACTACCCCGACAAAATTATAATGAAGTTGGTGGTGGCACAGAAAGGAAAGGAAAATGTGCGTTGGAAAACGCGAATCGAAGGAAAAACCAGCAACAGCAAAAAAGGACTCAGACTTTGGCATAAACAAGGGAGAATGAAAGGGCGCTTTTTGCCACCTTTCATCAGTTTGTATAGTCGGAACACCACCATAGAACACCACCCTAAGAACCAATTATTAAAAAAAAGGGAAGAACAAAAAACTCTGTTTTGCGTATACATAAAAAAGCGAGATCATCCACGATGGTGAAACAAGAAGCTCCTGATGCTACATTTTTTTTAAAGATTTTATTGTATTTACTTACTTTGTGTGCGTTACTCATTTTAAATAGTTGCTTAGATATCGATTTCCCTAATCATTCGGGAAGGATACAATAATAATAAATATTTATATTTTATATTTAAGGCCGACAATTTCCAATTTTTTTTTTCTACACGCATAATTTCTACTGCTCCAATACCTTCAGGCTCCACTGATCTAAAGTGCAGAACAAACATAGGTTCCATCACCCACAGTTTCCGCGGTATAGCTAAAAGAGAAATTATTAACATTTTACTGAATTATGTAGGCCAAATATTGAATTATGTAGCCCGGGTAATTGCGTTTACTATTATTGTTTTTAGTACATATCATTTATGAAATGTTTATTTGTTTGTATTTCTTACCGAAGTATCACAATCTATATAATCAACAAGCTAAAGCTTTTTATAATAAAAGCTCGGTCAAATCATATCCGGTAGTCTTCTCTTCCTTACCACGCCCTTTCTTTCTAGAAAAGATATTTTTAAATCAAAGAACTTTAAAAAAATTTTAAAACGTAATTTAAATACCTTTTTTTTGATAAAAAAAATAACAAATCTACTGGAACAGGCAAGAACCTCCATTTCAGATTTGGCTTAGTTTTGTTTCAAGGCTGTCCACTGCTTTCAAAATAATTTGGTCTCTCAAATATCAAACTAACTTTTCTTTTTACTAACAAACTTTTCTTTTTCTTCGATTTATGACATTTCAGAGTGCTTGTAAAAAATGTAAAATACACAAGATCTTTACAATCCATCTCTTAAAATCTTCAGATTCACGCGTTCATACACATATGTACATATGTACATGGCCTGATCGCATGTATGTGAATATGTGGTCGGACTCCTTCTCTTTTTACACATATTTCGCGAATACAATGTACCCTTGTACTTTACGAGTACTAGAGTTTTTCTCATATGCTCTAATCATTTTTAGGAGTAAAGATCTATTAAATATCATTATATATCATTACATATCATATTAAGATCTATTAAATAAATATTTTGGTATAGATACCATGTATATTCCATAAATTATAATTTTATTATCATATAAGATTATACAGTCACAAAGTAAAATCATTAAATATTCTTTTAAATCTGAAAGTCAAGTGTAGAACCCATTCCTTTTCCAATAACTGACTTTTCTATGAATGGACCCGCATTACAGAACTTGTGTTGCCTAATTCTGAATGGATTTTAAAATATGCAAACGAAGGTTGCGCTCCTTTTGAATAAATTTTTATGTTGGAAAAGGGTTGTCAATTGTGTTTTACAGTATACGACTATCATAAATTTGTTCTTAATTTCTGGTAAAAATGTTATGAAAAACTTTACATTTGCATAAATAATATGTCACGGAATATAAACTGATATTTTATTTTTATAGACTTTCAAATTTTATACACTTTTAAAGGGTATTATAATTTTGGTCAAAAGAACGCAGTGAAGGACACATTCCCGATAATATATCATATATATATTCTAGATAAGGATCATCTTCTGAATCGATACAAGCATGTCCTCCGGTGCGTTTGTCTGCCACTTTCTACGGAAACTAGTCTCACTTTAAAAGCTATCGCATCCAAACTATTCACCTTTCCTTCTTTCCTTTGAACGCAGTATATATGTCGAAACAGGCGAGATCGGTTAGCTGCCAATTAACTAAACAATCGCAAATTACACGACTTTGGTGTTTTTTGAGATGGAAGCGGAAGGGACTTTTTAAAAATTGTATTATAAGAAATTAATTTAATAATGAATTTTCATAGTGATTAACCAAGTATATCCGATATCTGCAATTTACATCCGATGGGATATACCTTATAATATATACTGTCACATAACTGCAAGAGTATATCAACATCGACTCCATCAGAAGATAGATTTGTATACTAAGAGTTATATACTTTTAAAGCTAAATTATTTTTTTGGCAAACCAAACTCTACCAAATTTAATAAGGATCGGCCGACCATATCCGAAAGCTGTCATTTAACTGAATGACATATAACTAACAGCCATGTTATATTTTTGTAAAAAATCTATTTAAAAGCGAAATTGATGGTGAAATTCTTATAAGGATCGGCCAACTACATCTAATAATACAAGCTGCTACAGCAAGGGTACGTTATCTTCGGCTCCGCGTGTCGTTAACATTCCTTTGTTTATTTATACCCTTGCAGAGGGTATTATAATTTTGGTCAAAAGTGTGCAACGCAGTGAAGGAGACATCTCCGACCCTATCGATCTCCGATCAGTCGACTATATCCTATAGCTGCCATATAACTGATTGATCGGAAATGGCATAACTTCGTTGTTTTTCAAGATAGAAGGATGGGACTTTGTATGGATTCTACTTTGGGAAAACTAATCCGATCTGCCAAATTTCTGGATCGGCCGACTATATAAGATCCGATATATATCTAATAATATAAGATGCATGTCGCCACCTAGCGGACTGCCACTCAACTGCAAGGGTATATCAACTTCGGCTCCGTCCGAAGTTAGCATTCATTTCTTGTTTTTATTTGATGTATTCTATTATGTGTATAAGGTGTTTATTTAATTTTAAATAAACTATATTATTATATTAACTATAATATTAATTTTAAAAGTGTGCGACACAGTGAAAGATACATCTCTGATCCTATATAGTACACGTTTTCTTGATTAGTTCGCGTTTTCTTCTGAGTCGAATTTGTTCGTGAAATGATGTTCTAGTTTTCATGCTATTGTTTAAAACATCGCGCACACCCGACCTTCCTTGCACGTAGTATATTAATAACTTTTATACATGTCATACCCGTTAACGATCAGATATATAATTTCTTAGGCTTATGTTAAAAAAATGGGTGCCGCGTTTGCTCACTCCGGACAACTAACACAACAGTGAGACCACTTTAGCGATCCGAAGGAGTTTTTGCGTCGTGTCTTGACCGTCGATGATACATGGATCCATTGGTATACACCATAGACCAAGGAACAGTCGAAACAGTAGACTTCACCCAGCGAACCTGCTCCGTAGAAGCCGAAGACTGTCCCGAAGACTGCGGAAAGTGATGGCCACCGGTTTTTGGTATTCACAAGGTGTGATATACATCGACTACCTTAAGAATGGCAAAACGTTCACAGGGCTGTACTATTCCGAATTATTGGGCCGATTTGCGGCTGAATTGGAGAAAGTTCGACGAAGAAAAAGGTGCTCTTCTAAATACTCATCGGACCACCCTCGTAAACATTTTTTTTTGTTTGTGAAGATGACTGCGAATGTTTATTGTATCTTCTCTTAATTATGGGACTAACAATAAGTTTTCGAATCTTAACATTTTGGTTTCGCGTCCCTCAAGTCGGTCGCTGGGTGGGTAAGTCGTTGCGATGAAGACGTAATACGTTGCTCAACCTTGTTAGACCTCTTGCCAGGTTGCGCTATTTATGGTTTCGTTGCGAACGTACCACGGTGCCCCGGTGATTGTTCTCAAGATCTTCGACTCAGCTCGCTGGACTATTCCCCCATAACTGGGAGCAGTTCATCCATATAGGTTTTAGTACCGAGTTATACAGCAGGACTTTGCTATGTGCCGGCGCCATGTAAGTCTTCTGTCGAGGTGTACTCCTAGATATATCACTTCATTTGCTTGCGGGAGTAGAGTGTTATTTAGCGTAAGCTAAGGCGGGCAGTTTCAGGGTGAACGTAACAAGCTTGCATTTTTTTTCGATCACTTTAATTAGCCATTCTGATAGTCATTTTCGAACATCGACCAAATGTGAAGCTAGCTGCGCAGTTGCATGCTAGTCATTTTGAGCGGCTAAGAATAGCTGTGTCATCAGCAAACGTGGATGTTGTTAGTAGTATGCTTGTCGGGATGTCTGCTGTGTAGAGGAAATGCTGGCCCTAGCACACTGCCTTGAGGAACTCCAGCTTCTATAGTTAAATATTAGTTATTGCAGTGTTGCACCTCCCAGCAAATTTTCTATCATAAAGGTCTATCATAAAGACTCTAACAACTTATGTAAGTTGTAGGGTTGGTATTGTCTTGATCTTGAGCATTAAACCTTCTAACAAGGTTAGAATCTCTCAATGAGAGACGTCTTCAAATATGGCAGTACAGTACTCTCGTATTTCGAACGCGTTCCGAATTTCTGATGTTATCCGGTTCAATTGTTCCGTGTTTTTCGCGAAACCCAAATTGATATGACGGTATTTATCCAAGTCAATATGCCTTTTTCAAAAAGTTTAGATAAACACGAAAGTAGGCTTATAGGTCTATACGACGTTGGGATTGTGTGGTCTTTTTTCGGCTTTGCTATCATTATTATAATTGACTTTTCCATCTCACTAGAAAATGTCCAAGTTTTGCGATGGCATTGAAGAGCTGAGTGATAGTGCAAAACGACGTAATATGGGATCAATGTTCATTTTGGGAGTTATGAGTTCGCAGCCTGGGGATTTTTTCGGATTCAGTTGATTTTTGATGATGTTAGCGATTTCGTTTCGGTGAAATTCAATTGGCTCATGCTGAAGCAGAGGCTCATATGGTATAGCTGGCAAAGTAAACACTAGCGGCAGGATTTGATTAGAAGACGTTTTTAAGGTGGTTGGAAACTGTGCTGGCTGTGTCTGCGTCGCGCCAAACCACCTGTAGGATTTCTAATAGGCATCACAGTTTCTTTCGGTGCGCTCAGGGTTGGGTAAGCTCTCCATAGTGAATGTTTACTAGAAGTTGACAATTGATCTATGTAGCGACGGTGGACATATACTTTTGCTTCCTTTAAAGCTTTAATAATTTGGTATGATGCATATCATAAGCTTTGCTTAGCAGATGGCGATCTGTGGAATTGCCACGAAAGCGTCGCTTTTGAAGGACGAGCTTATAGATTTGTCTTCTTATGGTTGCATTGTGTATTTTTAATTTGAGGTGTTGAAGCTTGGGCTGCAGAGACGAGTACAGACTCCAGGAAATTAAAAAAGCTGTTTACGTTGGCTTCATCGTTGAGGTGAGGACTTAGCTCGATGTGTAAGTTAACATACTTTCTAAACATACTGTACTTTCTGTTCTGTTATTTTTTTGATTTGTTTGAGGATAATTTTAATGATTGTTCCAATGTTCCTGGATGTCGGAGTAGAAGAAGCAGATAGGCGAGTGATCAGATGAAAGATCCGAAAGGCATTCGGCGCTTATCAGATTTTTGTGGATGTTTTTGGTAATCGTAAAGTCTGTTAAGTCGGGTAGTTTCTTTGGGTCTGCTGGCCAGTATGTTGGAGTGTCTTCTTCTGGAGTCGCAAGACGAGATCCCTAGTATGTGTGCTTGACATTGTAGTCCCCTATTGGTATAAAGTGATTTCCTAGTGAGTTGAAAAACTGCATATACTCATCTTCAGCTATTGTAATGCAATGTGGGCAGTATGCGGCGGTTAGTGTAAGTTGGTTGTATATTTATGGATGTGGCCTGTAGTTTTAACAAGGTTTTAATAATTGTGAATGCCACGTAGTTATTGATTGTTATGAAACCAGCATTTGAATCAGTATGTTTTGGTTTCGCATTAAACCTTGAATAGTCGTCCGCATAACTGCGCATGACTTCCTCTCTCTATCTTAAACAGAACGGACGTGTTTTTTTTGTGAGCACTGCGTTTATTAACTTTGTTTATTAATACTACACAATCCGGTGTTTATTTATATTTATATTTTTAAAATTAAACTTTTACATATCAATCATCCGTATCGCTTCGCTTGTGCAGTGGTATTTTTGGAGGTAAAATAATAATTTGATTAATTTTGATCCAAACATAGCTCTGCTCTGCTTCTTCATCTTTTACGGTGTTGCTTCTATTATTGCTCAGTAATGATTCTTATCTATTTTCTTTGCTGTTTACTAACCCACACTAATCACTCTCTTTGGTTTCCCCTCTTTCGTTTTCCTGGCCCAGTGGTTCAAGGTAAGTCAATAATAATTACAAAAATATAAATAAATAATTAATCATTGAATTTAAACTTGTCTGTGCTTTGAGGTGTTGTAATAAGACAATCTCCTCATCCCAGCCTACCATCCACTGCTGGCTCTGTGAAAACGTTTTGCACGCTAATTGTGCCGGGTTCACGGCCTCAGTATCGGATGTCTCTAAAGCGCAAGAAATCCGCTGTTAGTGATGTACATGAGGCGAATAAACTTCAGCCTACCCAAGTGCTGGAACTGAATTTTTCGGCTTCCGAATTTCTCTGAATTAATGAGCAATTGTCCGATTCAAACCCCTCTAAGAGTCACCGAACAGGGTATTTAACTGTCCGGACCCCCGGTACAAACTGATGCTGCAGTATTTGTTACGGCGGCACCAAAACCCTTGCAGGTGATCCCCCCATCGAAACACATATTTGTTTCTCGGCTTGCCCCTGATACTTCTGAGATAGATATCTCGGCTTATTTCAAAGCCAAAACAAAAGCCGACATAAAGGTGGCAGACATTACTACTAAAAACTTTATACACATCATTGGTCCGTCCGATTATCTTATGAATGGTAATGTAGACAGCCAGCATTTATTAACACGCTTAAATTTCAAGGGTATATCCTCACTAGGCACATCTTCTTTAACAAGGGCCGTCAGTAGAGGTACCCCACAGGGAACCTCTCTCCTATGCAACATATCAGTCAACTCGATTCTATGTACGACAGAAGAGCGGGGCTACAAGGTAGTGGCACATGCGTATGACGTCGCAATTCTTTTCGCAGTAATCCTAACTCTAGGCCCAGAAGGCGCACTACGCTCGCTTAGTGGCTCCAACGTAAAAAAAACAATAGGGCGAGGAATATGCTCGGTACCACTAGGGATCAGAGTTTCCTTTAGATTACCAAATCACGGCAACGTCTTCCAGGCCATGGTAATAGCTACAACGCAAGCACTTAAATACCTGTGACAGTGACATCCAGGCGGCTATTAAATTGATCAGATCGGCCACTAGCAACTTGAATATGGTCTCAGACTGTGAACCATCGCACTGATCAGTGGCCAATCAGCCAACACCGCCCCAGGGAGAACTGGAGGTTACCGTTATAGCAATAGCCTAATAAAACTTCAACATAGGAAAGCCAAAAAATAATAAAACCAGGTTTGCTGAGAATCCGTTCCCAATTTTTCCGCAACATCCCAATTACTAAGGACAGGACCAACATCATCACAGCTAAAAGAGTCATCCCGGAGACCTGGCTAGGCCCCAGTGAATAAATTCACTCTACTCCGACTACTACAGCAGCTTTAGGGACGAATAAGAGGAAGAAACTGTTGAGCTTCTTCTATGATTCTCCCTTTTTGTCGCCTACATAATACTATACAAGGTTTGTAAATGCGGAATGTCATCGAACGCATGACGAAGATTCTTGGAGAATCTCTGTCGGTATAGAACACCATGAATCTTTGAACTTGCATATCGCTTTCTTGTATGGTAATTTGATGGAACATCTCTTTGATGTCAGCACACACAAGGATGCGAACAACTTTAAACGCCAACTCTTGCGAGTGTATTTAGGTAGTCTGGTGCATTAAAAATAAAATCATTAGGTTATTTTACATAATTTTTCCCAGCTGTGTCATAAACTATCGTACTTTGTGAAGTTGTTAAGCGATGAAAATATACGATACACGATCATCTTCTTTGGCGTTGTCTGTAGGTTCAAGTTCGATTGCATATCCTTATGCGTAAATTATTTTTAATTTTTAGCTAATTATTTGTAGCTTAGTATTTTCTAGCTAGTTAGTAATTAGTTTGTCAATTGACAAGTTGATTTCTCAAACACTCAAAAGTTGTGCATTATTTAGATATACAGTGATTGATGTTTTTAGAGAATTGTAAATTTTTTCTGGAAAAGGGAGTGCTGGGAGTGTCCGGTTAGATGCTGATCCTTTAACACGTTATGCGGCCACTATCGTCGAACTTAGACTCGAGGGAGAATCGGACACGTAGTCAAAACTTATTGACCTAACTAATGTTTTTCTGGATTGTCCCATGAGCCGCTCTGAGTTAGAAGCGCCTCGCTGAGCCCATGATGAGGAGAGGTGTGCGGGATGAAAGTTGAGGTCCGCTTGTAGTTGTTCGTCCGCTTGTAATGGAATTCGTTCGGGCAGAGTTCGAGACTGTCTTTAATAGTGAAAGTTATCTTTTATAAGATGCTTGAAATCATACATATAGTGGGGCTTAACTATAGTTACAAGATTAATATTAACGAAAGTACGTGCTCGATAACTAAGTCTGGGTCTGCTGACTCAGATCGCTTTGTACTTTGTTTCTTCTGATATGGATGGTTTTCCTCCCCTCGATATTGCTGATTTCGGTTTCTGGCCTGATTCCGGTGACAAAGTAAATCTTATAACTTGCTTAGAATAACTTGCAACACCTTCTTCACCGATGCAAAAAAGCCTAACCAAAAATTGTAAAATTCAGAGGAAACCACATAGCTAAATAAAGAGACTGCCTTGTATACAAAAATCTCAAAAGTCGCCAAGAACCCAAAGCTAAACCATCCTAATTTATATACTCCTATCCCAACAATCAAGATAACCGATGCCGGATGTGGAATGCTTACGGCATTTCACAGCACAAACTGGAAATATCACAATTTCTCGAAGAAAATCATATCGACTATATGCTGTTGTTCTTTCAAACAAAAACTCCAACGCAAAACATACGTGACTCCCAAAAGTAGTTAGTCATACACAGAAATAATAAATGTGGTAAACAAACTGGATTAAGACTCTCCGGCCAGTTGACCAGCAAATCGCCAGCATCTTAGAAGCTATACATGGAAGCTTTACGCAAGCTCTCCGAGGTCCTAAAACGCAATGCTGAAAATGCACAGCGAAAGTGCATAGAAAAGCTATTACAAGCCAGCTCCAAAATTGGCAAGCGCATCTAAATTGAAATCCTCGAGCGAAACTTCACTCCTTCACTTCATAGAGGACAGTCGTGGTTATTTATTTCTTTTTTTGTCCCTTTGTATATTTTCAGTTAATTCTGCAATTATTCCTTTTCGCAAATATCCACTACTTGGGAAGTTGCAGCCCCTGAGATCGCAGGATAGCTTGATCTCGCAATGATGCAGCCGCTTATTCTCTGGCACCCCAGGAACGAGAGCAGGAACAGTAAAAAAATATTCGGCTCCCTATTTTCCCGTTACTGAGAAAAATCCGTCCGCCTTGTCCTCCATGAGATTCAAGTGATTTCAAGGAATGTCCTGGAACCCCCGTAGCTTCCACTCAACAAGTTAACCCACCGCCCGGACCCCCGAATGGGCTTATGCCGCAGAATTACCGACCGTGGCACCAAAACCCTTACAGGGGATCCTCAAGTACAAAGACTTATCTCGTGGCTAGCCCCTGATACCTCTGATATCTCCTCCTACCTAGTAGCAAGTAAGTACACTACTTTAGGCGTGACCAACCACTGCGAAGGGGAGGAGGAGTCTTTATCTCTATTGACTCAAATTTCCCTTATGAAGAGATAGAGTTACTAGAGTTTGGTGATTTCAAATATATCTCCTTTAAAGTCATAATGTCTGCTCAATCGATGTTTAATACATGTTCTTACATTCCTCAATCTTCCGATTCACCTACGTACTGGCATCACTTGTCTGCTATTCAGTCGGTTTCCAATCTCTAGTTACTATTCCTAAGCCATTGTAGTTCGACATATGCTCAGCATTTCCCTTTTAGGTCTTTATATTCGAACCACATTAGTCTATATCACGTTATTTCAATTTCCTTTCTTTTAAATATGAAATCATCCATTTCAACTTACTTGACTTTAATATATTTGACGTTATTTTAATAATCTTTCTTTATACTCTAAACATTTACTAATTTGGATCAAAATCACCCCAATTGTAAACTGCTCAGAAAATTGGCCCAGTAGCTAAGAAGACCAAAGAAAAATATTCGCGGAAAAGCAAACATTCCGAAACATTCCCAACAGTTAGGCCGCCGAAAAATGAAAACTTGGGTCAATTTATCCGATGTGCACTTTTTCAAACACTCCCCCAGATAATCCATATGGCGATTTAATAGTTGCCAGGGATTTTTACTCTTGTATAATATATGCGCACTTTCGATTGAAAGCTGATCTTATACTTATATGTTTACTTGATTAAAAAAACTTCTGCCTCTTTACTTGTTGTATCTTTCGTATGGAGGGTCAGGTCGAAAAGAAATCCACGAGGGATATCAAAGCTGCTCGACAGGTTGTATTCGTTTTCCTATATATTCTGCAGATATAAATAGTCGGCATACAAATTCTGACTCCCTGTGTTTGATTGGTAACCCCCAATATGGCAATACTAGAGTAGTCGATCTGTCCCCCGCTAGATGGCGTATTCATAAATCCCTTTTTTTTTAATGTGGATGTCCATGACTCGATTTTTGGAGTTAACTTGATGGTCGCTCAAAAGCGTGGACTTTGCTTTGGCTACGGCTCCACCAGCTAGCTATGTGGGCAGATGTAGATCGTCGGCCAATCGATCCTCGTGCATGTTTCTTATTGCACATACGATCCTCGTGCATGTTCTTTAATGCTCATACTGATGTCATCGCGCACGATCTGCCCATTTGTCCAAGATTCATTGCCTTGCCAAACAATGATCGTCATGACGCTTCGAATGCACCACCCCCGTTAGACTCTGATCCTATCAATGCAGTTGCTATTGCACTCCACTATGTCGGCCGATTAACACCGTCGTCATCCAGGATCGCAATGGCGAACCAGTGATCTTGCCAACTGCAAATATCCTTGTTCTTGATATACATTTTCTGCCCTCCAGGATTTCTATTGAAGGCAAACTCTTCAATAGGGGGAGGATGTTGCGGAAAGCAGCTAAAAACAAAACGGCTTAATATAATTATTATTGTGTTTAGCATCTATTGTTGTCTGTATTCCAGTTTCGCATGCGCTTTGGTATTATTTGTAGTGCATGCGCTTTGGGAACCTTATGGTAGAGCTTCTGCGTCCAGCAGTTTGAGAATTACAGAAAAATTTGCATTTCCACGATAGTTTTCTATTACAGCCTTGAAACCATTCTTATGAAGCGGAATAATAGTTCTATAGATAATTTTATGAGGGTATTAATATGATAGCATATCAAAGCAGGATATCAGAGCAGAGAAAAAATAGATTAGAATATCAGAGCAGTGCCCAAGGATGCAAAATGGAATATTTTCAAGACTAGAAGAAAAATAAATGTTGTTTATATCGGGTAATTGATAAGGGTAAGTAGAGTTGAGATCATAAAAGTCGCACAAATAATTTGATTGAAAAAACGACGTAAAGAGATTAGCAATACCCAACTCAAAAAAACTGGAAATATTTTTATAAGCCAGGCTGCAAATAATTAGTGTAACCTGTTAAGTCATGTCCACAGTTTGATATATTTCAGTGTTGGTAGCGCTTTTCTCTCGCTTGCTCTGCATCTCATTCACTCTCTGGGGCATCATCCGTGTATCATCGTTTTATCGCGGTTTTGTCGTCTCGGTCTCTTCGGATCGGCAAGTGTTTAGCTTTTGAAAATCATTACTTTTATATATCATTTCTCTCATCACCACAGCTGATCATGACATCAGCTGTTCACCAATGTGGGGAACGTCCACTGGCATCACCACATCCTCGATAGACCGCGCCCATTCAATCGGTGTATTCACCACATCCTCCATCCCACATTCCTCATATTTTTGGAAAAGGACACGTCTAAAGCGATGGTTTTCGTTGCACTTGTTGGCGAAAGTTTTTGGATGTTCCGAAGCTGTGTATTTTCTGCCTTTTGCTTAGGGATCTGGTGGACTAATCGAGTGGCTTCCTTAAGGGCTCGATCTATAACATGACATAGGCTTTCACTAAAAGTTGCGCTCAACAGGGAGGCTAGGGTCATCTTAGACCAGTAGGTGATAGAAAAGTCATCGTTTTTCCCGAATTTTGTTCCATTCTTCGAGAGGAGCTTCCGGGTAAAGTCTTTTCCCCTTTTGCTAATTTCTTCCTTTAGCGGAGGTTATTCCAAGTGGCTGAAGATCCGGTCGATATTTTTAAAGATGGTGGATACCAACCATTTGATAAGTAGCAAAGAAAAGCTTCAGCGTCTAAGATCAGAATCGTGCCCGAAACTGTTCAGTTATTGGCCAAAATTACGACGTTGTCTTGCAATTACTAAATAAAAGGTTTAGTGATCGCCTTTTCAAGGCTTATTTAAAAAAGATCTTAAATATAAGGGTCGTCAAAAGATTAAATTCTAATATACACACCATGAGGCAGCACGAGAGAAATTGTAAGCTCCGTTGGTGCTATTGCATAATCTTCACCTCACTAACCAGGATGAGGCGCTGAGGCGAATCGGTATTGTTGGCCACTGCCAATATCTTGGTCAGAAATCATTCTTGCTTGTTGTGCATTTGGACTCTGGTTCCTCGGTGCACTTTATTGCATCACGGCTGGCGAACCAACTAGAGCTGCGTAAGTCGAAGTGCCCAGTGTCAGTCTTCGGCATGGTTTTGCTATTGACGGGTATTCGACGGTTTGTTGCAGTCTCAGGTCTCGGACTATTCAGCGAAGGCGGCACTAATCTTCAACTTTCGACGTGACTATATTTAGTTCAGAAGATCCAACTCTTCTGGGCTAGTTAGTGGCGGAGGAGATAAACTTGGGAATGTTCATGGTAACGGGGCACTCACATTCAACTTAATGCTAAGATGCGAAAGAGCGTCTCAATGGGCATCTACGTCAATTCTGCGAAGTCGAAAAATGGTTGATCGAATCGTAAAGTCTCAGAGAAGCTTGACTGTGCGGCTCATTTTTTAAAAACTTTGCTTGATTGGAGGCAGGGGAGTATTTCGTCAGTCTTTCAATCTATTGCTTTGTCTCTCAAGTCTCCCAATTTTGCCTTTGTAAACGAATATCCTGTGCTATGGCACAAGGAACATGTTTCCTCTGAGCTAGCGCGATCCTGTAAGGATTTCCTATCACATCATTGCGTGTTGAAGGAGAAAAGCTCAACAATCAAACTTAGGGTGGTGTTTGATGGCTCCATCGGGATGGACTTTCGGCTCATAAAAATATTCCTTAAAAGGCTTCCTTTAAGGCATTTTTTAAGTAGTATTTAAGTTAGATTGTAGCCATGTAAGAATATAATTTCTTTGGCGAAATACGAGTAAATAAATAAACACTTCGAATGATGATTTATTGACCAGTCCTGTCATCCAGCCCAAGCTATTCCATATTTTTCTAAGGTTTCGCTCTTATCCTATGGAGTCAGAATTTCTTCTGCTCATAGCTGCCACCAATGTATTCTCTGTAAATCCCACTTTACCAAGACCGTAAAGGATGCACCTTTTCCTGGGACGAGACCCTTTCTCAGGAATTGGACTTAAAATGAAAATAAATCAGCCACAGTTTCGTGCAGAAGCAGCTGTTGGGATTGCTTTTGATGCTTGGGATTGCTTTTGAACATGGATTTTGTGACGCCAGCTTGGAGGCTTATGGGCTTATATGGTGTCGCAGCTTCCCTGCGCTGTAGGCCGATTTCAATGCTCGAAGTCAAGAAATTAACTCTCAAATCAACTATCTCCAAAGCGAAACTTTCTGGAGTCGAGCTGTTGACAAGGTTCATAATTTAGGCGTATATCAAAGATAATATGTTTGTTGGTGTAACTCAACCGGCGCAGTATCCCGGATTCACCTGACTAGCTCCATAGAATGGTGCCATGTTTCTGTGTACATTTTATTGGTAAGGAAATTGCTCCACCGCTGCTTTCCTGCATGTGCTTAGGAGGTTCATTTATATCCGGAAAAAGTATCGGCAGATCTGGTCGGACAATGCCACTTACTTTGCTGGAGAAAAAAGTCCAATGCGAGAAAGAAACCGACTTTTTCCCACCGACGAGCATCAGAGAGTAATGCTGGACTTCTTTCTTCCTAAATCTATTGATTGGCGATTTATCCCTCCCGTTTTCTTTACGTTGGAGGTCCCATAAGCCTGCTGAAAAACCAGCAAAATATCATTTTTATGGATCATTAATTCTAGACCTCTTGCTGCTATTTCGAAAACCCCAGCTGATCTTCACAACATAACTTCTGGTCATTTTCTGCATGGAGGCCCCCTCCAGCTTTAGTACCTTACCTTGTTGCAGCAACCGTGTAAATTTGTTCAAATCACCTCCTGTAATGACATCATGCTACTAAAGGATAAAAACGAACGGCCAATGAATGAGGGTCTGGCAAGAGTTACTAGGCTGCCGCAGAAGCTACAAGACGCGCAGTAAAAATTATGCCAGCTGCCTTTTCAAGATGCTGTTGAAAGCTCTTCTTCTAACAGAGAGTGTGTTGAGTCATGCAAATGCCGAAATAATTTGTGTCACCTGTGACGATACGGTATAAGTATGATCATTTTCAAACCACATTTAATCGCTATGTCGAAGCCGTTGGTACCGCTCTCTCGCTCTTCATTTCACCCATTCTCTGGCGCGTCACCCGTGACCATGCTTTCAAACGGTCGCCGGTCCATACCACCTAGAAAATTAGGAAAACAATAAATTATGAATGCTTCTATTAAGAAAGTCCGTAGCAGCTTCAATAGCATTAAGCAATACATTTTTTTGCAAACAAATGATTTCGAAAAGCATTATAGTCTGTTTCCTAAGCATTTCAGACGTGGCTGAGCCCTATTGCTAGCACGGTCATTATAAAGAAACAAATAGTGTGGGATGGTGTGAGTCCTTTGGTCCATAACGGTGTCAACCAATAAACTGCCGCAGAGGATGTCACATTAAAGACTATAAGGTTCAGTGATGTCCTACGAGTGTTATAAATAGGGCTAAGTCGGGAAAGTGTAATATCAGTTAAGCCATCGATAAAGTCTAGCGATGAAAACTAGCAAAGAATTGTCATCGCTCATAACCAGGATAAAATCCGAATCATTGTGCAACAAAGCAACAGAGTTAATAGCTGCAAGGTGGTGAAAATAAGAGACCTCTTCTGCCAAAGTATCTTCTACGTTATGCGGCAGCGTCCCTCGGCCGGTTGGACGGGAGGTAGGCTGTACGTATGCAGTGGGCACCGCGCGAAACAGTACTTACTATTAAGAGGAATAAGAACACCGCCTGCAATGGACGATCTATTCAAAACACATTGTGGAACAAAACAATTTAAACGTTGGCACGAAGAAGGAGAAAAAGACACACCTAATTGCTCAAAGGACAAGAAGAAGAGTCGGCGCCAAAGGGCTATGAAAAATATATAAAAAAAATAATAAAACAACGAAGGTATGGTAGTTCCGATCAATCAGTTATATGGCAGCTATATCATATAGTCGACCGATCCTGGCCGTTCCGACTTATAAGCAAAGGAAAAAGGGTGTGTGCAAAGTTTGAAGACGATAGCTTTAAAACTGAGAGACTAGTTTGCGTAGAAACAGACAGACGAACAGACGGACGGACGGACAGACGGACATGCTTTTATCGACTCAAGAGGTAATCCTGATCAAGAATATATATACATTATAGGGTCTCCTTTACATAGAGATGTCTCCTTTACTGCCCTACACACATTAGACAAAAATTATAATACAAGCAAGGGTAATACAAGCAAGGGTAAAAAAAATTACCCTGATTGGGACATCCACACCAGACAAGAAAAAAAAACAATTTATGCAAAAAGAAACTATTACGGAGACACTACAAAAGATCGTCGACCCACCATTTCTGCCTTTGCCTGAAAAAGGGGAAGTGTGAAGAGATTAAATCTCCCCACACACCAACACAAGTGACAGGGACGGGCAAAGCCAGGGAATAGGGAGGTTAGGGGGGTCAGTTAAGGAGGAGAAGTATCAAAGGGAAGAGAAAAACGAAGGAGAAACACCGCGGTTCATAACGGTCTACGGAGCGGCAGCATGACCGTGCTTTTAAAATGAGGTAAGGAAAAAACGACGTTGATTGCAACGGTCCTCCTTGAGGGAACCCGCCAACGGGAATGTGGCCTGATGCTCGAAAATAGGATTAACGACTCGAGCAGAATCAAAGGATTAAAGGGCAGAGAATCACTGGAGCAACCCATGACAAGTCATTTTTAGAAAAAAAAAGACCTTTGGAAAGTCCGACAATCAAGTGGAAGAGTTTATTTAAAAGAGCTGGAAGTGGTAAACTGAAGGACCCCCAGAAGCAATTGCGAAAGGATCCTTAATCCAAACGCAATCGGAGGCCAGGATAATTGAGTCGGGTTGAAACCGATCGGGGACACCACGGTCCAGTCAGGAAACTCCTGATCCAGACTCGCTAGTGTGTATGCACAGTCTCTGGTTTGGTAACGCATCCATATGTGTGTTTTGAAATGGAAGAAAGCGTTTCGTGTCTTTGTTAGGCTGGCACACACCACGACCGCATATGCTGCCAGGCATATGCCTAGGACGCTAGGTGGCTATTGGCGTCCAACTGGGATCGGGTGCCGGCCGTAGCAAAAGGGTGAGCTCATTGAGAAAGTGCCATAATTAGAGAAAGAACGACTACAGAAACAACGCGCAGCGAGCGGCTTAACCGCAGATGAAGCAGAATGAGAGCCGTGCAGAATCAAGCAACACGTACGTGCGAGTCCGAATTAGTTGAACCGGCTGCTAGGCACCAGGTCCCTCCAGGCGTAGGTTTGTAGAGTGGAGATTGGTGATCAACCCGGAATAGCGACGGGAGGACACGCACCGATGGCGGAGCCGATTAGAAGTAGCCAGAGGAACGGCCAGGAACCAGCGAAGGAACAGAGTACCACAGAAGTAATTATCAATACTTAAATCCGATATAGTGTAAATATATTGTAAATATTACAATTTATTCAGTTATTCATAGAAAAGTTATTTGCATTATGTCTGGACTCGGGCAATAACGTCGAATCAATAAATTCGGTAAAGCATTCCCATTCGCTATTCATAGTGATTTGAATCTGAAAAAGACAAATAAAACACAGGAGCCACCAACGATCACACCAGTAAGGCCCATCTGAGTCCAACCCATGCGGCAGGCACACGGCATTATATTGGTCAGAAGAGAAATTAACCAATTCGATGTCACTTAATACGGGGTGCCATTTTTAGCTACTATACACCTCGACAACGAAAAATTAAACTACTACTAAATAAAGAACAGAAAAGTACTGCAAGTATAAAAGGAATTGAACCAACATTCCACACCAAGTACTAAATGAAACATGATTAAAAGTGAAAGTAATTAGGAACGATATTTGAACTGGAGACGAGTAGACTATATATCAAAAAAATGAATGATTCAAATGACTTCCGTACGTCCATCCTTTAATGTCCGGAATATACTTAAAAGTCCAGAGTTCCCGCGTGAAGCCATTTCACCAGGCTTGCCACTTGATTTTCAGGCTTAATTTTTTTGAGAGCTAACCTGCGTGTCGAAGAGAAGAGAGAGAGCGTGGAGGGTGCGAATATCTAGCCTTACCACAAGGAAGTATTCATTGGACCCGCCCAGCCTTCTACTTTCTTACATTATCTTCTTCTGCACTGCAAAGTACTGCCATGGCGTCCACCTTTTACCTGGTATTTCTGAAACCATATGCATTGGGATATCGCACAATCGCTTGAAGCTTCCAGCGCCTTCATACTTGTGGAGATTTCTGCCCTACGAAGACAGGCCCTGTTGACCCTTGTTTGATTTAGGCAGGAACACCAGAATGTGGTTTTTGCAGGAATACCAGTTTCTGAGTCTTGTTTGAGTCTTGTGACATTGCGTAAAGGCAGTGGCAAATACCTGCGGTTTATAGCTCATTGACAATATTAGCTTCTCGCAACGTCAAGGTCACTGTTAGGCCTTGGAGCCCACTTTCATAGCTTGCGCGAACCCAAGGATTTTTTCGTGGAGGACTGCTACCCAAGCAACCGGCAACAAGAAAACTAACGGGGGTCATTGTCGGAGAGATGAAAGAGTCGCCGTAGGGGTTTAATTTGGTGTGGCCTTAAAACAATGAATTTGTAGGCTGATGCCCAAGGGTTTTACTCCGCTGCACCGCATTTCCAGAAAACAACTGTTTTTTTTTATTCAATGAGGTTCATGCCCCCTTGTAATTTTTGGCTACTAGACCATTTCCCTAGTGTAGTAGCGCAATTACCCTGGCTGAGTCATACACCGAAAAACCGTTTCAAGCTAATGCATTTTCTGAATGAGCATTAGTTCGATCTGTGAGCCTGGAAACCAAATGGCGGCAGATTTTGCGCCGCACGATAACGTCTTTTCTCACTTTACGTCGAATAATTTAAACGGCATTTAATACATTATTGGTGTAAAATTTATTTATGAACAATGGGCCGCCATTGACCTTCTGATAAGAAAAAATTTAAAAAAAATAGATATATTATGTTTTATGTATGTGTATTACGGCATTAAAATTTTAATGATTTTATCAAAATGATTTTTTTTATAAAATAAAAGAACAAAAAATAAAAATACTTGTATTTTTATGTACCATTTTGCGGTGACTACGGTTCATCTTAATGGTCCTAAGCTTAGCTAGGTCGACTTCATAAGTTTAAGGACCTTTATGTGAAAAATACATCCAAGTTTGAAGATACCCAAGAAGATCCCAATACCCAAATTTGGTTGCTCGAATAACAGAAGTAAGCTATTATTTAACACATCTATTCAGTTTAGTCCTACAAGCATTGTATTGTTACCACGAAATAAATTCGGAAGCATTTGCATCTTACGCATTGAAAACTGACAAAATTTTTATGAAAGCATACTGGTTTTTTTCCATGATACATTCCATGTCTTAAATTCCGAAGATTCCGAATAATATATAGACATGACTATATCCACTTAGTCCCCGGGCCCTTTCGGGTCTTCAACCATAACCGGCTTATTTAAAGGCCTCCTCAAAATCCGGTTTGTCAGACCGAATGCATGGTGTTCTGCTCTACCGAATGCATGGTGCACATAGTATAGTTGGAATTCGTGCTCAGATCGCGGTGCTATCCACGGGTCTCACCGCTCACCCATGGCGTCACTATCGCAAGAAAAATATCTAAATATATTACTATCTAAATATAAAATATTATATATAAATATTACTATCGTGTAGTACATTCTCACAATCGGTCTCGTAGTTTTGTTTTGACTGCGTGTGGAATCGGACGTGTCTGCGGATTTTAGAAAAATGGAAAAAGAGTCATATCGGTCTGTGATTCGATTCTTGGTTTTGGAAGACAAATCGCGCAGAAAAATAAAAGAGCGCTTGGATGCTGTGTACGGTGACCTTTCTCCTTCTATACCGACCGTCAACAATTGGTTGAACGAAATTCAACGTGGTCGCACGTCGGTTTTTGGCAGAAATTTGCGTCGAATCGCCGGAATCGAGGTCATCGCCGCCACTGACGCCCATTTTGTAGACCGTTCTCTAGGTATTTTTCAGGCGGGCTAAAGGAGTTGGAGCATCGCAGGGTCAAGTGTGTCCAGCTAAAGGGGGGGGTTTAGGGGGGTCAGTCCGCAATCGGCTAGCAGGCTAGACTGAAAACCTCCATTGGGCGTTCGCAGCAACGCCGATGGTCCGCGTAACTTCTAGACGTTAAAGGCAATGCTTCTTTATAAAAAAGCGTTTATACGCTTAAGATCAACCTCTTAAAATATTGAGAGTATGACCATAAAAAGGGACCCGGAGATGATCAATATGTTTTACGTCATAGAAACCAGCAAAAAATCAATAAAATTTTAAACAATTGATGGTTTAAAAAGGTTTAAACATAAAGATTAAAGAAGAACGCGGTCCTGAACAGGATGATTTCCAGGTTGGTCACATAATTTTATATGTGATCATACATATCGCTCGTCTCCCGATGCATACATATAGATCCAAGAGTTTATTCTTTACTCTACAATACGTCGAACTATAATGGCTAGGAACGTTAAAAATTTAAGCGTGTTAGTAAATGCTGGCTGTCTACATTACCATTAATAAGGTTAAATAGAAACATGACACCCAGCATCGTTCTACGGTTTGTTAATGATGGTAAGTTGATTACTAAAAGATGTGTTTCGATGGCGGGATCACCTGCAAGGGATATGGTGCCGCGGTAACTAACACTGCAGCATCAGTTCGTACCGGGGGTCCGGACGGTTGAACACCGTGATCGGTGACTCTTAAGAGGGTTTGAGTTATTGGGCCTGGAGATATCATTGGAGTGATGCCACAGAGGAAAAATCGTACAATTGCTCATAAATTCTGAGAAATTTGGAAGCCGAATTTTTCTCAGTTCCAGCCCTTGGGGTTGCCAGAGCTTTAAGCGGATGCGTAATTGTACTGCGTAGGTCTTGTAAAGATCTTATTGTACCTCAAAATATACCACTGCACAAGCGAACCGATACGGGTGTTTGGTGGCGGATCAAGGGTGGGGGCGAAAGGAGCCAAGTCCCGAGGGGCGCTAAATCGAACTCGGCTAACAATGTATGTTTCGAGAATTAATATTTTGCCGCGGCGCTATGCAAGTCAACACACGTCCTAATACAAATGCTGAGCGTGTCGAGATACTTGTGTGATTAGAAGGAAACCGGGCGCTCGAAACCTCACAAGATTAATTTCCAGGAATTTCTTTCTTGGAGAAATTGCGAGTTGTTAGTTTACAAGCGCGTTTGCTTACATTTACAAAAGGGCATATCTACGCCATATATGTGAATATATGTGCGTAATTAAAAAAAAAAAATAAAGGTGATTTTTTATTTAGAAAAATCATCATCAGAGGAAAATCCGAGTGTAGAAAATGTGGGACAATCATCTGCTGGAAGTAAGATTGAAAAACAAACTCCAATAAACATTCCAAATATTGGAAAGAATGTGTTACGAAATATATTACATTTTTAAAGCCAGATGACAAAAATAAAAATGTGTGAACAATATCTTTAAAGGATCGATTTTTTCTAGGACACTATTTCATGGCAGGATTAGACGGGAGCGGAGAATATCGAACTTTCCATGAACAAATCTTGGCCTGAGAAAATTTCACAATCATTTCGTGATTTGGTTGTAGATACTGGAATAGAATCTCTACAAAATAAAAATAATAATAATGATAATGATAAAATGGTAATCAAGATAATTCAGAAAGATATTTAAATAGTACTTAGTTTCAACATACGCATAAAAATGACGAAAAAAATAAAAGAACCTGGATGTTCTATTCTTTTGAAAAAAAAGCATTATTCTTTTTTTGCTGCAAGCTACCAGAAAAAACTACCAGAGTATTTTCAGTAGTTCATCTGAAATTTTCATCTTGAAAAAAAATAATATCCCAAAATAGAAGACCGTTCATCGTTTCTGGTATGCAAGGCCAAAGAATCTCATTAAAGAAGGGAGGACTGATCGATGATCGTCTTCTACAACAGATAAAATGAAACAAAATATTGAGTGATATTCTCAAGTTTATTATTGTCACAATACAAATACTTGCACAGCAGAATTTGGTACTCAGAGGACACCGAGAATCCATTTCTGAAGATCTCAACCCAGGAAATTTCCTCACTCTTCTGATGTATCTGAATAAATTCGACCCTATGATGAAAACTCATATGGAATCGATTTCTGCTATAAAGGGCATCTGTCATACCTTTCTCACAACATTCAGAACGAAATCATTTTGCTACCAAGAAACAAAGTTAGAAAATCCATCGATTCAGCAGTCAATGTTGCGATTTACTTCAGAATTTCTTTTGATACAACTCCAGATTCTAGTCATGAAGAACAAATGGCTCAGATCATAAGATACGTTGAAGTCATCGATCTTATCGATTTTATTCCTCTCAAAACAAAATGTGCAGAAGGAATGACAAGTGAAATCCTAAATAAGCTTGAAAATGATGGGTTAATAATACTTGCAGGTGTCAAGCTTACGATAATCAAGCAACAATGACTGGTAGTGGCTTTGGGGCTTAGCAAAGAATTCTAGATCGGTACCCATTGGCAACATTCATTCCATGCTTTAATCATTCGCTTAATTTTGTGGGAGTTCATCTAGCTCATATCAGTGCTCAGGCAGTAACATTCTTTTGGGACGGTGAACGAGTGTATATCTTTTTCTCAAAATCGTCTCATAGATGGGATGTCCTGAAACAAAACGTGACAATCACGGTCAAACGTCAGTCTGATACAAGATGGAGTGCCAACGCAGCAGCAGTAAATACTTTATCTACATAACATAACCAATAACTTGATAAAGTAATAACAGCTCTAGAAATACTTCGGGCCTTCGAATTTTTCTTCGACTTTAAAGTATATATCGGTGACGATAAAGAAATTTTGTATAGAAAACTGTAAGTTAACGATAAATGCAAATCATTAGCCGAAATTTATTTCAACGATTTAAACGGGAGGGCATTGTTTAATGATATTAAAAATGAAATTTTTCCTTTAAAAAGAGCCAATGAAAATGGACAAACTCCCTCACTCCGATCGGTATATTATTATACATTTCATCGTTGGGGTTAAAGGCGTACAATACACTTGTGACGGGTCTAAAAATTTTGCTGACTCTACCCCACTGTCCGTGGCTTCGTGTAAGCGATCATTCATTAAATTGAAATTAATAAAATCTTATCTCTGCACTATCATTAACCAAGACAGACTGTCAAATTTGTCAATACTTTCCATCGAAAATGACGTAGCATCATCATTTGATCACAATAACATAACTCCTGAATTTGCGGCAATCAAGGCCAGGAAAGCTATATTACAGAAGTAATATTTTGTTTTACATACATAAAGACAAAATATAATGAAAAGTTATGTTGCATGTAACGAAAGAATAACAATGAAATATAATTCTTCATGCATATAGGCCTTAGATGATTAAACCTTTTAAACCCGAAATTCTTTGAATGTTATTCATATGAAATATAAATTAATGCGTTTAATAACAGAGAGGGATGGGGCGCAAATTGTTCACTTTGCCCCGGGCGCCAGTAATTCTAGATCCGCCACTGGAGAGCTTGGCCCGACTTAGACATAAGCGGAGCTAAAGTTCTCTAAAGATAAACCTATTAAAGTAAGTGTCCGGCTAAGGCGATAAGAAATTAGTTAGTTAATTACTTGAAACTCAGCCCACCCTGAATTTCCTCCGCTGAAAGTAGGGAGAGGAACAGGAGGCAAGGCCTGAAAACTTGCCCATTAGGCACCAACCCAGGCAGATCGCAGCAAAGTATTGTGCTCAATTTCGTAATGCATAGTTGCTACGAGCTCGGAAACGGTACATCGCCTACCGCACATGATCTCCGAAACGGCTAGTTCGTCACTTGGATGGCTTTAAAATCATCATATATGACGACTGGCTATGCCGCATCGTCCACTTTTGATATTGGCTGATGGACTCCTTGGATCATCCTCAACTCTTGGTAGGTAGGCCAATGGTATAGGCCTTTCCAGTACTGCGCAGATGGAGTTCATCACCCCGACCGATATGACAGAGAAAGGCAGTAAATAATTTTAACTTGCGTGCAGCGAAATTTGTCCCATTGTGCGCTCAGAACTGTAAATAGAATTATAGAACGTATTTTTGTATGAAGAATTATGCGAATGCACTTGCAAGGGGAACGTATTTATGTGTGTAAACATTATGGTGACTCTCACTCTTTCTCTTTTCTTGCACACTGAGATTTTATTTAATTTTTTATCTTTAAACGTAAAACAACCCGGTGTTTGTTTTATTTATTTGTATTCATGAATACCAACTTTAAAATTTTAAAAACCCGTATCGCTTTGCGTGTGCAGTGGTATATTTGGAGGTAAAATAAGATCTTTAATAAATTTCTTCCAAAAATAGCTCTGCTTCTTCATCTTTTACTCTGATGCTTCTTTTGTCGCGTTTGTTTGAGATTCTTAACTCTAATCATACAGTTTAATCAACCTACACTAATCGCTATATTTCATCTCCCTTTTCGTTTCCCTGGTACAGTGGTTCAAGGTACGATCAAAAATAGAAACAAAAATATTAATAAATTAACTTAACAATATCATGGATTTTAAACTGGTCTGTGCGGAAACTTGGTTAAAGCCGGAGATCTTAAGCTCCAATGTTTTTCCAAGTAAGTACACCACTTTTAGGCGTTATAGAACACTGCGAAGGGGAGGAGGAGTTCTAATTTCTGTAAACTCCAAATTCACTTCTGAAGAGGTAAATTCACAAGAGTTTGGTGACATAGAATTTCTTTGTATTAAAATCATCTTGTCTTTTCTTACATACCTTCGTCCGAACCCCCCACATACTGGCAAAATTTGTCCGCAATTCGGATCGTTTGTGCGGTGGTGACCAGCTGGTAGCTCTGATTGACTGAAATATCCCAGAACCCATGCTTAACTCGCACCATGGCTTCCCAGAGGGCATGTTCGACATGTCACTCGTTCAAATTAACCATGTTAGAAATTCGTTAGGTCGGCTGCTGGACTTGTGTTTCGTTTCCAATCCTGATGGAATTACTCTTTCCAGAACTTTGCCCCTTTCTCACCCTGAGGATCCATATCACCGACCTCTTGAGGCTTTAGCTTAATTGACCTTAAGTCTTCGCTTAAATCTCACAAAGTTCGTTTCTTCCGTAGGGCTGACTTTATAAAATTAAATAAGTTAATTTTGGAATTTGATTGTTCCGATCTACTGGCATGTGAATCATGGCATGTGAAACATTGGCATGTGAAACATTGCCTTACATAAATTTTATTACAATTTGAATATATTTTTCGACACTTGCGTGCCGTGGAAATATTTGTCCGCTTCTACTAATCCGCCTTGGTATATAAAGCACCTAAATTTTTTTTCTTAAATTTAAAGAACGTCATAAATAGACTTTTAAATAAACATATATTATCTGGCAGTACAGTTAGTTATTCAAGATCTTCGGTCTAATTTCACCGTGCATAACGCCGAATGTTATAGGAGTTATATTCGCTGCTGCCGGATTCAGTTTACTCAGAAACCGAAGCAGTTTTATAAAGTTGTAAACACTAAGCGCCAACATGTATCTTTTCCTCATCTGCTAAGGTTTATAACGCTTATGCGAACACTTATCAGTCAATGGCAGATCTCTTTGCACAGTTTTTTCAAACAACATATTCTCCTAGCACCAGCACCAGTCCAGCTCAGCCTTACACTTATAATATCCAATCAGCATTCGGGAAAAATCCGCCGCTGACAATTATAGAGGCATTTCTAAATTGTCAGCAATTCCAAAGCTTTTTGAAAAACTTATCCCACCACATTTGCAGCACATATATAGGTGCTGTTCTCCACCTCTACTAGATAGTTCTCCACCTCTACTATGTATGCCACTCCATCAACATTGTTTATTAACGACTTGCCCCTTGCCTTAACTGATTTCCTTGTACTTATGTACGCTGATGACGTTAAGCTTTGTCTTCAGTATATATTCAATAGAGCCCAATCTAGACTTCAATCCGGTTTGGATAAATTTCAAAATTTGTGTATTTACCAAAAAACCAAAAGCTTAATGGATCATGTCCCATGGCATTTTATCGGCCTAGTCCTCACCAGGCTATGTACTTTCACTATGGAAATGCCTTAGAACAATTAACTCAGGTTAATGATCTGAGTGTCCTATTAGGTTTGAAACTTAAATTTACCGACCATATATCCACCATGGTTAATAAAGCTATGGGTGTGCTTAGTATTATTAAAAGATGGTCAAAAATTTAATGACCCGTACATAACAAAAACGTTATATACATCATTGGTCCGTAAATTCTTGAGTATGGATCGTGTGTCTGGAGTCCCCAATGCGGAATACACCGAGATCACATAAAATATGTACAAAAAAAACTTTCTAATTTTCGCCCTTAGGGAAGTAAATTGGGATGCAAATCTTCTCCTCGCGTCTTATCACAGTAGACTGTTATTAATCAACTTACCATCATTAACAAACACTAAAACGATGCTGGGTGTCATTTTTCTATATAATCTTATTTATGGTAATATAGCATAGAGTTATGGAGTTTGCCACGTATACTGATTCTTATATGGTACTAGTAAAAAAGTTTTATGACAATAATGCAAGTTTGAGTAAATTTTTGCAACGAGAATAGTCGGCAACTGTGGTGTAATATTTTTCTGCGGTTTTGAAAAACTTTTGGCTTTGGGCTTTTAAAAAGTAAGTATTTCTATGTATCGGTGTTCAAAGTGCTACCTTATCTAGCACTCTCCAGCGATATAAAAAGCTGAGATTCTATTTAGATTGCTTATCCAACACCCTTCGGAGAGATACAAAGCAGGGTATCTGTTTGGATCCTAGTATTAAATCGAATGATTTTTTGCCGTTTTTTATGATTTACCGTGTATAAGGTTACATTCGCTTATTTAAAAAAAAAGGGATTGAATAATGTAAAGTTAAATAGAGATCACCGCAGTTGATTGTATTTGAGCACGTCCTCTGAGTGTGGGGTGCGTTGGCGTCCCATCCTACTAAGTGGCCTATATCGAGCTTATCTTTCGCTAGCTTTGCCACTAGCTCGACTGATGTTTCCGACTTTTCGTAGACCATATACGCCGACAATACCCTGAAGCTAGAATCTCTAAGCTAGTACGATGACGGACATTTCCTCAGCCTGATGGAGCAAAAGTGCAGCCGTGGCTGCTTTACAGATATGGAGGCTTATTGGCAGGTTCCGCAAGAACATCTTCATGGTGGTTTCCTACCTTCTTAGAATAGGGGTACTCTGTGCCCTTCGATAGAGACTCGGCAAAGTTAACCTCTCGGGTTCCCACCCAGCCTAACCCGCGGCAAGGGTCGAGTGACACCTTAGTCCGACCCGGGTTGAGATGTGTTTTGGTATGGAAGTTATATTGTGTGAAATAAGTAAGTGTGTCATTCGTGGAGACTTTATTTACAGCTGCGACTCGATCGGTAGCCCCAAGCTAATAAGCTCTTCGGACCAAAAATTTATGATTTTAGTAAGCAGACAATTAAGAATCCGTGTAAAATAAATACCTCACCGTTGTTCCAGAATAATGTAATCTAGAATTCGTTATGATGTATATTAAGTATTGGTATGGTTATTAATAATATTGGTATGATTAACATTAAACGCTTTTACAAAAAAATGTTTACCACGCTTTTTTGCGGTGAAATTCTAACATCGACTGACTTCATTTTTTTCCATCCTTAGTGATAAATGCTCTCAGATCACTAATTTCTCTGGTTTCCGCTTTTAGTGACTTTTATATTAATCTGCTCTTCTACGTTTTTCATAAAATCAACCTTCCTCTTTCTCATTCATATCTGCCATGATTATTTATTTTCACTATTTTGTATGGACCAATATACTTTCTATTTAGTTTTAAGCATACCCCATACTGGATTCGTCTGATGACGATTAAATCGTTAAGGTTGTATTCTTTCTCCCTATTCTTATTCTTTGAATTAAATACTCGAATATTTTTTTTATGATGAGCTTTATTATTTTCTTGAGCAACTTGGCAAATCTCAGCGATTAACGATCTTGTGCATCCTTTCAACCTGTCTATAGCCTCTTGGAACTCCTGTTGATATCAATAGATGCTTTATATTTTGTTGTTCACAATGCTCTTTAAGTAACTGGGAAGTGAGCGCAGTTCAACCAAATTCGGAACTTTCTTTGCTGCGAAATGACCGATGCACAATTTGACTTCCATTTGTGATGGAATTCTATGGCGAACTATCGATTCGCGACTCGGATTCATGATTGGAAATTAATTGGAAATATAAAAATCCTCATATCCTTGACTCTTTAGTAAGCTGCTGATAAGTTTTGTTCTCATCTGTCATTTGCGCATCTTTCAGTCTATGTCGATATTGTCGATTCAAAATATACTTCTTAAAGCGTCTACATGCCTTATTTTCATTCCTGAACGGTATTCGATTTTGCACAGATAGTCTTCTAAAAATACTGCCCACCTAGCAATCCTTAATGAAACTTCTTTCTTTTCATTGTTAATACAAACGCATAACAGCCTGTACTTACCTTAAACGTTGTTGCTAGTACGTAAACACGCAATACACCATTAATACCTACCATCTCGCATAAATCCGCCTTACGCTTCCATTATGACATCTATCAGTATCTGAAAGCACTCTAGTTGCTTCCCATTCCAAATCATTTGAACTCAAAACAAGGGAATGGAAATCAGTGGGTGAATGGCAACTCTCTCTACAACTCACTCAATTAGTTTTGTCTCTTACACTCATCATTCCTATTCCATTCGAATGTTTTCTATGGCGGAGGCAATAAGAATGTATCCATGCGTAGCCATCTTCAATTTATATATCAGCCATGTATACCACTGCCACTCTTTCCAGTATGAGTTCTTTCATCACTAACAAAATAAAACGATCAAAAACCGCTGGTCAGTATAAAAGGGAACGTAATGAAACTCGTACTGCCCGTTATGTGTAACAAATTATGTGTACTTTTGTGAATGTATCTCTACCGGAAGTACGAATATTTTTAAATCCAATGGATCGAATATTTTTTTCTCCTTACAACATACTTAATCACTACATAATTATTCTTAATAACTAGTTCCCCGAATATATTTATCTATTGTAATCTAAATATTTATCATAATCAATTTAAGATAATCGCAACATAGTCGTTTTTTTGTGTTTTTTTCGCAATTAACATAATCAGCGAAGCATACCCGGATGCACTTGGTTGTATTATTTTCTGTTCAAGTCATTCACTAATTTTCATATATGCCATTTCTTGTTTGTTACAAGGTAAACGCAGTGGATGTTGAAACACTAAGCTAACACTTGAAGATAAGTTACCAAGTTCTAACTAAGATATGAGATGCAAATCAAGTTTTACTATTAAAGACAGTTTTTAGCACCATCTAATCTACACGTTCCACCATAGTGCTACTAAATATAGCTTCGAATGCATTGTCTTTTACCCTTCTACCTCTAGTTCTAACCCATCTACTTTGACAGGTATTGTAATGCTCCATTTATCCCTTGTCCTCATTCCTGTCAAAACATACATCGTTTCTTTTTGGACAATTCTTCTTTAAATGAGGTTCACCTCCACAGTAATAGCATTTCGTAACCTTGCCTAACTTTTCTTGCCTTTATAATTCATTATCACCTTTGTTAAAATGTATAATGCCTTAATTTGTGGTGTTACCGACCCCAATTTGAATCGGTTTATTTTGGTAGGGATTCTTATCCCTACGTTGGCCCAGGTTTGATCCTTAATTTGCGCTGCTTTGACTCCCATGCTGATTTTTGTCGGGTTTGGCTTGCTGCTTCACTGCTGCCAAAATTTTATTGCCGTCCTGCCTTTTTTTACATAGCCCACTGTTCTTCGTTGTTCAATAACTTATTCAATGTTGCTAATTCTTCTTCGTCGTCCTGCCTTTTTTTACATAGCCCACTGTTCTTCGTTTTTCAATAACTTCTTCAGTGTTGCTAATTCTTCTTCTGAAATTTTCATTCCAGCTAGATCCAATATTCTCGGTTGAGTCCCCAATAGTAACATCCAGATCAATTCGTTGTTGCGGACTAATGAAGTCCAGATTTCGCTATGATCTATAATAAGTTAATGATAAGTTAGACTGACTTAAATTTGAATGATTTTTAATGATAATTGCTCTGGAAAAATTAATAATGGTTGCCGCTTCTAATGATTCTCTTATTGACATATAAAATATAAAATATATATACATATAAAATATTATGTTTTAAGCAAATGAACCTTCAACCATTGCAATGAATTCTACTTTTCGACACATAGTACAATGCATTGTAATATATTATACAAGGTTGGTCCGATAAGTACTTAGCCTCATAAAGAAAAACTAAAACTTTGAAAAAGTGGCGATTTATTTCTCAACAAAATCTCCTTTTAGCTCGATACACTTGACCCAGCGATGCTCCAACTTCTTTAAGCGTCTGAAAATAGCTCGTTTCTCGAGGTCTGCAAAATAGCCCTCTGTGGCGGCGACGACCTCCTCATTCGACGCAAATTTCTGTCCAGCGAGTGACTTTTGAAGAATGAATATGCTGAATGGGGTAGCAGTTTGTAGTCCAATTCAACCAGTTTGGCCGTGGCAAAGGGCGGAAGTGTCAGCCGGTGCGTTTTCATGATGGAGGAGCACTGTTTTCTTCGCCAAATGGGACCGTATTCTCTGCGATTCAGCGGCGAATCGGCCCAATAATTCGGCATGGTGCAGGTTGTCGTGTAGATAACACCTTGTGAATCTCTAAAAACCATCACCTCCTGCCAATGGCACAGTCTTCGCTTTCTTCGTCCACTGTTCCGACTGTTCCTTGGTCTCTGGTGTCTACCAGTGGATCCATGTTTCATCGATGGTCACAAAACGACGCAGAAACTCTGTCGTATGGCGCTGAAACACAGCTCTGAAAAAGTCTAACGGTTGCGTGTGTTGTCCGTAGTGAGCAAACGCGGCACCCGACAGCTTCCTCATGCCTAAAATTTCATGCAACATATGACCCACGCGGTCTTTTGAGAAGCCTAGTGCCTCGGCTGTTTCGCGCATCTTCAATCGGCGGTCTGCCAATACCAGATCGTGGATTTGTCATGTTATCCTTCATGGTAACCGTTTCACCTGGGCGTGGCGCATAAAAATAAGCGCTCTTTGATTTCGCTGCGCGATTTCCCTTCCAAGAACGAGAATCGAATCACAGACCGATATTGCTCTTTCTCCATTTTTCTAAAAACCGCGGATACGTCCGATTACACACGCAGTCCAAACAAAACTACGAGTCCGATTCATCAGAAATTCCACAGTAGCCGTGTACGAGAATATGCACGATTCTAAATTTCTATTGCGATAGTGACGCCATCGGGCGGTGAGGCGAAGTACTTATCGGACTGTCCTTTTTTGATGGCAGTCCACGAGGTGGCGAATCGTATGTCTTAGCATACATAAAAATGCATAAAAATTTAATATGTTTGTTTCTGAAATATCAACCATATTTGTTCTGTAATTTTTCAAAATTCTCTAATCTTTTTATTTTGTAATTAAAAAATGGAAAAATGCTTCATAACCAATGATCGTAAAATGGTTTACTTCGTTGACAACGTTTGTTTTTATATATATTATATTTCACTTTCTGCCACACCTAAAATCTAAATACTACAAAAAAATACATAGTGTATGTAGTATATGTTTTGAAGTGTAAGTTGGCTCAAGCAGCAAAACTGTTTTGAATAATCTTAACAGACTCTGAAATGGATGAGCAGCGGTGGATTTTATAAGAAGTGTTCGCCTGTAGATCGTTATGTGGCCACTATCATCGAACTTGGACTCGCAGGAGTATCGGTAGGTCGCAGTGCTTCGGTTAATGATCCTACTGGTGGTCCATCTGACGGGAACAGCACGCTGAGGATATTTTAAGTACCGTGGTTATGGACTCTGAGTAACTGAGCTGTTCGGTTTTAGTTCGGGACTGTCTTTATTAGTGAGAAAGTGATCATGATTTTGTAAGATGCTTGACACATATTTTGTGGCTTAACTATGGGTAGAAGGTCAATCGGTCAGTCGGTCACTCTTACCGCTGATATTGCTGATTTAGGCTTCTGGCCCGATTTCGTTGAAATCTGGCGCCGGCTATCGGAGCAGGGTATGGCATGGGTAGGCACTGCTATTAGGTTTTGGCATTAGGTGCCAACATTCTCGGCATGGAAATCAGTGGTTAATGTAATAAGATCAACACAGCCTTTCTTCATGATTTTTTACATTCTTCTGCACATTATCTTAATCTATGATCCAGAATCTAGGAAAGTGTGGCATTCCTGAGGCGGTCCGGCAAGCGAGCAGGTAATAGAACGGCGGATTCCTTTGTAAAAAAGGCTGATGCTTAACACACCATTTGGATCTTTCTCTATCATTACTTGACTGGTTAACTGTCGCCTAAAGTGCGTTAAGAGTGGCGATCGTTTGAAGCACTATATCATGCAAGCTCTGGAGTTTACGAAAAGATTTTGTATAGTGGACTTGATCAACAGCCGTTCATTCTTGAGCCGTTAGAAAGCATATTTACTGGATGCTGAGCCGAAATAACTGCTTCGCTATAATCTTGATGGTGGACGAAATCCGTGAAAATTCGTAGAATCGGAGCTATTGCTGGTAATCTCTGTCATACTTGAGGCGAAAGACAACCTATATGTGGCTCTCTGTCCTTCTTATGGTTCCTCATCTAGAAAAGTTAAGTATTTCGCTCGCACGATCTGGAATCTATCGCTAGTACGTCGATCTGTAGTAAATTTTGGATCCCAATTAATGAGGTCATGATGGCTGTCCACAATCTCTTCCATAACTCTTTCATATACTGCCTGATGTTATACGATACTTAATTTCCTTCGCGGCGATTACATAGGATGTCCTCGAGATCGTCGAGCCGTCCTTCTTGCCTTCGTTTTAGTTTTAGGTGATCTTTGGGTCCTCAGTTAGAACTGGTCCGCTAGTCCACGCTGTGCCTTAGGCTCGAGGTTATTCACAGTTTTTCAGGGCCGCTGTATCGGCCTAAGGTTTGTGAGAACCTTGACCTTTGAAAAATATTTATTACTTATGGAGCTTGGCATCCGTTTTTGGTTTTAGTCGAAGTAATCTTATTTGAGTCGTCGCTCTGCCGAATCTTTTGTAAATTTTATTATTAACCTTTGAATGGCTGTAATAAATATGTTCGTCAATAAGTATTTGGGGGTCTGATTCTGATGGTTCTGGTGTGTCTTTCTCGACTTTTTGTTTTTTTTTTTAAGTTTGATTTGCCCAAAACTTCTGGCGGTGACGTCTGGCACCGGCTATGGCATAGGTAGGCGCTATTATTAGGTCTTTCTATTAGGTGCCAACAAGCATTTCCTATTTTGTTGATTTCTCCCAGTTTCGCATGCACTTTACTAATATTTGTTGCTCTGGCGAGTGCTTTTGGGAGCTATCGGAGGAGTCAGCCTTAGAGACCGTGAGAGCGCTGGATATTACTGACGCTTACTATAATGTGGCCTTACTTGATCTTTGGCGCATCCGCTTTAATAATCGACATTTATTATTCATGACTCAAATCAACGAGATCCTGCAGCTAAGGGTAGTCGAGCGAGGATCTGTTGCAGCTCTACGGGAGTTATTCGACCGATTCAATGGTTGTTGGCACCTAGTGCCAAGAGCTAATATCTTGACACCGAATTATAACGCTTCACACCTAGTAATATGAATTTAACTAATCAAATAATAAGTTGATGCCGATCGACTGACCCAGTACTAAGTACAGACGGTGATCGACTGACCCAGTACTGAGTACAGACGGCGCCACCAGCAAGCATTGTTAACACCAGCGGAATCATGAAATATGAAACGCATGACCAAGTGGTCTGAGTTAGCAGTCAGAGTCAGCATTTGACCGGGTTAACCATTACGGAAGCACGTCGGTAACATTGACCTATTAACTCTAGACCTAGGAATACTTTGTTCAATAACACCTTAGATATAGATATACTTAGCATCATATATAAGAGCGGTTATTCCTAAATAAAGATAGTTTCTTATACAGAATCAATCGTCTCGTTACTCAGTGCTAACTATAGCACTTAGACGTAATCGCATTCGAGCGCGCTCCCATGAACGGACCATCGTAGGACCCTCGATACGTCACTTGCCGCTGAGTGTTGCTCCCGTGGAACGGACCGCCAGTCAGCAAGCTCCATACGTAGGCGTCGCTGAGTGATGCTCCCGTTGAACGGACCGCCAGCAGAACCGCTGATACGTAATCCTCCGAATACCGCTCCCGTGAAACGGGCTGTCGGCAGGAACCCCTCGGTGTGTTACCTCAGACCAAGGATCAACGGAGGAAGCTCCCTTCCCCACAACTGCTGAGGTGCGTCAACGAACCCCCGGCCATCCCCGCATCTCAACCACTACCTGGATCAACCAGGTAGTTTTTAGTCAGACGTTCTATAGGTTTGACTACGACTCCGGGACCTATTGTTACTCCCGTGAGAATTTCATTATTGGCCGCATAACGCCCTGCGTACAAACATATGAGCACTTCATGAGTTTCGGGTCGCCGGCCAAAATTCCAAAAGCTGGTCATATGAGCACTTCATGAGTTTCGGGTCGCCGGACAAATTCCAAAAGCTGGACGCGAATCAGGAATCACATGCTGTGCCCTTTTGTCCAAGGTTCCTTGCCTTGCCAGTTAAGGAACGATACGATCAGGTCCGGCGTCTTGCTCTTGTCGTTTGCCTCAAGTTTGAGCACTTAGCCGGACTTAGCGGATGCTAATTCGTCAGCTTCCCAACTTTGTGCCTTGTTGCGTCCTTGCTAGCGACTATCCAGCACTACCTCCGTTCGCGCTTCCAGATTGGATCCTGCCATTGATGCTGTGGTTGCCGCTTCTCAGGCTAACACGTTTATGATCCAGGATCGCCACGCTCAAGTAGTGTTCTTGCCAACCGCCAACATTACTGTCCGTGGCATCTCTTCCGTGCCGATCGCTCACAAGTTCATCTCGTCACATCACGGCCAACTTCAGCTTCTTCTGTCTAAATGCGGTAACTGGCCTTGGAGACACTGAATTCAAGTCTCGCCTGTCCACGTATTCTGTATATATTAAGGAAGTTGTGGCGTCACAAATCACAGAACGTCAAGCTGGCCTATACCACACCAACTGGAAAGGTCCTGCCAACAGAGCTTAAAGTGTAGATTTTCTGATTTGAACATTTGGATGGGCAGTTTCTAGAGGCGGTTGCACACCTCGTTTGGGCACTAAATGCAAGGTGATTCCTGCTGACTCTACATATAATCTTGACAATCGATTATCTTTTTCGCCATTCTGGGAACTGAAACCCTACACTGAACCAATCGTTCAGGCTACTAAGGAGGAGCTCGATTTCGATGCCCACTTTCGACCTCATCTATAATGGAAAAAATTTTTAAGATGTCCGCTGCGTATGAGTCGCTATATATTATCCGTTAGATCCGTTAGATATTATCTTGCTGCAGTGCATCTTCTGGCGAGATTAATACACTTTGACATATAGGGTTTCAATCCCGATATCGTAACGAAGGGCAAAGGCCTTTCTATCCGTTCGCTCAATGCACCAGCTGGCTCAGGATGAAAGTGCCGGTTTCCCTATTGACTTTCGTGTTTTCTTCCGAAATTTTAAGTTTCCTTGCCAAGGAAAGTGTGAAGTCCACGGATTCTGTAACACCAGCTTGGATACGTATCGAGCCTGCGTTTACGTCTTAATAAAAAACTGGACAACACCGATGCTGAAACTATAGGGCTGAGTTACTAGCAAGGCTGGGGACCGAAGTTGCTGACCTTGGGGCCTATAACAGAGATTTTTATTGCTGGTATGACTTATTGGTTCCCTTACTCGTGATTCAAGCCGAAGAGGCTTGATTTAACATGTTCGTTTCTGAACGTCTCTTCCATAATGGGGCTCACCAAGCCAATGAAATGGCGGTACGTTCCCACGGCATTCACTCCAGCCGATCTACTATCCAGGGGGCTCTTTTCCCTGAGCTATTAGTCTCTCAGCTGTGGTCTCATCTTCTTGTGTATTGGAAATTGATTTGAGCGTTTCCGGGCCAGGGTGAAATTGAAAATTTAAAATATAAAAAGAGCGATTTTTTATGGGGCCGCTATATATTATATACATTTTTTAAGAATAACACGTTTTGTCAAAATTGTCTTTAAAGATTTTATTAATTTTTCGTTTGGAGATAGCCCTTGAGATGACACAACTTTTGATTTATCGTTTTATCTGGCATAATTTGCTAACTCAAGATATACTCCTATACATGGAGCTACCAATTTTTTGCATGCTAGCACTTTTGTATTTTGAAGCTTGTGCATATGTAACTAGAAAATAACCTAGGCGTACTACCAGTGGAACTGATGGGGGTAAATATAGCCACACTAACGACAATAAGACTGCGAGGAGCAAATCTATGGAGTAGAGCTAGTTTTGGTCACACCAAGCTGGGCCGGCCAGAAGGGAGTACGGTTTAGGCTGCGTAAGCCTCATCTCTCACCCGGTCATTTAAAATGCATGAAACTCGCGGCATGTCTGTTCGTTACAATTATTTTTAATTAATTCATCATAGTTTTATCCAGAGTATATCCACTCAGCTGTTTGTTTATTTAAAAAAAATTAAAACCGAATAAATTAAAAAAATGATGAGGTAAAGGGTAAGGTAAAAACAAAGAAAAAGTGTCTCAACTAGGATTTCTACGTCGGCCTAGACTAAAACAAAGAAAATTAACTAAAGGTAACGAATTGGGTAGAAATGCAAACGCTGCTAAAATGGCATATAACGACTCTATTACAATCTTCTTGGAAATACAAATTTTGGTCAGAGGAGGATAGAAAAGTTTTATTTTCAGACGAAGAAAAAAATTTAATTTAGCCGCCCTGACTCCTGTTAAAAGTACTGCTGCAATAAATACCATTCAAGACAGGTCTGTTATAAATGAAATCACGATGGAGAATCATTTGGGCCGGATTAGGGTATGCTGGAAAGACTCTACTATGTTTTATACCAACTCGAAAAAAAACGAAAACAACTAAAACAAAAGCAGCTTGTAACATAGATTAATGGCAAAGGCCAGCGATCATCCCGGATCTAAGCCCAATAGAAGATCTTTGGGGAATATTGTCCAATAAATAATGACTGCCATTCTGCCAGTTTGACACGGTAAATTACCTCATAATGGCATTTTGAGGATGGATACAACTCGACAAAATTTATTAAATTAAATAGCCTAAGTAATCAAATTTTTATTTTAAAATAGATACATATTAATTATTATAAAGTTAAATGCTTAAGTCCAAAGAAAATGTTTCAAATTGAATTTTCACTTTTCCACATATACTTATTTCATTTGAACTTAAAGTAAAGTTTGCGGAAACTATATTTTTTTGCTAATATGTATTCAATTATTATCAAAAAATGTTTAATCTTTAATAAAATTAAAAATTCAATTATTATTGTTGAAATTTAAATTATAATATTTCCTTATCTATCTAATACTTCTCCCTAAGGTATATATATATATTCGCGATAGGCATCACCTCCTGAGACGATCTTAGAGGTCCGTCTGTCTGTTTCTGCGTAAACAATTTTATACAATCTCCATCAACTTAAAACTTTGCACACTTCCTTTTTTTCGATTTCTGTATAGATATAATCTGGAACTTTTCACTGATGCGATTTTTCTCTAACTCATCCGATTTACTAAATTTTATAAGAATCGGCCACAATACTAATCCGATTTACTAAATTTTATAAGAATCGGCCAAAATTTTCCATATATAAACGATATATTTTTTTTAATATATAATGAAATATAACTGTACACAAACGAAATATAAACTCCTCTGCTCTCTTTTTTAATATCAGGCAAAGTAAATTATAAAGTTATTTTCGATACACCTGTTCAAAAATGAGAAATATCTACATAGGATTCGTGTCAAAATAATTATAAAAGAATGTGAATTGTCTATACGAATTATTATCAATAAAAATATTCTAGAAATGGTAGATTATAAAAAAATGTCGCAGGTACATATCTTATAATCTCTGTTTTCTCACCATTTTCGCACTTTTACTAAATATTAATAGCTACAAGAATCTTTCTTACTTGGAATCTAGCACTTATGCCGACTAGTTTATGGCCTTTCCTTATAGTCGATCGCCTATCTTTATAGGCGATATTCCTTTTTATAAATGCAAGAACATATTCGCATTGTCTCATACCGAATTTACGATAAGCTTTTCATAAATGGATTAATTGGCCACTAAAAATTACGATTAAGATTTTCTTTTAAAGAGTTCCAAGTAGTATTTTTAAAATTGTTTGATCACCTGTATTTATTTAAAATATATAACACGAAAATTAACAATCTGCATATGAGTGTTTATTTGTAAGCAGACACACTGTAATTGTGCATAAATATTTGATAAGCACGAATGTTCGGTTACCCTAACAACAAATAAACATTCAACTGATAACCTATTCAGTTTCTGATCACTCTCCAAACATCATGTGCGAGTCACCCACACCTGGACTCAATCAGTTTTAGGTCTTTATTTGTTATTTGTTAAACAAATAAATCAACCCCTTGACGAGGTAAAATATCAGTGATTATATTACCCAAATTATCTGATATAAATTTTTGGTTATTAAAAAAACTAATATTAAATAAAACAAGAAAGGAATGCTAACTTTAGGCAGAGTCGATGTTTGTATACCCTTTCAGTTAAATAGCAGCTTATTTTATTACATATTCGATATTTAAAAAAAATTGAAAAAAGCGTTTTGTTTTTAAACATTAGGATTCATTTATAGTGCTGCAATAAATAGAAATGAATTATAATTCGTGCTTAGCTGTAAAAAAAAGTACTAAAAGTAAAAAATCTTCTTCAACAAGAAAGGAATGCTAACTTTGTGCGGAGCTGAAGTTCCTGTCACCTTATATTATTAGATATATATCGGATCATATATAGTAGGCGATCCTTATAAGAATTTCACGATAAAATACATTTTCTAATAAAAAATGTTAGAAAAAGAGCCATGCATCTCTAAAATAAGCTGTCAATATACGACAGCTATAGGATATAGTCGAACGATTCTTTTGAAATCGTGTTAGTTTGCCCAAGTAGTGGAGTCCATAGAAAGTCCCATCCTTCAAACTTGAAAAACAACAAAGTTCTGCAATTTCTGATCAATCAGTTATATGGCAGCCATAGGATATAGTCGACCGTTTCGGCTTGTATACTGCCTGCAAAGCAAAGAAGGGTGTGTGCAAAGTTTAAATACGATAGCTTTAAAACTGAGAGACTGGTTTGCGTAGAAACAGACAGACGGACAGACGGACATGCTTATATCGACTCAGGAGGTGATCCTGATCGAGAATATATATACTTTATACGGACGGAGATACCGTCTGTAAGAGTATAAAAATTTGGCGCGAACCGAAGATTGAGAAAAGAGTCACTGAAGAAAAGATGGAGTTGGAGGAGCTAAATTACAGCAAAATCGGGAGGGATTTGTATATAGACTTGGAAATTGACAACCAAGTATAGGTTTTCAAGTGCTCTATGAGATTTTCTGCGCACTCTACGCTTCTTAATGGTACCAGTGGTGCTGTTATTTCACCAACTCCAACAGGTTTGAGCCCTTTTTGACCCCTTTACCAGTGCCATCATTCAGTGGTAGGTTATGCCGAGTGGCCGGATTTTTGGGCCCTATTTAGGACGACGATTGACAGCCATTCTCACTTAACCAAGATGAAGAGCACAGGTGGCTCATTTCATGGGTGCGCAAGGCAGCCTTGGAGACCATGAAGGAGCTGGAAGCCCTTAATCTTTTGCACAACCACTTTAGTAATCGTCGTTAAATATTCCAGGCACATCAACGAGATCCTGCAGGTAAGCGTGGTCGAGCCAAAATTCAACGCTGCCGCCTCATCCAGACCTTCCTCGTTTGGGCACTTCACGCAAGGTGAATCCTGCTGACTCTACAAATAATCTTGACGATCTTCGCCAATTCTGGAAACTGAAATCCTTCACTGTGCCGATCGGTTTCAATTATGGAAGTGGTGCTCCAACATCCCAGAGGTTTAGGAAGGAGTGCATTAAGATGACAAAGAATCACCCTTGAAATTCGACGATGTCTGGGACCCTTCTGCTGACCTTCGGCTGCTTTCCCTTCATCACATTACCAAACCTACCAGGAGATCTATCTTATCTTCCGTCACTCGGTTTTATGACCCGATGGGCTTGGAAGATCCTGTTTCTTTGCTGTGCAGGAAAAATTTATCATGGGATGAAAGCCTTCCTCAATCCTCAAACATAGCGAATTAATTTTCCTCGTTTAGACATTCCTTGTCAAGGAAAGTTGGAAGTCCACGGATTCTGTGACGCCTGCTTGAATACGTATGGAGCCTGTTTTTGCGTCTTTTCAGGGTCTGATTGTCGACAGTTATGCTCAAAGTCTCGAGTGGCGCCCATAAAAACTTGAACTACAGCGAAAAAACCGCAAATCAGATTTTTATATTTTACTAAACAATTTCGACTTTTGTTAAACATACATTACACATTGCAGAAATACGCAGAAGACCTTTTTTTTCTCCACAGAAGACGAACATATAGGTTAAGTTTTTTCTCTTTGGACAACACAAAACAATACATAAAATAATTTTACACAATGATTTCATTAAACTCAATTTGCTTACCTCGAGGTTTAAAATTCATTTTAAATAATGTTAAATTCTTTTCTCGTGTGTGATTGTCAAGCGCACAAAGTCAACAAAAGTTTCCCGCCAACTTAATCACAAAAATCAGTTGATCAATTACTTGACTTTGAAGCTAAATAAAAATTGGAAGGTTGCTTTTCAACTAAAAATACTTTTTAATACTCTTTATACAGGTAATTTAATATTAATAATTAATAATAATTAATTAATAATTAATAATTTGCTTAATTAGGATTTGCTTCAATAAAATTTTCGATTTTATGACGCTTCTTTGGCAATCCGGCCTACTGTGTGGTGGAGGAAACCCGTTTTAAGTTTTCATGTACTGAAACATGTGATAGATAGAATTCAAGGTTTCCAATGCTTTAATTTAAGAGAAAGTCTGTTTAAAGTCCTTAACTTTCTCCATAAAAAACACTAATGTAATTCCATTTCCAATTAATCAATTATGTCGACTATATTGGGCAGCTAGACAATATAGTCGACCGATCCCGTCTTATGCATGAAAAGGAAATTTATGTGTACAAAGTGTGAAGTCGATAGCTTTAAAACTGACAGACTAGTTCGCGTAGGAAAAGACAGACAGAGACAGAGATGTCTCCTTTACTGCGTTGCCACATTGAAATATATTTCTTCATTTTTTAAGCCACAACAACAAGGTTGGTTAGACCATAATGCAATGATTTTAGTTATGATCTAAAAAAAGAAAATCGAGATGGTTAAGGTGCCAATAGTGGGGGTAGTGGATTAATTGTTTCCACTACACCCAACTAAGTGGGGTCACTGTTTTACCAATTTTTCCAAAAACTAAGGGATGCTTGGATAATAAGTATCCATTTAAAATAATACCAATTCATTGGTATATAATATTACTCATCAGATTAAGGGCACACAGAACATTTTTATTTTTTCTACTATATATAATGGTTCATTTGCGTATAATAAGGCAGGTTCGTCACCTACGTAAACAGCCGCTCATAATCAAAAGAAATACACTGGAAAAAAAATTTTTTTTTTACAATTTCAAACGACTCTTTATACAATTGTGCCTCGGTTTAATTTATTGGCGCTACGTTTTTTCATTTTGCTTAACACTTTGCTTCTTCATTACTCGACGACTAAGGCCGACTCTCTTAGCTGTCCCGCCTACTGTTCTGCAGTACTGCTTGTTTTATTATTGGGAAGATCCTTTAAGATGATTCAACTTTTGACATACCAATACAATACACAATATCCCTGCAGTTCCAGAATTCATAAAGGAAAATATTCCCCAGCGATAGAGAGGGAAAAAAGAGAGTGAGATCTGAGAAAAGAGTCAGAGATTCTCTAAAAACATTAGAAAATGCAAGGACAGTCTGATGAGAGAAAAAATGCTATCCGCAAAGTAAGTGAGCGAAGAGGGAGATTATTTTTCGTATGTTTTGTGTTTAACGCCTATTCGTTAATCATCACCAACATTTTCTTGTAATTCTAAATATTTTTCGACTTCGAATTTTTACTCCATGGTTCAATGGTTAAGATGTCTGCTTGTTAATCTTAGAGTCATGGGTTCGATTCCTACCAGAAAACGTTTTATTATGAGTTGTTTTTTAGTTTATTTTTAAATATTGCAGTGTCTACATATAATGTTATATTTAGTATTTTTTGTTTTAATTGGGTATTTAAATTTAATTAAGATTTTTTTATACATGCAAATTTGTAGAGTCGTATTGTTGTCAGTCGCACCCTTCGCGCGAATTAAAATTCAACATTATTGGCTCCGATAGATGAGCTTATGTGTGGAGGAAGCCCAATATAGAGCTTGAAGCTAAACACGATGAAGGCGATGGTAAATCATGGCGGTGGCCATTTAATGGTTATAATGGTGGTATGGGTCTGAATGTCGTCTGCAGGTGTTGGAAGGGTGCAGTTTATTGAGTCGGCAATAGACAAAATGGTTTATCTCAATATAATGAAGGATAATTTGATCCAGAACGCCGAAGATTTGGGTATAAAGGAATCATTTCGCTGTTCCCAAACATACCTCGGGGTGCGATCAAACTTGGCTCATTTATAATTGCCCTATAAATATTGATAAACATTGTTGTAGAAATCCTATGGTCTATTATAAATACGAATATTATATACGAATAAAGGAACATATCGATCAAAAAGGATTTTTAAATTGCCTTGATGGAGGAGTGGGCCAAAATACCTCCAGAAACCACCAAAAAACTGGTGGAGTCGATGCAAAATCGCCTCGAAATGGTCATAGACCAGAATTTCTAGATTCAAATTTCAAAAAATGTTTTTTTCATGATTGTATAGATTAATGGACCGAGATAGAATCAATTCATTAATATTAAGAATTCATTTCTTTAAATCGGGTCAATCACGACCCAACTCTTTTTTCCCTTCTACATTGAGAATGCAAATTTCCATGAAAAATGCATATATTTTGTTATACCCTTGAAGGGATTTTGGTCAAAAGTCTTCTTTACGAGCTAAAGTACCGGTGACGGCGCATTCCACGTCCTAAATATCTCTTATAAATTTTTGCTGACAACTAAATGATAGATATGCAAACTTAAACGTTAAAAAATATTTTTATTCGGCACATACAAAAAAACACAGGATTAGGCATGAGAAAGTATAGCGAATAGTAATGTAAATTTTTTTTAAATAATAAATAAATTTAAAAACAAATAAATTTTATGCCAACAGTTAATATTTTCAGTAAAATTTAAACAAAAAATAAGATCCTTCTATATTGAAAAACCGAAAACAAAATTTATAATTCGGTAGTTTATATAGTCTATAGTATATATTATAGTATATAGAATAAATTGTAATTTTTTCTGAGGTATTTGCCGTGTAAGTGTTGCGAAGAGTTCACCAGTTGAGCGGACGACTAAAACTTTGAACGCGATTTCTCAAAACTTATTTTTTTTTGCCAAATTTCAGAAGGATTAGCCGACTACATCCTATAGCTGTCATATAACTGATTCATCGGAAATTCCATAACTTTTGTGTTTTTTAAGTTACAAGGATGGGACAAAAGTATCAAAACTATGAAATCTATAGAATTCATTTTTGGCAGACGTATCCAATCTGCCAAATTTGAAAGAGAGCAGCCAAGTATATCCTATGTCTGCCATATAACTGAACGAACGGAAATGAAAAAAACTTGCTTATTTTAAAGGTTCTTGGGGCCTGTTCCAATATTCTTATTAGAGAATTGATTTCATAGTGTAGTTCTTATAAGGATCGGCCAATATACGCTCTGACACATATCTAATAATATAAGCTACCAGCTAACTGCAAGGGTATATCAACTTGTTTTATCTCAAGAAACCCACAAATATAAATTACATTGTAAATACAAATTTGTATACCCTTGCAGAGGTATTTATAAATTTGGTCAAAAGTGTGCAATCTCCGACCCTATTAAGTATATAAAATATAAAACTAAAAAAATATAAAACTAAAAAAATATAAAACCGTATAAAATATATATGCTTGATCAGGATCACCTCCTAAGTCGATATAAAACCATCTGCAAAGGTATAAGATATAAAAGAGACAAATAAGATATAGAAGAGACAAATAAAATATAAAAGAGACAAATAAGATATGAAAGAGACAAATAAAAAACAAGAAAGGAAAGCTAACTTCGGGCGGAGCCGAAGCTTATATACCCTTGCAGTTAAGTGGCAGCTTTTATTATTAGATATATTTCGGATCGAATATAGTCAGCCGATCCTTATGAAATTGGGCAGATCAGTTTAGTTTACCCTAAGTAGAATCCATTGAAAGTCCCATTCTTCTATGTTCAAAAACAACAAAGTTAGGGCATTCCCGATCAATCAGTTATATGGCAGCTATAGGATATTGTCGGCCGATCCTTATAAAATTTTGCATATCGAAATATTTTGGCCCAAGTGGAACCCATACAAAGTCCCATCCTTCTAACTTAAAAAAAAGTTATGGAATTTCCGATCATCAGTTATATGGCTGCTATAGGATATAGTCGGCCGATCCCGCACGCTTTGACTTTTATATTGCCTGCAAAGGAAAGAAGGGTATGTGCAAAGTTTGAAGACGATAGGTTTAAAACTGAGGACTAATTTGCGTCTCCTCCACTGCGTTGGAGACTTATGACCAAAATTTTAATACACACTTCAAGGGTATAATAAAGCAGTACATCTGAATATTGAGGGACTAGATTCTTTTACTTTTACGTATTTTTAAAACTTAGTTTGTTATTTGTTAAATAAGTATAAACAAAAAAAAGGGTAATATGTTGTTAAAATATCAAACTAAAAGCATTTTGTACGTATTAGCGCTCGAAATTCGGGTCTCCAGACCCCTTTACGTCTTAAATCGAATTCTCATTATTCTTTATATTAGGCAACACTCCCCCGTTTTCGAACATGGAAAATAATAGGTGGCACATCGGAATGATAATCACAACGGAATCAATAAAATTGTTGATAATTTTCCCAATAGGTTTTAAAAATTCACAAACTTTCCCTCTTTATCTTAAAGTCCGCTGATATGTTTTTTTACGCACTTCGTTTTTATTAAATTATTTAATTTAATAAATCAATAATCTAATAAATCAGGTGTTTATTTATATTTATGTATAAATATCCGAATCGCTTCGCGTGTGCAGTGGTATATTTGGAGATAAAATAATAATTTTCTTCCAAACATAGTTCTCCTCTGCTTCTTCATCTTTTACGGTGTTGCTTCTATTGTCACTCAATGATTCTTATCTCTATTTATTTCAGTTTACAGTTAGTTAGTTCCTTATTAGTTTTACCCACACTAATTGCTTTATTTAATCTCCGTTTTTCGTTTTCCTGGTACAGTGGTTTAAGGTACGAAGGCAATTGAACAGCCGCTTATATCTCTGACCACCCCAAGGGCTAAACCTGGGAAAAATACGGCTTGCGATTATCTCAGTATAAATAAGCACTTGTCCGATATGTTCATCGCTGTAAGTGATAGCACCAGACCCAATAATACAAAATTTCTTCACCGAAGAAACATCCTTCACCGAGTCACCGAACAGGGTAATCAACCGTCGTCCGGACGGTATTCGGTGACTACCCTGTTCGGTGATAGTTATTCCTTTGCATCTCACATTATAGTCTTTACATAAACTTTTTTTAATGCGTGTGGTCTTGAGCTCCGAAATTTTTCACTGCGAAGGGGAGGAGGAGTGTTAATTTTTGTAGACTATTTGTTTTCTTTGTGATCGTCTGTATGATATTGACCAACTGTTAGCTCTGGGTGACTTTAATAGTCCAAAACTCATGTGGTCTAACGTTGATAATTCGCTGCCTTATTGCTTAGCTCGCACCGCGAATTCTCCACACCGCGGTTTCGTTTCAGATCCTGATGGAATTACTCTTTCCAGAACTTTCCCCCTTTTTATATAAGTGAACATATAATAATTACCTTACACAAATTTTATTACACGTTGAACATATTCTTCGACGTCTGCGTGCCGTGGAAATATCCGTCCCCTTCACCCGGGGACCCGTCTTTGTGTACAAAGCACTTATTAAATTTAAATTTAAAATTAAATTAATAGACATAAACATAAATTATATGGCTGTACAGTTATTCAAGATACTTGGTAGCTCGCTCCGACTTCACCGTGTTTAACGCACAATTTTAAAGAAGTTATATTCTACGCTGCCGGATTCTCCGGATACTCAGGATTCGAAGCACAGAACCTTTAAACGCGAAAGTAAATGGTAACGCATTTTTTTATATCGGAATATATCGGATATTTTACCATCAAATCAATTTTCGAAGAAAAATATTGGAAACCAAGCATCTTAAAAATAGCAAGGTTGTTCCATTTCCAAATTTGTTAGATCGGATAAGATTGCCCAAAATGAAATCGGTAGAAAGTCTCGTCTAGCATAAAAAACAAAAAAATCATGCCATTTCTGATCATTCAGTTATATGCAGTTATAAGATATAGTCGCCCGATTCTAATTGCTGAAATGGAATCCATAGAGTCCCAACTCTCTATCTTGAAAAACACCAAAGTTATGGCATTTCCGACCAATCAGATAAATTGCAGCTATAAGATATAGTCGATCGATTCCGGCCGTTCCGACTTCCTGCAAACAAAAAAAGGATGTATACAAAGTTTTAAAACTTTTTTTAAAATTAAACTGAGAGACTAGTTTGCGTAGTAACAGATAGACAGACGGGTATACTTATATCGACTCAGGAGAAGATCTACTGATTTCAATAAGAAAAAACAAAGTATCCATATAACAACATATTTAAATTGATCAAAACATATTTAAATTGATCAAAATAAAAGATTCAGTGTTCTTGTCACTAAAAAATTTTTACAATCCGTATTGGAAAATTTCTAGTCAAATTTTTTAGGACTCAAAAAAGGACTTTTATTAGTGGTAGAACCATGTTAATGTGAAAAACATGTTTAGAGATGTAAAAAAGAAAATTTTATGGCCGGGTGTGTGGTCGGGCGGATCCAAATTTGATATACCTTGCATTTTGTGACAGCTAATATATACCTAATAAAATAATACTTTAAAAAACTGTAAAATTTTGATTAATAAATTTTTAGTCTTGTAAATGAATGTGTAAAACTTCCATAATGCAAAAGATTCAAAGTATGGACATATCTCTTTTTTCAGGAAAATATTGCCCTGTGCATTGTAAAATGAATATTTAACTATATCGCATGGAAAAAATTTAATATGTTTCCAGTCTATATACTAAATATCTTCATAAGGTGTCACAAGAGGAGTAAAATTCAAAAACAGAAAAAAAAGTTGTTCAGTTAACAGATAATTAGCACATAAGTTTACGGAAATTATTGTACCGTTCGAAATGTATTGTTAAAAATCAGAAATATGCTTGTCTATTATTAATATAATAGTTATAATTGAAAATTATTCAATATATCGGAAACGGTTGATTTTCTTGTGATATTTGCTGTTTTTCCTTCAAATTACTCGCAACATGACGTATTTTTTTGCAATTTTTATGCTGAAACATGAATTTTACAAGAATTCTATTTATGTATGTACCGTTCGCGATGCATTGTTTTCTACAAAACGTTTCAAAACATAAAGTCCCTAAATCTTTCAATTTTAAATATAAATAGTACTGATATAATGTAATGATAGTGCATGTAATGATCATTTTCTTTCCACTTTATATCGCACAAATGTACCGCGACCCTGGAAATTCCCATAATGCCGTACATACATAGTATGTACATACATATGTATATACTGCATGCAAAGGAAAGACGATTTTTTGCAAAAAGTCCGTCAGACGGAAAGACGGGCATGCTCGACTCAGAAAGTAATGCTGATCAAGAACATGTATCTATGTATACTTTTCAGGGTCTGAGATGTCTCTTTCACTATGATTATACTTTTGACCAAAATTGTAATACCGTATTCAAGGAGGTATAAATATTCCTAATTTAAAACACTGATTATATTCAGTTGAAAAAACAAAAAAATTTTAAAAAAAAATAAAAGAAAAGATTATAATCTTTCAATTTTTTTGTTATTAAATGTTTTACCACCCAATTATAAAATTTAACAATATATATAATATCCAAAAACTGTACATTCAATTTGGATTCTTCAAAACCCGACGGCAGGGATACCCATGATATTAACTCTTATTTTCAAGCTGCACCCACATAAGAACACATTGTGTACTCTCAGGGCTTATGAGAGGAAAAGAGAGGCTCCCAGGCTGAGCGTAAAGCACATTGGTAAATTGTTTTTCAAAACTGTTTCTATCTCCCTCTTTCATAATTACCACTCTGCGTGAAAATAATTACCCCATTACGATTACCTCGGAAAGACCCTCAGACTCCAAAAATCTCGATGTGTACATAAGAGTCCCCCTTTTTATAGTGCCGTTCGTTGTAAGGGGAATGGAAAGCGATTTTTTGAGCGAGAGCGTAGAAAAGAGAGAAAATGAGGGAGATGGAGAGTAACATGACCGTTAGCACGAAATAAACATGTAAGACGCGCTCGACAATCGCTCGATACGACATGTTGCGTATTGTGTAGTATGATGGGACAGGGATGGAATTCAAATCTCTCGTTGCGTGCGAGCAAGAGGTAAATAGATCCGCGCTCGGCCGCAACTGCAACGAACCTTGTTCGACAGGCCGAGTGTGTTCGGCGCGAAGGAACGAACTATGAAACACTTGTAAAAATTGAGTAAAATGTGAGTAAAGGCTGGCAAAAATATCTGTATCTGCGTCTCAAGTCAGTCGAAAAAAACCGTTGAATGAGTCAGATGCGGGTCGGATGGTGAGTTCTGAGTTCTCATATAAAGTGATATCCATGTGGGGATCTTTATGATAATTTTGTCGCGTCCGTTATTGTGATCTACCTAGCCACTGTATCGAAGTTTTTAATAACCCTACGTCAATATGCGATTAAATAAAATAGATGCCCCGTATATAAAATTACCGGTACACGTAATTGTACGGTAACGTTAATCGGATAAAAACGGATTTTATTGCATGAATAGTGCTATTTCATTCATCGGATAATGCTACGCATTTTATATCTAAATGCTCGTCGCTTACTCGCGTCTACCTGAGGTGAACAATGGACAATGTAACTACTGATGAATGAAAGCAGAGAAAATAACTCAACAATAACACTACGTTTTCAGATAGAAAGCAGACATCCCAAATCCACAAAATGAAATAGAAAACTCTCCGAAACAAAATTGTTAAAAGAAAATGTGCTTGTATGCACATTCATTATTGTTTTAGTGTTTGACAATAAAACGTAAACTTACCCCTTACTTTGCTTAGCAACAGGAACATTAGCATTTAAGGCATAAACTCTTTATATATACCATATTATAATATCATGGTAAAACGTAACGAAGTAATGGACATCTCCTTATATTAAGAATAAACTATTCTATTGTATTTATGGAACATTTAATGTTTAAGGACAATTTAATGTTCTTCGTCAATAATTGTACTCAACACGATAAAAAAAAAACTCAATGGAATCAAACCACCAATTGCAAAAGGGTGCGAAAATAAGAAACAAAAAAGATACAAACAATCAAAAAAAAGAACCGCGCAGTGAAAGGGTACCTAGATATATTCTCTGTAATTCTTATTCGCGACTTAATGAGTTAGTGGTCCACAAGAGAAATGTATGCAAAAAAAATCGTTCTCTTTCTTGATTCTGTTTCTGTCTTTTTCGTGCTCACTAGACCATCTCCCTTTGCCGCTTTTTATTGGGGGACATTAAAAGTCGAAGTTACCATTTATGTCCTAATGTGCGTGTGTGCAATTGTATGTATAAAAAAGAGACAACTGTCTCGCTTTCGATGTAAGCAGTCAAATAGGAAAAAGTGTTTATATTAAAAATGCAAAAACGCAGAAAAAGTTGGCAAATTAAATCGCTGGGCGTATCACGCGAGTATACTCACCTACCCACACATATGCACCATACCAAACTCGGTCTTTCGGATTCGCTTTTTTGTCGGCAAAGGTACATACATACATATGTACATGCAGATGTATACAATGTGTATACTAAGTGCACAAGAAGTATTTATATTACGAGGGCCATTTATGTATCTATTTCAAATGTAAAATTATATGCAAGAGTTTTAAATAACAGAAATATAACGATTATCGCTAAAATACATACAAAAAATACATACATATGTACTTATGCCAACATGGTCAATTAACTGGACATTGGCCACAAGTCATTTTAATCCCCTATATGTATATATATATATATATGCAAAAACTCATAACATATATATATATATATATATATATATACCTTATTTAATTCTGTAAATTTTTCTGCTGTTTTTTACATCCTGTTCATTATCTGTCCAACGGGTCATTTCACCTGACCCAATGTAAAATTACCTGTTTGTGGATTAACGAAAATTCAATAATACACAACGAAAGCCTTTTTTTGTTATTTTACAATTTTTTTTTTATCTCTCTTTTTTGTCATTTAATAAACTTTATATTACTTCATACCAACGGAAAAAAATTTAGGTTTTGCAGGATAATGTAAAACACGCCCACAACTACGATCGCTCGATTCAAAAGTTCCTATAATATTTAAGTCTAAATAAAGCATACAATAGTACAAAACCATCATTGCTAAGTAATATTAAGCAAATCATTTCCCACGGAAAATATAAAACACCTTAATCAAACTTAAAATTGTAAAAAGGACCAACATGTTAAGCAGCTGACGAATTTGATGGCTACTAATAACCTAAGGTGAGTACAACAACTAGTAACAAGAAAATATGTTCTAATGGCAAAACCTTTTGTTCCTGACATACATATGTATTTGTTATTGTTTACGCCTCAAAGTACTACTTATGTACATATATGTATGTATGTACATACCTACATTTATACGAATATATGTATGTATGAATATATGATTATAATATTCACCAATGCACCAATTAAAATTCTCGGTATTCAGTAGCGAATCACCCTTTAGATACTAGTTAATTAAAAGCTGAGTCTAATTAGCCAATGACGGAGTTTTCAGTTTGAATGAGTGGTAGTGTGCTTATCGTATTTGGTTGGGGCAGTTAGAACGACGAACAAAACGAGCTTTTCCGAAATGAACCGAACCAAGAGGAAAAGAGCGTACATTAAGCTGATACCCGAAGCCGACCGAATAATTAAGCAGGGCTAAAAACAATGGTGATAGTAACGAAGGCATCATAAGAGAGCTAGAGCCCTGCTCATTCTCTGATAAATCTCAGATGGTTGCGACGCAAAAGCGAGAAGCTGAAACAGCGGAAACAGAAACAGAAGAGCAAAGCACTAGAGAACGACAACCACCAAAACGCGTCTTGATTGGTCGGTTGTCGCTTGTTGGAGTCCTCATCTCATTTTTTTACGTCGTTTTCCCCTCTACTCCGATACTATGCCGCACCTGCTACCTCCACCCTCTTTGATGAACATTTTGGACTTGCAGTATGTACATTCTTTCTTGCGTGGGTGGTTGGGTTTGGAGACTACACATAATTGCTGACTTCAATCACACACTATATAAATTGCTACTGGCTGTGACTCTGCATCCGGGATTCGTTGCCATCGTCAAATGTATTTTCACACCCCTATGTTTTAGTTACGTTACACGAACAAGGTTTAGCTGATTTGCTGAAAGTTAATTAATTAAACAATTACTTTTTGGAATGTTTCGCATTTACTAGATCTATGTATATAAAGTCCCATTTTATGTTCATTTACCTTTTAATGCATTTTAGACAATTTTATTTTTGGTCAATTGATTTGATAAGGATGAAAAGGATGGACTGTGGACTATGTCTTAATAACATATAACAGAATGATCAGATTAAAATAACATTGGTATTTTTGAAGAAAAATTGTTTAAATCAACATATTTATTACAAAAAATTGATTTTATAATAAAGTTCTTACAAAAACCATCATCCCTAAATCACGTTCTTTTCGTTCCAGTCGTACATTTTGAGAAAAAAAACTATAGAAAAACATATAAAACAAGAAAGGAAAGCTAACTTCGGACGGAGCCGAAGTTGATATACCCTTGCAGTTGAGTGTCAGTCCGCTAGGTCGCGACACGCATCTTATATTATTAGATATATATCGGATCGTATATAGTCGGCAGATCCTTGTGATATTTGCCAGATCGGATTAGTTTGCCCAAAGTTGAATCCATAGAAAATCCCATTCTTCTAACTTCAATCAGTTCAAACTTTAATCAATAACTTCAATGACATCAATCAGTTATATGGCAGCTATAGGATATAGTAGGATATATAGTATAGTAGGATATATAGTTATATACTGCCTGCAAAGGAAAGAAGGGTGTGTGCATAGTTTGAAGACGATAGCTTTAAAACTGAGAGACTAGTTTCGTAGAAACAGACAGACGGACGGACGGACAGACGGACATTCTTATATCGACTCAGGAGGTGATCCTGATCAAGAATATATATACTTTATAGGAGATGTCTCCTTCACTGCGTTGCACACTTTTGACCAAAATTATAATATCTTCTGCAAGGGTATAACAAGAAAGGAAAGCTAACTTCGGGCGGAGACGAATCAGTATACCTTTGCAGTTAAGTAGCAGCTTATATTATTAGATATAGATCGGATCGTATATAGTCAACAAATCCCTATAAAATTTGGCAGATCGCCTAAAATGGAATTCATAGAAAGTCTCATCCTTCTAACTTAAAAAAACACCAAAGTTGTGTCGTTCCCGATGAATCAGTTATATGGCAACTAGAGGATATAGACGGCAAAAGCCATAAAGTGTGGGAGGTTATGCTGCGAATAAATGCTTCTGTCGTTACTCGGGTGGGAGTTGCCTACAACATACGAGCGGCGATATGGCCACCCGCCTTCAACACACAAGCAATCAGTGTATCAAAGCAAATAAACCAGAAATTCTAATTTATAAAATATTCGTAAGTACATAAATGTACTTGTTAAATGCATCTGTTTTGTATGAATGAATTACATAAAATATAAATACAGTCCACTGTCGATAAACCTTCGATAATTCGAACTTCACATTAATAAAAAGATACAAAATTTCTTGATAGCACGGACTTTTCCCATACATTCTTATGGTCTCGTTAATTCGAAGCAAAAAATCAGTGCCATGATTCAAAACCGCGCGGTAATTCGAACTAATCGGGTCGAACACTCGAAATTTCTAAGTTAAAAAGAAAAAACAGCAAAATAATTGTAATGATTGTTGTAGCTTCATGTTCATGAGCATATTTTTCATACAGTTCCACACTCATTGGTCATAGAAAAAAATTTGAATTGAATATGTATCAACATAATACATATAATTCGAATTTGTATTTAGTTTTTCTCTCAAAATTAGAACCATTTGATAATTCAAACTCTCGATAATTCGAAGAATTTTTAAGGTCGCCTCGAGCTTTGAATTATCGAGAGTTGACTGTGCATATATAAGCATGAATGAAGTTTGACGATGTATGAAACGGTCTTTAACAAAAACCTCTTGACGAGGTAAAATAACGTTGCCTAACCCCCATGCCACGCCCAAATAATCTGGTATCAATTATGGTGACAAAAAAAAGCCAAAAATGTATAAAAAAAAAAGAAAGATTACTTTGGGAGGAGCCGAAGTTTATAACCCTTGCAGTAAAGCAAGGTTTTTTTATTGCCATAACTTTGGTTTTTTTTAAAATAGAAGAATCGAACTTTCTATGGATTCCATTTTAGGCAAACTTATCCGACCTTGGCAGATATTTGGCAGATCGGATTAATTTGCCCAAAGTACAATCCATAGAAAATCCCATTCTTCTAACTTCAAAAACAACAAGGTTATGGCATTCCCGATCAATCACTTATATGGCAGCTATAGGATATAGTCGGCCGGTCCTTATGAAATTTGTCATGTCGAATTATTTTACTCAAAGTGGAATCCATACAAAGTCCCATACTTCTAACTTAAGCTATAGGATATAGTCAACCGATCCCGGCCGTTCCGACTTATATACTGCCTGCAAAGGAAAGAAGGGTGTGTGCAAAATTTGAAGACGATAGACTAGTTTGCGTAGAAACAGACAGACGGACATGCCATTATACCATTATACGGACATGCCGAACATTATATCGACTCAGGAGGTGATCCTGATCAAGAATATATATACATATACTTTAACCATAAGAATATAAATACTTTATAGGGTCGGAGATGTCTCCTTCACTGCGTTGCACACTTTTGACCAAAATTATAATACCCTCTGCAAGGGTATAAAGAGGCTTGGGGCTGTGTTCAACATTTTTAATATTGTTATAGAACATTGATTTGATAGTGCAATTCTTAAAAGGATCGACCAACTATATACGATCCAATATATACCTGATAATAAAACCTGCTACTTAACTGTAAGCGTGTATCAACTTCGGATCCGAAGTTTGCTTTTCTTTCTTGTTGTTTATTGAAATTATCGTATTTGATAGGTACTATCTTCAAAGCAATTAAAATTTCTACTATGAAATTTTTATTATGAATACGTTCCACTAAAAATATGACACCCTATTCCAACTTTTATAAAATAGGTTACATTTTCCATAGTGCGGAACCTGTACATGGGAGGTGTCCATGGGATTGTGTGAGCACACAAATGTAAATGCCAGTTGTGAAGATGTGGGTAAAGTGCAAGTGAGTTTTTTATTGCATTTTCATTAAATTGCAGACTTTAAATATTATAATCAAAGTAGAAAAAATGTCTTCTGGGCCACAGCTTATGTACATACATTCACCTATTATTAAATCTGTAAATTATCAAGCATCTATGATTAAAAATTAATTTTCTACAAGAAAAATATATGAACTTATAAATATTATCTGTCGATCAATGTCAGTACCACTCGCCCTTTATTCAGCATGGAATCACCCCTGCGGAGTCATGTTCACCCCTGGAAGATAGAACAAGCGGACCTGACTTTTTTGCTCACATTTTTGATTTACCACTGGCCCTGATCGGAATTTCGCAGTATCGCAGTAATTCGAATTCAGAAGGGAAAGTCGTAGTTAAATCCTGGTTTAATCTTGGTCCAGAAACACAGTAAATTGAAAAACGCTTTGCCCTCTTATTTGGCCTAACATTGTTTTCATACTCTTGCAACGTGTGCAACGCAATTGAAGAAGACATCTATCCTAGAAATTAATATGTATTCTTGATCAGCATCACCTCCTGAGTCAATAAAAGTATGCACACATCTTTCTTGACTTTGCATACATATTTATATCGGTCGACTGTATCCTATGGGTGCCATACTTATCTGATCAATGATGAATGAATAATCAAAGCCCAGTACAATAATATTCTATATTTTAGCATATTACTTTTATTGGTGATATGCACCGTATTGACCAATTGGATAAAGAATTTATCCTGCTCAAAGATATAAATATATTATAATATTCTCTGCGTTGTTATAATAAAGATTTTTATATATGTACGTATTTTTAAAAATATGCGAATATTATATGTTGCGAATACTTTACGTTTTTTTTTAGGTTTGGCATTTTTACTCCAGAGTTCTCGACTCTAGTCCCACTTTCGTTTCTTCCTCGACCCACGCTTAGCATATGTATGTATGTATGTATGTACATACATGTACATTTTGTACTAGGCTGCCATAAAGACGACCAAAACGACATAAAAACAACGTCAGTGACGTTCCCAGTTAGAAAAGTCTGAAAATATGTAGAAAAGAGACACAATCAACTTCAGTTTCAAAAGCAGATTCTGAGATGTTTTCTATATGAAGGAGAAGCGCAGCCAGAACGTTATGTATAAATTATTTATTTACATTCACATTTATTTAAGATGGAGCACTGTTTGGTGGAAAGAGGTTTGGGTGTACATACAAATACATACATACATACATATGTCAGTATACTTCTCCAATGAATGGCATGAAACGAACAACGAGTCGCCGCTATGTCTCATCCAAGATTGAATGCTTTTTTTTACTGCGTTGCCTTTTTAATTCCCATTGCAGGGAAGCTAAAATATTTATGTATAATGCAGACACTCGCGCTCACGTATTGAAAAAAAATTAAAAATACACAGAAATGAAACCAATTTTTAGCAAAATAATGGAAAATAGCTAGAAATATACATATGTATGTACGAAGGCTAAGTTAAACGTAACGACGAACCTAACCAGAATTCGAAGCAATTGCCAGGGTCCGAGAAATTTGGTGTTCGTAGAACCTGTTTTCAGTTTTATGCTGGTTGTCAGCGTGGATTTCTCAGATGGTAAAAATGATTTTTGGTGATGGTAGTGTGGGGGGTGGTGGTGTGTATTGTGCTCGTGTTCACAATAATGAAGTTCTGTCCCTTTTCTCTCACAGTCACGCTCACTCTGTTTGTCAATCCTAATTAAATTAGGAAGTTTCTCTTCTTGGTTTTCTCTCTACTCCTAACCACGATTCTCTCTAACTGAACAACTTTTCTGCTCTCAATGTCGCTTGCGAGAATTTCTCGCTCTTACACATGTGCATATATACATAAATATACAAGGTTATGGAATCGCCACAAGTGCAAGCGAGAAAGAGAATGGGTGGTAATGATTTAGTCGTTCTCATTGTTTTTTTTGGACGGCTCGGAAAGAGTTGGGATTGGATGGGGTCGAGAGCTGATGCTAAGAGCTACTAGTTTTGGCTTTTCCGTTTCATTCTTAAAAAAGTTTTTAAACCATATACATATGTATCATTTTCTCATCCATGTGTTTCATGCGTCAATATTATTTAAAAAAAAGTATACGTGGCGTAAATAGGAGAGGCATAATGATTTCATGCAAGCAAGCAACACCCGACAAATCTGAATATTATATAAAGTTTCGAACCATTATTAGTACTTTCAGCGCATGTCTACAGGTTGGACATATCTACACAAGTACATATTTATGTATAAAAATATCAACATTTTCCAACACTTTCGTGGAATGTTGGCCTTATGCTTCTTATATGCAAATATTATTCACATCTCTACACGAACATGAGAACTTTCATCAATTTGAGTATACACACATATAAATAAGGTACATATATACATATGTACATACACTCCACCTACACTTCACCCATTCCAACTTTTGGCTCACACAGTTAGTAGCATATAAATCGCACTCACCCAAAGGCAATGTGCATATGTGTATGTGTAAGCTAAGCATTTCGTACACTGATGCGGTCTGGACTACCGCGTACCATCTTCTGATTGGTCGTTTAAGTGTATGCTGAGTGCTCCCGCCTTTCCCCCTCATCACATGATGCCTTCCTGCTCTTTCCTAGGCGGCTTCATTAATTAGATGCTTTACTTATTAATATAAATATATGTAAATCTGTTATGTATTTAACAGCTGTGACACGAAAATTTTAATTGGTCGGACAAATAGTAGTTTTCGTTTTAGAGATGTCTAGGGGTAATCTGTACACGTAATATCATCGGACATCTAGTTATTTTGAAAAATATAAAAAACAAGACAAACAGGGAAAGCTTTCTTTCAAAAGCTTTCTTTATACATTGTACATACATACACAATCACTCTTCGAGTAACCTTTAAAGATGTCAATTTATTTTCCACTATTATTTTATTACTTTATTGTATTGTTTTCGTTTACAGGGTTATACACAGTTCCCACAGCTCCATCAATCCACTTGGAGGAACTGCATATTTCGCCAACTGCGATTTTACATATGTTGCTCAAGAAATTTTCAATTGGATTCAGATCCGGAGATTGTGATGGCCAATTCATAGAACTTTTGTTTTAAAATCCAGTTTTTGACCAACAAAAACCCGTATTCCCGATGATATCGATGAAGATTAGCTCGAAAAATTAGCAGATTCACAAAATTGATAGATAGAGAAGATAGTGATCTCAAATTGGGTCATTATTATATAGTAGGGAAGATTGTTCAGTTATATGGCAGCTATAGGATATAGCCGCACGATTCTTACGAAATTTGGTAAATCGGATTTATTTGAATTAAATAAAATCCATATAAAGTACCTTTACTTAAAAAACACCAATGTTATAGCATTTCCGATCAATCAGTTATCAGCAGCTATAGGATATAGTCAACCGATCCGACTGCCTGCAAAGCAAAAAAGGATGTGTGCAAAGTTTGAAGTCGATAGCTTTAAAACTGAGAGACTAGAAAGACGGGCATGCTTATATCGACTCAGAAGTTGATCCTAATCAAGAATATATACCCTCTGCAATGTTATAAAAGCATTGCTTATTTTAAATATGCTTGGGACTGTTTTCAACATTTATAATAGAAAATTAATTTGATAGTCAAATTCTAATAAGAATCGACCCACTATATAAGATCCGATATATATCTAATAATATAAGATGCCACTTAACTGCAAGTTCCTATTCCAAGCCCAAAGTTAGCTTTCACTTTTATTTTGTATATCTTTTTCACATTCTTTAAGATTAAATGTCTTAATCGGAAGGAAAAAGAAAAACACAGAAAGGAAACCTATATAACCCGTTGAACATTTTTTTTGAAATTCAAATATCTAATGTAAAAAAATTAAATAGAAAATCCTCTTGACGAGGTAACTAACGGTGACAAACTGCGGTGACAAGTTTAATGGCAACGGCGGTGACAAACGTGCATGCAATGACAGAAAATTCCTCATATCAATTTTGGTGGAAAAAAAAATAAATTAAATAAATTTGTAACAAATTATACATTCATACAATTCTTACACGGCACGTGTTTGTTTTACATTTCTAAAAAATGTGCATATGGCGAATACGGGGACTTTCGCCAGCAGAAATAAAATCTTAAATTAAATTAACCGCTTAAACTCGATAAAATAATCAATAATATTGCATTTATTCGTCACCAAAATTGATATTAGATTTTTTGGTCGTGGCAAATATACATTTTTTCATATGGAAATATAATTATTTCGTTTTCAAAAAATCGTTTTCGTTTGCCTCAGCTGTTTGCGATCGCGGCCAGTGGCCAGTTCTTAAAGAACTTTTTATTTAAATTTAATGTAATATTTCTAATTATTGTTTGGTTTTTATGATCGCAAACGATATATAAAAAGTTCTCAAAGGCTATCTCCATTTTTAATATAAATAGGATCGTTTGAGCCAATTTTGAAAAAAAATTTCACTAGGTTTTTTTCATTTTTCTTAGGATTGAGAAATTTAATCTTAAAAAAAGTGAAAGAGATATTTAAAAACCTTTCTAAAAAAATATAACAATATACATATAAATATACTTATGCGTTTTTTAAATTTAAAAGTATTTTTAAATTTTTAGGACAACCTTAAGTAATTTAAAAAATCGTAGAACAAACGTTGTTCGAATTTTAATAACGAACATACTCTAATTTATTCAAAATTTAAAATAGTAAAATAAAATAAACGCGGACGGTACTTTTTTCTGACAAATGTTTTTCAAACATCTTCATTTGGGAAATTCTTTAAAAATCGTTTCGTCGTGAGGTACTAATCGACGCGTATATATATTTAGAATCTAATGTTTTACATTTATGCAAATATCTCTCTAATGGAAACCACTCCTTTCATTTGGTATAGCACTCAGCCAGATTGAACGCACACAGAAAATTTTGTGACATACATCCAAAGAATTAACAAGAAAAGAAAGCTAACTTCAGGCGGAGCCGAAGTTGATGTATCCTTGCAATTAAATGGCAGTTTTTATTATTAGTTATATATAGGATAGTATATGGTTGGAAGAATTTCACTATCAAATAAGTTTTCTAATACAAATTTTGGAAACTAAGCATCTCTAAAATTAGCAAGATTTTTTAATTTCTTATCGGTCAGTATAATGGCGTCTATAGGATATAGTCGACCGATTCTTATAAGAATTTCATTATCAAATCAATTTTGTAATACATATGTTTGAAACAGCCCCAAGCATATTTTAAAATAGCTAGGATGTGTTTTTTTGTATCAATTAGTTATAATTTAGTTAATTCACACAGTTCAAGATAGTATTTTGAAACCAAACTAACTATTTTCATGGGTAATTTTTACCAGGAAAACAACCTTCATCCAAATCGGCCATTTATTGTAAGACTTTTAATTTATTGACTTCTATACTGGCTACCCGGTTCTCGTAGAGTTCAAGGGTAGATTGTGATGTTGTGAATATATGTATGTAACAGGTAGAAGGAATCATCTCCGACCATATAAAGTATTCTTGATCAGCATCAGCCTTTTCCTTTGTCCGTATGATCGCGTGGATCTCACAGACTTTATGAGATAGAGTTATTAGGCATGGCACATAGACTCCTAACATATGGTTTCTTCGCTGTTTAAGTTTTTATCGAAAAATTAAATCTTGATGTAGCACCAATTCAAGTTTTATGAAATTTTTTTTAATAGCTAATTTGTATCTTCCAAACCGACAATGTTCAGATAAGGTAAAGCTTTTAATTCTACTAGCATCCTGGGTTGGTGCAGCTTTTTGTTTAAAAAAATGCAAAAGTATAACAGAGAGACGGAAAGATAGGTTGTTAGATATATCTTTCATTGCGTTGCACACTTTTGACTAAAAGGATAATACCCCTTACCAGGGTGTAACAAGAAACGAAAGCTAATTTCGGGCGGAGCCTAAGTCTATTTACCCTTGCAGTTAGGTAGAATTTTATATTATTAGATATATACCGTTGCGGTATATACTGCGTTCAAAGCAAAGATGGATGTGTGCAATATTTGAAGTCGAAAGTTCGCGATGTGTGCAAAGCTTGAAGTCGATAGCTCGCGATAGTTATATAAACAGACAGACGGACATGCTTAAGTTTATCGACTTATCGGAGGTTATTAAAAATATAAATATACTTCATAGGATCGGAAATGTCTCCTTCACTGCGTTGCACACTTTTGAATAAAATTATACTACCTTCTGCAAGGATATAATATCTTAAACAAGAAAGGAAAGCTAACCTCGGGCGGAGCCGAAGTTGATATACTCTTGCAGTTGAGTGGCAGTCCGCTACGTGGCGATACGCATCTTATATTACTAGATTTATATCGGATCGTATATAGTCGGCCGATCCTTATGAAATTTCGGAGATCGGCAGATCGGAGTAGTTAGCCCAAAGTAGAATCCATAGATTATCCCATCCTTCTAACTTCAAAAACAACGAAGTTATGGCATTCACGATCAATAAGTTATATGGCAGCTATAGGATATATTCGGCCGATCTTTATCAAATTCAGCAGATAGTATAATTTTTCCAATAAATAAAATTAAAAATTTCAAATAAAATTAAAAATTTTCTGTGTGCGTTCAATCTGAATGAATGATATACTAAATGAAAGATCTTGTTTTCATTAGAGGGATTTTATTCCAACATTAGCCAAAAGTAGTTTGGCTTGGAAGAAATTTTCGTAAATGTAAAACACTTTTGATTCACTAAATTGGGTATTGTGGGGACATTGGTGTAACCACACATATATATTCACACATTTTTCACCAAAATACTCGTCGATTGGTACCTTTACCACGATCTGACATTTCTTTCAGAAGTTTTTCAGAAAAAACGATTTTTAAAGAATTTCCCAAATGAAAATGTTTGCCAAATTTTGCTCCGAAAAATGTACCTTCCGCGTTTGTCTTCTAAAATTTTGAAAAAATTTGAGTATGTTCCTTAGTAATTTAAAGCTATCGTCTTTAAACTTTGCACACACCCTTCTTTCCTTTGCAGGCTGTATATAAGTCGGAACGGCCGAGATCGGTCGACTATATCTTATAGCTGCCATATAACTGATTGATCAGAAATGGCATAACTTCGTTTTTTTTTTAAGTTAGAAGGATGGGACTTTGTATGGATTCCACATTGAGTAAAATAATTTGACATGCCATGTTTCATAAAGATCGGTTGACTATATCCTATGGCTGCCATATAACTGATTGATCGGAAATGGCATAACTTCGTTGTTTTTTAAGTTAGAAGAATGGGATTTTCTATGGATTCTACTTTGGGAAAACGTAACCGAAAAAAAATTTGCAAAATTTCATAAGGATCGGCCGACTATATACGATCCGATATATATCTAATAATATAAGATGCGTGTCGCCACCTAGCGGACTGCCACTCAACTGCAAGGCTTAATAAACTTCGGCTCATCCCGAAGTTAGTTTCCCTTTCTTGTTTAAAAATTCATAAAGGTTACTTTAAGAAATAAAAATGACTTTTAAATTTTACAAACGCATAACATTACAACCAATTAAGCTAACTTGACATATTACATTTCATTAGAAAGGCTTTTTGAAAATATTTTTCACTTTCTTTAAGATCAAAATTTTAAGAAATTAAATACACTGAAACAAAAAATAAAAAACACGTTAAAGTTTTTTTTTTTCAAAATTGGCTCTAACGATCCTAATTAAATTAGATTTGGAGATAGTTTTTGAGATAACGCAACTTTTGATATATCGTTTATATCTGGGAAAAGTCGCTTACTCAAGATATAGTTCGATAAGCGGTAACCAAAGGTACCGGCTGTGATGCTAAGTTGCATATTCATAGCATTACAGGAACATACTCGGTTGCCGATTGGTTTTCTTTTTAGTTTGCGAACATAAAAAACCAAACAACAAATAGAAATAATGCATTAAATTTATTTAATTTAAATAAAAAGTTTTTTGTTAAGAACTGGCCACAGACCGCGACCACAAACAGCTGAGGCGATGCACGTCCTGACGGCTACCGCACTCCGAAACAAATATCCCAAACAATTTACAGCTGTTTACTAATTATTATCGATTAAAAATTTTTAGCAATCGACTTTTTTCTCCGTAGTCAAACGGTAACACTCGGAAATCGTGTTGATTTAATTTGAAAACGAAAACGTTTATTTGAAAACGAAATAATTATGTTTCCATATGAAAAAATTTATATTTTTGGTTGGAAATAATCCTATTCCTGAACCCACCTCAAGGTTGCAGTTCGAATATAGTTGGCCGATCCTTCTGAAATTTGGCAGATCTGATTAATTTTTCCAAAGGGGAATCCGTAGAAAGTCCCATCCTTCTGTCTTCAAAAACAATAAAGTTATGGAACTCCCGATCAATCATTTATATGGCAGCTATAGGATATAGTCGACCGATCCCGGCCTTTCCGACTTATATACTGCCTGCAAGGAAAAGAAGGGTATGTGCAAAGATTGAAGGCGATAGTTTTAAAACTGAGAGAATTGTTTGCGTAGAAACAGACAGACGGACGGACGGACAGACGCACATGTTTATATCGACTCAGTAGGTGATCCTGATCCAGAATATATATACTTTATAGGGTCGGGATTGTCTCCTTCACTGCGTTGCACACGTTTGACCAAAATTATAATACCGTCTGCAAGGGTATAAATTTGTAACATTGTATTTGTTATAAGTTATAAGAAGGGTTAATAAAACACTACTCTGTATCTATTTGTGGTGGGAAGTGTGTTACTGCTTGCTACCCATTATATAGCAGCTAAAATATAGGCATGTTGCTGCTTATTTATGCATATTATGTACATATGTATGTGTACAATGTACATACACACGTTAAAAATCTATCTTGTGATGCTTTTATAATTGCTTGTGAATCACCAAGCTGAACAAAAAATCATGCTAGTGCTTTTAATTTCCTAATTTAATTGAAGGGCGAAACTGTGTTTTGGTCAACGGCAACGAATATGATAATAGAAAGACAACCCGTAAAAAAACCGACCCGACAAGCCCTAATTTGTTGAAATTAAATTTTTCGACGAATTTCGTATTTTATTGTACCCATAATTACAGTTGCCATATAATTATTAGAGAAATTGTTATTAAATTGGCGAATCATTATCATCTTCCTTTCTACTTATTTATGTATATACGATACCTAAACACTCGCACAAAAATGGTCGTAATGATGTCGACCAAATTAAGAGTCTGAATGCTTGAATGCGATTGGTAAGACTCGTAGTCTACGGTTCTAAATTTTAATACTAGTTAAATTATTGTTAATGTATTTTAAAGAGAGTAGAAATCATATCCGTCGCCATAAAGTATTTATATTCTTGCTCATAAACTACAGCCGAGTCGATATAGCCATGTCCGTCCGTTCATCTTTAGTATGCACCCATCAGGTTTTGCACGAAGACTCCTTTATAGAATTGCATGGGTTTGCATGCATTTTTTTAATGAATTCTATAACATCTCTAAAATATTGATCTTATTTTCAATTTGATCCGACAAATAGTTTCGGAGATACTGCCTTGAAAAGGTGGACGCTCGAGGTCAGGTACAGTCTGAGCGCCTGACCTTTTATTGTCTTTTAAAACTTTAAACGCGTTTTTCTCAAAACTGTGTTTTCAAAGTCGGTTGTCAAGATTTTTCAAACTACTCAACCGATCATTGAAATTTTACATAGAAATTTTACTCTTCGAGATATCATTTACAAGGTCTTAAAAAAGAATTTTTTTGCAACTATTTAAAAAATGTCGAGTAATTTTCATAAAAGTTTACCTAGTTTATATATTAAGAATACATAGTTTATTGTCTATACTAAAACAATTGTTTTTTATTTTTTTTCTGATGATACTGAAAGAGAGACTGCCGAGAATGACTTTGTAACACTAAGGGAAAATTGTACAGTAGTATTATGATTTTGACAATAGCTAAATGGTTAAATCGTCGCCTTAATTGACCCGGTCGGGTGTGACTCCCAGCACATTAAACCAGTTTAATAAAAGACTTATAAGGTTTTATTAATCAAATAAAAAAAATTAAGAGACATTTATAAAAAAAAAAAAATTTTTTAATTTTTTTTATAATTTAGTATTGGGTATTTTTTTTTTGTACGAAAAGAATTTTTCACGCTTAAATCAAAAAGTTTTGTTCTCATAGTAAAAAAATCAAAATCAAAATTCAGTAAAAAAAATTGTACTTAAATGAAGAATTTTTTTTCTTGAGAAAAGTAGTTCTTGATCGACATTCAAGTGCGTTCGAATTTGGTTTATCAAATAAAACAAGAAAGTAAGCTTTTTTCGGGCGGAGCCGAAGTTGATATACCCTTGCAGTTGAGTGGCAGTCCGCTAGGTGGCGACACGCATCTTATATTATTAGAATTATATCGGAGATCGGCAGATCGGAGTAGTTTGCCCAAAGTAATTATCAACAATGAAAGTTTAGCTCTCATAAAGGCTGCTCATGGGGAGCTAAACTTCGGCATTAGCTCCGTAACCGTAAAGGATCCAATCGGAATCGAGCGAAAGAGCAAACCACGCCAATACTCAGGACAAACTGGCCTCAGAGTTAGAGATATAGGATATATGACATTTGGCATGTCGAATTATTTCACCCAAAGTGAAATCCATACAAAGACCCCCTTCAAACTTAAAACACAACGAAGTTATGATATTTCCGATCAATCAGTTACATGGCAGCTATAAGATATAGTCGACCGATCCCGGCTTATATACTGTTATACATATACTGTATATACCGTTCCGACTGCCTGCAAAGGAAGAAGGGTGTCTGCAAAGTTTGAAAACGATAGCTTTAAATCTGAGAGACTAGATTGCGTAGAAAGAGACAGACAGACGGACAGGACAGACGGATATGCTTATATCGACTTAGAAGGTGATCCTGATCAAGAATATATACTTAATAGGGTCGGAGATGTCTCCTTCACTGCGTTGCACACTTTTGACCAAAATTATAATACCCTCTGCAAGGGTATAAAAACCCCTTGACGAGGTAAAATAAAATAAATAAAACATCTGGTATCAATTTTGGTGACGACGAATAAATGCAATATATGTATAAAAAAAATATACATTCAAAATGGTCTTATTCGGCACGTGGAACAATAAAAATTGAATGTAACATTTTTTGTAGTCACCATTTTATAGATGGGATTACGTGCCGCACACCCGATGAAATGTAGAAGTGCACCGTGACATATGTACGAGGGTGGTCCGATAAGTACTTAGCCTCCAAAAGAAAAAACGAAAATTGTGGAAAAGTGTCGATATATTTCTCAACATAATCTCATTTTAGCTCGATACACTTGACCCAGCAATGCTCCAACTTCTTTAACCCGTCTGAAAAATACGTTTTCTCGAGGTCTAAAAATATCTGTGGCGGCGACGACCTCCACAATCGAACCAAATGTCTGTCCAGCGAGTGACATTTTCAAGTTTGGAAACAAAAAGAAATCACGTGGGGCCAAATCTGGGGAATATGGGGGATGGGGAGCGGTTCGTAGCCCAATTCGACCAATTTGGCCGTGGCGAGGGCGGAAGTGTGAGCCTGTGCGTTGTCATGATGGAAGAGCACTTTTTTTTCGCCAAATGGCGGCGAATCGGCCCAATAATTCGGCATTGTGCAGTCCTGTGACCATTTACCTTTCTCCGGATAGTCGATGTAGATCATGCCTTGTGAATCCCAAAAAACGGTGGCCATCACCTTTCCGCCCAATAGGACAGTCTTCGTCTTCTTCGGAGCAGGTTCGCCGTGTGAAGTCCACTGTTTCGACTGTTCCTTGGTCTCTGGTGTGTAACCAGAGATTCCAGAAACTCCTTCGGATTACGCTGAAGTGGTCTCACGGTTGCGTTTGTTATCCGGAGTGAGCAAGCGCGGCATCCATTGCAACAGCTTTCTCATGCCCAAAATTTCATGCAGGTTATACGCGGTCTTTTGGGAAGCCTGCTGTCTCAGCTATCTCGCTCATCTTTAATCGGCGGTCTGCCAATACGAGATCGTGGATTTTTGTTACGTTATATTCAGCGGTAGCCGTTTTCGGGGCACCTGGACGGGGCACCTCAAAAACCGACCACGTTGAAACCAATTGTTAACGGTCAGCATCGAGGGAGAAGAGTCACCGTTTACAGCATCCAAGAGCTCTTTGATTCGCGGAATCTTCGGATTCGACGTGCATTTGTGTTATACATCTCGGGTGCTATGACCCATAGATCAGTAGAGGTGATAGATACACTTTTATCCAGAGGGATTATTGGAGAGATTTATTAGAGGGAATATTGGAAAGATCCGAGACACACTCCTGCCCTCGAACATGTATGTATTTATGGGCAAGATTTTCCGAAGGCATAGATTCAAAGTCCATATATACAATTAATCCATATTCTTTGTAATCCATATTTCTGTTATTACTCTAATGTGTATTTAAAAATAAAAAAAACACGGCTACACTTTCCCATTGATCTTTTAAGAGTATATCTTTTTAGAGAATTATAAATGTGGGAGAGAACAAGAAAGGAAACCTAACTTCAGGTGGTGTCGAAGTTTATATACCCTTGCCGTTATGTGGAATTTTATATGATTATATATATGTATATAGGATCGGATATACTAGGCAGATCTTTTTTTTCGCTATGCAACCAATTTTCTACAAAATAAAATTTACATCAAGCATCTTTAAAAAAAATCAAGGTTGGGTCATTTCCGATTGTTCAGTTATATTGCAGCTATAGGATATAATGGGTCGAACCTTATGATATTTGGTAGAATGGATTAGTTAGAACAAATGGAATCTGAATTAAGTCTGAACATTATATCATCAAAAACACCAAAGTTATGACATTTTCGATTAATAAGTTATATGGCAGCTATGGGATATGGTCGACCAACTGCAAAGGATAAAAAAATGTGTGCAATGTTTGATATCGAACCTTTAAAACTGAGAGACTAGTTTGCGTAAAAACTGACAGACAGACATTCTTATATCGACTCAGGAGGTGATCTTGATCAAGAATTTATATACACTATAGGGTCGATAATGTCTTCTTCAAAGCGTTACAAACTTTTTACCCATTTTATAATACTCTCTGCAAGAGTATAAAAAGAGTAAGTCGCTCCCTACGTTTATATTGCGCACTGTGAATAAAGTTGTGACCGAAAATGATTTCTCTAAAATATTTCCCTTCCCTAACGCATTGAAGGAGACATCTCAGACCCTTTAAAGTATATACAAGTATATTATTGATCATCATCTGGGTCCATTTGTCTGTCTACGCGTACAAGTGTTTCAGTTTTAAAGCTATCAACTTCGAACTTTCCACGCACTAATATAAGATGCCACTCAACTGCATGGGTATATCAACTTCGGCTCAGCCCAAAATGAGCTTTCCATTCTTGTTTTTATTGGATATCAGATATTTTGGGCGTTGCATTAACGTTTGTCGCCGGTATTTTTCATCGTAGCGTCGTTTCCAGTTGGCATCCTGGGGGTGGGTTTAGAAAGGAGATATTTTCCAACCAAAAATATAAATTTTTACACCCTTGCAGAGGGTATCCGACCCTATAAAGTATATATATTCTTGATCAGGATCACCTCCTGAGTCGATATAAGCATGACCGTCTGTACGTCTGTCCGTCCGTCCGTCTGTCCGTCTGCCTGTCTGTTTCTACGCAAACTAGTCTCTCAGTTTTAAAACTATAGTATTAAAGCTTTGCACACACCCTTCTTTCTTTTGCAGGCAGTATATAAGTCGGAACTGCCGGGATCGGCCTACTATATCCTATAGCTGCCATATAACTGATTGATCGGAAATGTCATAACTTCGTTGTTTTTTATGTTAGAAGAATGGGACTTTGTATGGATTCCACTTTTTGTAAAATAATTGGACAAGCCAAATTTCATAAGGATCGACCGACTATATACGATCCGATATATATCTAACAACCTAAGCTGCACTTAACTGCTAGGATACATCAACTTCGGCTCAGCCAAAAGTTGGTTTTCATTTCTTGTTTGAGCTTTAATTGAAAAAAAAAACAAAAATTATTATATTTGTTAAATTCAATAATTTTACATTAAGTTGTTTTTCAAATATGTTTAAATATTCTCGTTAAAAAATGCGAAAAACATATATATACTATTTATAATATACATTTTTTCAGATTTTCTAAAATCACTGGATAAAAATGCAATAAGCTCTCAAATTGGTAAGTAATTCGATAAAATTAAACTAGTCTCTTAGTTTTAAAGCTATCGACTTGAAACTTTGCACACATCCTTATTTGCAGTATATAAGTCGGAACGGACTGGACTATATCCTCAGAAATTTTCGACCCTTATTTAATTTGGCACGTGGAACAATAACAATAAACGATATAAATACGTGTCGGATAGAAATATTTTTACACCCTTGCAGAGGGTATTATAATTTTGGTCAAAAGTGTGCAACGCAGTGAAGGAGACATCTCCGACCCTATAAAATATATATTCTTGATCTGGCTCACCTCCTGAGTCGATATAAGCATGTCCGTCCGTCCGTCCGTCCGTCTGTCCGTCTGTCCGCCTGTCCGTCTGTCTTTCTGTTTCTACGCACACTAGTCTCTCAGTTTTAAAGCTATCGTCTCCGAACTTTGCACACACCCTTCTTTCCTTTGCAGGCAGTACAAAGTCGGATCGGAAGGATGGGACGGATGGATGGATTCCACTTTGAATAAAATAATTCGACATGCCATATTTTATAAGGATCGGCCGACTATATACGATCTATATTTATCTAATAATATAAGATGCTTATCATAACCTAGCAGACTGCCACTCAACTGCAAGGGTATATCAACTTCGGCTCCGCCCGATGTTAGATTTCCTTTTTTGTTAATGTATAATTTTGAATACAATTTATTCGTCACAAAAATTGACATCAGATATATTGGGCGTGGCATGCGGGTTGACCGCCGTTATTTTATCTCGTAAATAGATTTTTTTTATTATATTTAAATAAAAAGTTGTAAATAGAATATTTATCTAGTACGAGGCACGCTGGTACTACCCTTAACTATAAATTACAGTGTCGTTCCAGTGCACTATGGTCCAGTCGACCACTTTTGTTGGCCAAAATTCAATTTTTAATTTGATTCGATTTGCGCCACATTTGCGTAATCCGAAGTTAAACTTAGCTGGTCATACTCAAAAAGTGTGAAGTTAAAAAGACAAAAATAAAGTGTCATTTTCAACATCATATTACGTAAAAAGGACCATGATCAGAATCAATTTTTAGTCATGGATAATAATCAATGGGGTCTTTACTAAGTGTTGCGTGTAATAAAATGTTACAAGTTGTTGTGGTGTCTTCGTAGTTATATGTTAAATTATATCGTCTCAGTGAACGTAGCAGTGAAAATTTGCATAGAAATCTCGTTTTTAAAAAGCTGTAGAAAGTTAGTCCATCCTAGTCCAACCTTGAAACCTATTGTACGTAATAGAGTAATTAATTCTCTTTCGATTGTATAAAGTCAGAATTTCCACTTTCAACCATTTGTTTTTGGAATTTGCGTTTGTAGTTCATAATCTCGAAATCAACGGTTCGGAATTGTTTGCAACATGGAAGCCTATGAAGACCCAAGCATCAAAGAATTTCTTGATTTTTTTTTTAAGAAAAACTATTGGGAATATATCTGAGAAAAAAAGGCAAACGAAAAAACTTAAACTTTCTCCTAAACTTTTGGAAATGCTATTGAACGAAGGGGGTCCTATAGAAGACTTTGGCAAATGATGGAGATTTCGATGATAGTTTTAAATTGGAATTCAATTTTGAAGTGGAGAACGAAGATATGAAGGTTTGACAACTTCATTTGTGGTCTTTTAATTATCCTTTTATCATTTAAGATCTTAGATCTACAATTACCTTTGTTTTTGGTTCTATATGCTGTCATATTATACCATTCAATTAAATAAAAAAATATATATATATAAAAAAAGGCGGTGCCACACCCATTTATTAAATTTCGACTGCCTATCTTATATTAATCCAATAAAAAAACTGAATCGAAAAATCTTGTTTCATTCGGGAGTTATTAATTTATGACAACAAAAGTAGTCGGCTGGGCCTTACTGCAGTGCTATTGACTGGGTTTATTTTCTTGTGTACTTTATATTAATAAATGGGACAAAAATTTAATACCCTTTGCTAGGGTATAAAAATAACTCATTGACATTTTCATGTACCACACATCTACAACAATCGTTGAAATGTTAACGAAGTAAATTTATTTTTTTTTTCTACACTTGAGAGCTTTAAGAACAGTTCATCAACTGAGTCTTGCCGATTCCATCTTTCAAATTTATACCGTTTATCTTTCGCCTGTATGTGGCAATTCTGTACCTCTCCTGGCACATCGTATCGAATCATTGATCTTACCGAAATGAATGATTGTGGGGCCTTGTGGGGCCCAAAAGTAAAAAAAAAAACGATCACATATTCTGAAATATGTGCATTTGTATGCACATACATGAATACATATTTTTAATACGAATACAAACCAAGTTAACAAAGAAGAATAACAATGCAAGCTCAACTTTGCCTGGAAACCTCAGTCTCTGGGCAAGTGACACTTTTGTTTTATATTCGCAACTTTTTATGCTGTATGTCGGAGAACAAAAGGCGATTTCCTAGTAAAAATAACCTGAACACAATCACAGGCATACCGAATGTGTATTGTACTTGGTTATTGTAGGTTCCCCTACTCTTGTCTCCATATATGTATGTTTATATATGTATATTACACTACCATTATTATGATCACTGGATCGGCGTGTGCTTATACTTTTAAAGCCCTTTTAAAGCCAAACTTTATTATACTCTTGCTGCGGGTATTATAATTTTGGTCAAAAATTTGCAACGCAGTGAAGGGGACATCTTTGACTCTATAAAGTATATATATTCTTGATCAGGTGATGGCTGGTTGATCGTAAATGCCATAACTTCAATGTTATTTAAACTAAATTTTAAAAGGATCTGTCGACTATATTCTATAGCTGTGATATAATTGAATGATTGGAATTGGCATAACTTTGTTGTTTTTAAAGCTAGATTATTGGGATTTTATAGAGATTAAAAATAATTCGAGGAAACTAATGGGATCTGTAAAATTTCATAAGGATCGGCCAACTATATTCATTTCATTTGGTATATTACTCATTCAGATTGAACGCACACAGAAAAGTTTTAATTCTTCGCTATATATAGTGTCTTCACGCGCCTGCTATAAGCAAGGCATGCGTGTCGCCACCTAGCGGACTGCCGTCCGCTGTGATAATCAAAGCTCTCTATTTAAAAGTTGTGGTCAGAAATACAAAAGTTTTTTTAAAAGGTATAGAACTTGAAGGTGGCATTACTGTTCAAGATGGCGACCGATTTAACAGCTGTCAAGTGATATATTTTCAGTTTGTTTTGGCAATTCATCATGAATAAACTCATGCCTTAACAATGCTTGAAAATAGTGTTTCGAATATAATGGTTCTGTGCGGAATACGTATCGCGCCTTAGGTCCATTTTATCATCGACAAAATCATCTATCAAATCAGTGAATTCGTATGTCCATGAAACGTTTTCGCACCGCGTTTACTCGTTTACTTGCATCCCCAGAGATGCCGTATGGTGCGTAAAGAAGAATTTTATTGCTACTGTAGAGCGTAGCGTTGAGGAAGACCCGAAAGAGTCCATCGGCCATCGAGCACAGGGATTGAATCTGTGTCCATCCACTTTATGAAAGATTTTGCGGAAGGATCTTGGTTTGCGTGGGGCTATGTAAAGTCATTGGTTTATTCGGATAAGCCAAAAACGCTTGACCATTTGAAAGACAACATTGGCGGTGTTATTACCAATATACGGCCACAAATGTTGGAAAAAGTCATCGAAAATTGGACGTCCAGATGGGACTATATCCGAGCCAGACGTGGCGGGCATGTGCCAGAAATCATATTTAAAATGTAATGCCAATAAAGTATTATTAGGATAAGTGTGCAGCACTGTGAAGAAGATATCTTAGGCCCTATAAAGTATATATTTTTGATCAAAATCACCTTCGGAGTCGATATAAGCATGTCCGTCTATTAATCAAGTGTGACTCTCCTGACAGAATGATCGTAAATGCCATGATTTTTAAAAAATTATGATTTTGAAAAACTTATATCATACAAAAATATAAAATCTGATATAAGCGAAATGAATCAGATTCGATATGCACCAATACTGCTCCTCCACAGCTTCATTAAGCTGAAAGGCGGATTATCTCCGCACAAAGCTAGCTTTCCTTTCCTGTTTTATCTTTATATTTCGTAGTTGGTTTCATCGATATGTCTTTTTATACCGTTGCAGAGGGTTATATAATTTTGGTCAAAAGTGCGCAACGCAGTGAAGGAGACATCGCCGACCCTATCAAGTATATATATTCTTGATCAGGAATCACCTCCTGAGTCGATATAAGCATGTAGGTCTGTTTGTCTTGCCTTTCTTGTTTTTTGGTTTATATAGCCGTACTCCCACTCGAAAGTTTCGCGGTATATTAGATCTCACCATTAGTCGTAAGTTTTTATACCCTTGCAGAGGGTATTATAATTTTGGTCAAAAGTGTGCAACGCTGTGAAGGAGACATATCCGATCCTATAAAAAGTATATATTTTTCATCAGGATATACTTTATTGAGTCGATATAAGCATGTCCGTCTTTCCGTTTGCCTGTCCGTCTGTCTGATTCTACGCAAACTTGTCTCTCAGTTTTAAAGCTATCGACTTTAAACTTTACACACACCCTTCTTTCCTTTGCAGGCAGTATATAAGTCCTGTCCGCTATATCCTGTAGCTGCCATATAAATGATCGGAAATGCCATAACTTCGAGGTTTTTAAAGTTAGAAGAATGGGATTTTCTATGGATTCTACGTTGGGTACTACGTACTAATCCGGTCTGCCAAATTTCATAAGGATCGGCCTACTATATACGGCCTTATATTATATATAAGGTTGCCACCTAGCGGACTGCCACTCAACTGCAAGGGTATATCAACATCGGCTCCGCCCGAAGTTAGCTTTCCTTTCTTGTTTTTATTAAGTCTTCTTTTATTGCGGTGATATGCAACATTCTCATGATTCTTGCGAAACTAGTCATCTTTTGAGCTGCTTATTATTCTAATGTATATTTTTAAAAATATATGAATAGTTACTTCACACAGTTTTTTTATATTACAGAAAAGTTTTTTTTATAGAAACAGCGGAACTATTTAGCTTGCAGACAAAGACGGGAATATTATTTATTTTGACATATACGGCTTATATGTACTAAGGAGGTGATACTTATAAAAATATATACTTTATAGGGTAAGGAAATGTCTCATTTCGTTGTTCACAGACGAAAATGGAATAAGTTCCGAAAGAGCCCTAGAATTTTCTTAAACTATTAGGATATACGTATTTTTGGTCTGGTTCTAGGAAAAATACTAAAATTACCCACAAATGTTTTTTTCCGTAAAATACACACATTATTTTCTGAGAAATTTCCGGAATTAATTGAAGGAATTGTCTAACATACATATGTTTTCTACCGATATACATAAATTATAGTAATACCCCTTTCGGTTACGTTTTAAAATATTTTATTTCAAACTATTCAAATGCCTAACTACTAAACGAAATTCAAATATATGTATAAAACAAGAAAGGAAAGCTAACTTCGGGCGGAGACGAAGTTGATATACCCTTGCAGTTCGCAGTGGCAGCCCGCTAGGTGGCGACACGCATCTTATATTATTAGATATATATTGGATCGTATATAGTCGGACGATCCTTATGATAATTGGCAGATCGGATTAGTTTGCCCAAAGTAGAATCCATAGAAAATCCCATTCTTCTAACTTGAAAAACAACGAAGTTATGGCATTCCCGATCAATTAGTTATATGACAGCCATAGGATATAGTCGGCCGATCCTTATGAAATTTGACACGTCGAATTATTTCCCAAAATGGAATTCATACAAAGTTCCATCCTTCTAACATAAAAAATAACGAAGTTATGGCATTCCCGATCAATCAGTTATATGGCAGCTATAGGATATAGTCGGCCTGCAGCCTATACTGCCTGCAAAGTAAAAAAGGGTGTGTGCTAAGTTTGAAGACGATAGCTTTAAAACTGAGACACTAGTTTGCGTAGAAACAGACAGACGGACAGACGGACGGACGTACAGACTGACATGCTTATATCGACTCAGGAGGTGATCCTGATCAAGAATATAAATACTTTATAGGTTCGGAGATGTCTCCTTCACTGCGTTGCACACTTTTGACCAAAATTATAATACCCTCTGCAAGGGTATAAAAATGTAATATCACAACGGACGGTATTCCGACGACACTATATATAAACCGTATTTAGTTGGCCGATCCATTTAAAAATTACACTATGAAATCAAATTTATAATAAAAGTATTAGAAACAGCCCCAGGATCTTTAATATAAGCAAGGTTTTCCAAGTTTTCCCAAAGTGGATCCCATGGAAGTCCCGTCCTTCTAACATAAAAATCAACAAAATTATGGTATTTCCGATCAATCAGATATATGGCAGCTATAGGGTATAAGTAGTCGACCGACTGAAAAGGAAAGAGGATGTGTGAAAAGTTTCAAGTCGATAGCTTTAAAAATGAGAGACAAATTTGGGAGGAAACAGACAGACGGACATGCTTATATCGACTCAGGAGATGATCCTGATCAATAATGTATACTTTATAGGGTCGGAGATGTCCCCTTCACTGCGTTGCACACATTTGACCAATATACCAAAAACATAAAAGATTTGGCATTTCCGATCAATCAGTTATGTGACAGCTATAAATATAGTCAGCCGATCCTTGTAAAATTTGGGAGATTGTAATAGTTTTAAATTTTAGTAAATAAAATTGCCAAATGTTAGAGTTTGGTGACATAGAATTTATTTTCATTAAAATAAACTTTTGTGGTCAGTCTTTATACATTATCTATTCTAAGACACACTGACAACACTTTTCCGCTTTTTACTCCGCTATCTAGAACGGTTTCGATGTTTAAAACAAATAAATATTTTGGAATTTTATGGACGAATATATCTGTTATATCTGACCTGATCTCAGGAGGTTGATTCTAATTAAGAATATTCTATAGATGGTGTTTCTCAATATTACAGTCTAATTTAAATTAAAAAAATTTCTTGTACTATTCGTAATGAAATTTTAAACATGTTTTTATTTCGTATATCATTTTCAGCTCTAATGATGGTAATGACGACGGCTCTCCAATGTCCAAATCTGATGTGGAAACTTTTGAAGGCAAAATAGTTTACAATCTCGATGGCAGCGCTTATATTATTGACGCACACCATGCAAATAGAAGTGGATTGGAGTATATTAAAAATACTGAAGCTTCAACTTCGATTTCAGTAACGAAACTTCCATTAAGCAGCCAGGAAAAGAAAAAAGGGTACCAGAATATTCAGTTATATAAACAGACTAAACATGAGCATGATTATATTGATGATTGTCCGGTTCTGGGTAGAAGTTCAGTAAGAGAATCAGGCGCTACCTATAGATACAGATCCAGCCCAAAAATACATTCCTTTCGGGTTGTGTCTGCCCAAGATGCTCATTCAAATTGTCCAATCCAAGAGTTTAAAATCGAAAAACCTATTTTAATGTGCTTTATTTGCAAATTGTCTTTTGGTAACGTAAAAACTTTTGGCTTGCATGCTAACACAGATCACAGGCTCAATTTGGAGGAACTAGATCAGCAATTGCTTAATAGCGAGTACTCCAGTGCCATTATACAACGTAACATGGATGAAAAGCCACAGATATCTTTTTTGCAGCCCCTGGATATTAATCCCAGTGATGAAACCGAAAAACTTAAATTATCCAATAAAGACAGAAAAGCTCTTTTGTCGGTGTCACCACAATCAGAGTTTCCAAATGAATCGGAACCAGAAGAACAAGAAGACCAGAGTAATAAGAAAGACAAAGATTCCGGGTCTGAACCGTACTCAGACATGGACCAAATAAATGAATCAGAACTTGACCCAAAACTTGACATTAATAGATATATGGTCGCACCTAGTGCAAAGCTACAAGTATCTTCACCTAAAGTAGGAGGAAAATCTTCTATGAATCTTGGTTCCTTAAATTCAGCAACAGCTAAGACTAACCTATTGATAGTATCCTTACCAAATTCACCTGCACCCTCATTAACATCAGCAATTGAAGGGGTCTCATTGCACTGTACTGATAATATAAGTAATAGTAAGTCACCAAAAAATACCCATGAAATGGAGCTAACATCATCTGCAGAAGTCGAAACAAAATGCCCAATACTCGAAGGATCTGTAAGTCCATCATCCCATTTAAACGAATTAAATGCAAACAGATCAGAATTCTTACATCAGTCAATGGGGACATCAACTGGTAGCATATTTCCATCCCAAATCAGTTCTTTTCACTCTTCTTTGGCTGCTCTAGCTGCAAACGAATCTAATGGAAACCAAATCAAAATAATTACGGAAATTCTTCAACAACAGCTGCAACAAAAGCAACAAACATCATTACTTACTAGACTATGTCCTGATCATCCTGATTCAAAGGGTATTGATTGTAAAAGCTGCGAACTTCTGGAAGTGAATCAAATTTCTATGTCATCACCCTCTTCCCATCAGCATGTAGCTCTATCTTTGCCCCAACATTCGTTCCAATCTCAGCCACCACAAATACCCCAAAGTTCTCCTGGCAGCAACTGTGGTGGACTACCTATTTCTCCCAGTACTTCCTCAGCGAATAGCGTGGGAAATACGTCAAGTACTACATCCTGCTTTACGATTGGCGCTTGCTCCGAACATATAAATGGCCGGCCCCAAGGAGTAGACTGCGCTCGGTAAGATATTTTCGATCAATTTTTTCAGAAAAAATACAGGTGATGGGGATAATTTTTTTCTCAGCCAGCATCATAGCCGTAAGCGCTTCATTAATGAAGGGTAGTTTGTCTGACAGAAGGGGTTGAAAATATACCCTATCCTCAATATCTTAATATGCGTAATTATAGTCGTTGTTTGAACTTCTGACTGGTACTGCATGCTTCCTGTTTAACAATACGTCATTAGGCCAACAAGCAGTAATGGTCATAGAGCTGTTAAACATGCCGTGGGCTCAAACATAGGCTATTTCATTTACACATAAATGAACTTAGGGATTTGAATCCAAACGTTTTTGATCTCCTTCCTACTACGTGCATGAATATGAAATAATAAAAGAATTTGTCGAAACATTCTAGAACCAATGGAAGCAGGTTGAATTTATAATTAAGAAAAAAAGCTATCCTCAAAAAGTCCCAACGCTCTGCATTTAAAAACAAAGTTGTGTAATTTTCGATCGTTAAATTATATGGTCTAGCTATAGTCCTCCGTTTCAAATTATATACTGCTTGCAAAAGAGTAGGGATGCGATAGCTTTAAAATCAAGGTCCTGACATTATGGTAGCTCTATAGCTATAATATACATTTTTTAAAAACAAAGGTATTTTTTATTTTTTACTAGGGCGAAAATTGCACTCCTCGAATTTCAGTGACAAACATCTTAAATTTTTAAAAATTATAACTTAATGAATCAAACAGACAAACCCGATTGGAAAACTAGGTGGAAAACTTTCCGCATTTGGGAAACGCTTTCAATATTTTATTTCTTGAATATCTACTGAGATAGCAATGCATTGTAATAGACGCGTAAAAGTAGAATGCGATTAAAGAAATATATTAGATGAGTTTCATTCTCCAACTAAAAAATAAAAATTTTTTTCCCATCTCCGCAACATATTTCATTACTCATAGCCACGTATAAATAAACTGCTGAATGCTGTGTTTTAATAAAATACGCAAACCAGTCGGGTTTTGTACTTTATAGTCTTATGTGGAATTTACGAATAACGGAATTTGCGTGAATTCACTATATATAGCCGAAGAACTAAAAATGTTCTGTGTGCGTTCAATCTGAATGAGGGATACATCAAATGAAAGATATTTATTTTCATTAGAGGGATTCTAACCAATACATTAGCCAAAAGTAGTTTTGGTTGAAATTTGCGTAAAGGTAAAACATTTTTGATTCACTAAATTGGATATAGTGGGAACATTGGTCTCGTCAGAAAAAATATTTTTATATACACAGATTCTGCTCCAAAATACGCGTCGATGGTACCACATACCGATCCGACATTTCTTTCAAAAGTTATTCAGGAAAAACGATTTTTACAGAATTTCCCAAATAAACCAGCTTGTAAAATTTTCCTCCGAAAAATGTTCCATTTGAGTTTGCCTTATTTTGTCTTTAACAATTTTGAAAAAATTTATGTTCATTATTAAAATTCGAACAACCTTTGTTCTACGATTTTTTTAAATTATCTAAGGTTACCTTTAAAGTTAAAAATACTTTTAAATGTAAAAACGCATAACATTACAACAAATGAAGCTAACTTGTAGTCATGGTATATTTCGTTAGAAAGGTTTGGGATGTGTGGAAAGTGTTAAGTCGATAGCTTTAAAACGTAGAGACTAGTTTGCGTAGAAATAGACAGACGGAAAGACGGACATGCTCATATCGACTCAGGAGGTGATCCCGATCAAGAATATATATACTTTATAGGGTCGGAGATGTCTCCTATCATCCTATCTCCCATATCAGATATTTTGGGCGTGGCATGCAAGTTCGCCACCGTTATTTTACCTCGTCAAGAGTTTTTTTGATTTGATATAAAAGTGGCCTAACTAACAAAAATTAAACCAATTGCGCTGATTTCTTTTAATATATTTTTTCCTAATCTGAACGCCCTCAATTGCTACAATTTGATGATGACGCCTGGGTCGTCCATTGAGGGAACAGGCCCCATATTAAACTGTTGTAATTAGTATTTGTGTCACTTATTTGTATGCCGGTATCAAAATAATGAAAGGAAACTGTATTAAAAAGATTTAGGATATAAAAGTTTGATTCAATCAATTGGAGCCTATAATACCTTTTATAAGTGCAGTATTTTTTGAGAAACTTAATATTTTACTAATATTTGAATGAGCATATTTTTGTACCTATATTTTTCATAATTTTTGTATTTCAGCTGCGAAATGCTCTTGAACTCAGCTCGTTTAAATAGCAGCGTACAAATGTCAACTCGTAATTCATGCAAGACTCTTAAATGTCCTCAGTGTAATTGGCACTACAAATATCAGGAAACACTAGAGATCCATATGAGGGAAAAACATCCAGATGGGGAAAGCGCTTGCGGATATTGTCTAGCAGGTAATTATTTTAGTATAATTAAGTAAAATTCTGTTGCTATGTAAAAGTATATTCACACCTCATTATAAAAAATTGTATGGTCAAATATGAATGACATATATCATGACACAGGTGTACAAATTATCCAATGGAAGACCTGATTCTTATAGATTTCTCTTTATTTGATTCTAAAGATTTCTTCTCATTGCATTTTACTCAGTCGAAGTTTATTAATAAACCAAAAAGTTCGTTATTTAGATTTTACTTACCACCATATTTTGACCTGGCGGAAAGTAATTTATTCTGTATAATTTACTCTGCCTGTGTGTCTGTCTAAGATTGTAAGAGATAGAGCTATAAGAATAAGGTTTGTTTCTTATTTTGTAGCTAACCTTGAAAAAATGGGACAATTCTTAGAAGAATTAAAGACTGACAGAAAGCTATCCTTTCTTGTTTGTATTAAAACTAAAACTAGCATGGTTTTATTAAAACTGAACTCCTTTCTTGTTTTTTTTTTTTAGTTTTAATAAAAACAAGAAAGGAAGCTAACTTTGGACGGAGCCGAAGTTGATATACCCTTGCAGTTGAGTGGCAGTCCGCTAGGTGGCGACATGCATCTTATAGATGCTTCGCGTAGAAACAGACTGACAGACGGACATGCTTATATCGACTCAGGAGGTGATCCTGATCAAGAATATATATACTTTATAGGGTCGGAGATGTCTCCTTCACTGCGTTGCACACTTTTGACCAAAATTATAATACCCTCTGCAAAGGTATTAAAAACTAGAAAGGAAAGTTAACTTCGGGCAGTTGAGTGGCAGTCCGATGGTGGCGACACGCATCTTATATTATTAGATATATATCAATGTAGAACTCATAGAAGTCCGATCTTTCTTACTCAAAAAACAACAAAGTTATGCCATTTCCGATCAATCAGTTATAGGATCAGGCAGCTATAGGATATAGTCGACCGATCCCGGCCGTTCCGACTTATATACTGCCTGCAAAGGAAAGAAGGGTGTGTGCAAAGTTTTAAGACGATATCTTCAAAATTGAGAGACTAGTTTGCGTAGAAACGGACAGATGGACATGCTTATATCGACTCAGGAGGTGATCCTTATCAAGAATTTATATACACTCTCTTTTAAACAAAGTTGTAATACGCGTTGCAAGGGTATAAAAATGCTAGAAGTTTTTTTGTTCCTATTCACTTTTTCTGTTCTAAAATTTGTAATTCATTTTTTTGTTTAATGTTTTCGTTTTAGGCCAGCAGCATCCCCGACTCGCACGTGGGGAATCGTATTCTTGTGGTTATAAGCCATACCGATGTGAAATTTGCAATTACTCGACGACTACAAAGGGAAATTTATCCATACATATGCAATCGGACAAGCATTTAAACAATATGCAGGAACTTAACAGTTCACAAAATATGGTGGCAGTTGCAGCTGCAACTGGAAAATTGATGCTGTCTAGCACCACTCCTCAATTAGCTGGTAATGTCACTTCTAGTACCAGCGCGTTGGGTAGTGCCAGCACACATTGTGGCCTAGTTTCAAGTGGAAGCAGCAGCAACATAGGAACTGTTTCCATTAACGCCAATGTAGCTGGACCAGGATTAACCAATGCTACAGTTAATGTAGGAAGTAGTGGCAATTCTAAGCCAAAACCATCATTTCGTTGCGACATTTGTAGCTATGAAACATCTGTTGCCCGTAACCTGCGCATACATATGACAAGTGAAAAACATACACACAACATGGCTGTTCTCCAAAATAACATCAAACATATTCAAGCGTTTAACTTTTTGCAACAACAAAGTAACAGTGGTAACGCTTCTGGCTTGAATTCTGGGAGTAGCTTCTTGCCTGAGGTTGCATTAGCTGATTTGGCATATAGTCAAGCACTAATGATTCAGCTTTTACATCACCAACAGAATCAGCATACTGCCAACACTAAACAATCCCCTACATCTTCTCCTGTTAGTACACCAGAGCCATTTTCAATTTCACCAAAATTAATAAAAATGAGTCACGGACTAGGTACTGCAATGAATATGGGCCTTGGAATACCAAGCCACGTAAGTGAAGCACCTATTGATTCAACGAGTGATTCTAATTCATTGACCAAACCTGATATGTGGCCATCGGCATACTATAGTTGTTTAATATGCGAATGTTTCAGTACCAATAATTTGGAAGATCTTAATCAGCATTTGTTGGTAGATAGATCTCGTCATTCATCTACCGCATCTTCTGATATAATGGTTATTCATAACAATAACTATATTTGTCGTCTCTGTAATTATAAAACAAATCTCAAGGCTAATTTCCAACTGCACAGTAAAACAGATAAACATTTGCAAAAGCTTAATTTCATTAACCATATAAGGGAAGGCGGGCCGAGGAATGAAATAAAACTTCAGTATCAGCAACATCTAGCTAATGTTGTCCAAATTAAGTGCAACTGCTGTGATTTCCACACAAATTCCATTCAGAAATTATCTATTCATACCCAACAGATGCGCCATGAAACGATGAGAATGATATTCCAGCATCTTCTTTTTATAGCAAAACAGAGTCATATGCATAAAGATTCTTTTGACACTGGAGCAGATGTTCGACAATGTCCCAGTCCTGATCAAGAGCCTTTGCAAGGATCTGAGAAACTTCTTCTCTGTGAGCTCTGCAATTTTTCAGCTAAGAATCTCCATACGATGATACAGCATGTCAAAGGGATAAGGCATATGCAAGTAGAACAGTTGATATGCTTGCAGCGACGTAGTGAAAACCAAGAAATACCTGGACTAAGTGAAGTATTTAAAGTGACGGAATGGACTCGAAATACTGAAGGTACGTTACCAAATATTTTACAAAGATAATACTAGAAGTATAGCTAATTAAAGCTTAGTGTTAGAAGTGTTTTTAGCTGGTATTAGAATTAACAAGAAAGGAAAGATAATTTCAGGTGAAGACGAAGTTGATATACCCTTGCAGTTAAGTGGCAGCTTATAATATTAGATATATATCGGATCGTATATACAAGCCGGCCGATCCATATGAAATTTGGCATATAAAATTATTTTGCCCAAAGTGGAATCTATAGAAAGTCTCATCCTTATAACGTAAAAAAAAAGTTATGGCATTTCCGATCAATCAGTGAAAGGGCAGCTATAGGATATAGTCGACCAATCCTGGCCGTTACGAATAATAATAACCTGCAAAAAAAAGAAAGATGTGTGCAAAGCTTAAAGTCGAAAGATTAAAAACTGAGAGACTAGTTTTCGTAGAAACAGACAGACAGACGGACATGGTTATATCGACTCAGGAGGTGATCTTGATCAAGAATATGTATATATAATTTATAGGGTCTCCTTGACTGCGTTGGACCCTTTTGACCCAAATTATAATACCCTTTGCAAGGGTATAACAAGAAAGGAAAGCTAATTTCGGAGGGAACCGAAGTTGATAAACCCTTGCAGTTATGTGGCAGTTATACCATATCCTAGCGATCAGTTATATATATGGAAGCTATAGTCGACCTATCTTGGTCTCTTTTGGGAAAATTTTATAATAAGCTAAATCTACGTCGGTACCATAGAAGTTTATATGCCAAATCGAATAGCTCTATCTCATAAAGTCTTTAAGATCTATGCGTACAAAAATTCTGCTAGACGATATTGGAATCCGAAAATAAATGTCTATTATATATGTCTGTAACTCCTCTTAAGAGCCGATTTGCATAAAAATACTTGCCTGAAGTTCCGTAAAGTAAAGTAGAAATATGCAAAAATAAAATCCACTGAAATCCCATTGTCTATCTTAAAAAACAAAGTTATAGCATTTCCGATTATTCAGTTATATGACAGCTATAGGATATAGTCGACCGCTTCCGGCCGTTCCGACTTATAATAAGTTCCGAAGTAGTTTCGAGTATAATATATATAGACCTGATCAGCATCAACAGCCGAGTGGATATAGCTATGTCCGTCTAGGCGTTTGTCTGTATGAACGCGTAAATCTCAGAGGCTATAAGAGATGGAGTTATGGGATTGTCGTCTGATTTTAAACTTTGCACACATCCTTTTTAGTATCCTATAATACCCTGGGTATAACATACTATATGTAACATTTTACGTCTGTACGAAATACATATTTTTCAAATTTTTTCAAAATCTTAACTCTGTAGCTTTTATGCTGAACGAGAAATATGTATATAAACAGGTAAACGGATAGACATATATACATGCTTTATTCTTTTTTTCTCGTCGGCTCGTTCACGAATATACAAAAATACTTCACAAGTACGGAGATGAGTCTCCCTAAATATTCCTTATACCCATCTTCACGAAAATTTTTTGTTTCCTTCAAAGCATAACAATATCAGGGCCAATTCAAAATACACATGATTAGTGGGCTTCGGCTTTAACGTTTTTTATATCTTTTATCTTATCCAATCTTTTAAGGGGAAGGGAATATTGAAATATTTGTGTCTTAATATGCATACGTACATATGAAAACAATGTGATAACACTTTTATCATAAATGGTTTAAATGGGTGCAAAGAAATAAGCTTTGATAATTACTGCTTACAAAAATGGAATCCAAAAATAGAAATGTACAAATCGACCATAGGGTAAGCTAGAGTACTATTGAAAAAAATCATTTAAAAAATAGAAAAAAAGGTTAATTTTAAAATTTTTATAAAACTACACATAAAATAAGAAATTTTCTTTTTTCATTCCGATACATTTCATATTTCACATGGAAGAATATTTTAATGATGTGTATACCAAAATGCATACATAAATACATACATAAATATCCTGCCAACATACACATGAAATAAAAAATAGCTCGTTCTTTCGTAACTCATCATTAAGCACTGATTTCGGTTCAATTTCTTTGCTTCACTTTTCGATAATAATCGTTCCTTATACCCATCTTCAAGTAAATTCTTTCTTTCCGTTTCCCTCATCTTTTTTTGCAGTAACTTAAAAGCGTTGTGCGATTTATACGCTGACGCTGACCCTTAAGGAAATTATTACAAATTACTTAAGAATGCAAAAACGATTATGTGTATCCATCGAATTTGCAATTAGTGACGTGCACACTTTACTTCAAGGCAGCTTTAACCTTCGCCTCCAGTTCAGGCGTTGTTTCGTGGGCAGACTCTGGGTAGTCTTTTCATTGCTTTGGTTCGATGCTTACATTCACAGAAACAAACTTATATACTTCAGTCTGAGGTTCCCGTATCAGATGCGAAACACCATGCCGGACCGAACCGCAGGTATAGGCCCTAACCACAAAGCATCGACCAGGCAAGACACGCGCAGAGACACAACATACAGTTAGTGCATTGCCGTCGTTTCATATAGCTCCGCACCAACCAAACTTGCTCATTCCAACTCCACATCAATCTGAAGGCAGACCGGATTGCCGCACACCCTTATCACCCCTTCCTTTATACAATTCCCCCAACAACTCCCACCCCACTCATACCCTCGCCCACTCGTCTTTAGATGTTGATAATTGCGTATGCTACTCCCTACAAATTCAGGGTGTTTCGGTCTTATATGCAAAACATGAAATGCTTGCAAAGGTAGACAATAAGAACATAAATATATTCGCAGTCTTTTCCTCTTTATTTACTAAAGTATTCTTTTTATTGACCCAAGAAAGCTGTCTTTGGCGTCGGTATGCATGGAAATCTAACTAGATTGTTAAACTATTTCTAGGTGAAATGTGTTATTCTTTTTATATTGGCCGTATTAATATACATACTTATGCATATACATGCTTAATATAAATTATACTTCAAAAGGCTGCAAAGAAACAAGCTTATATGTTAAAAAATAAAAGTAAAAAAAATAACTGGTAGTGAACAGGAAATTAAAAAAAAAAAATTTTAATTTATTTAAATTGAAATTAAAAAGTTTTTAAATTCTTGATCAGCATCAACAACCGAATCGATGTCCGTTTGTCTGCACGAACGCGAAGAATTTTCGAGACTGCTATCTCGAGTGATAGACCTATAAGACTTTACACGAAGACCATGAATGAAGCGCAGGTCAATATTGTTTCAAATATTTTGCATTATTATACCCTTGCAGAGGGTATTATAATTTCGGTCAACAGTGTGCAACGCAGTGAAGGAGACATCTCCGACCCTATAAAATATATATATTCATGATCAATATATGAGTCGATTTAAGCATGTCCGTCTGTCTGTTTCTACGTAAACTAGTCTCTCAGTTTTAAAGCTATCGACTTCAAACTTTGCACAAAACTTTCTTTCCTTTGCAGGCAGTATAAAAGTCGGAACGGCCGGGATCGCACATATATATTTTATTGATGCCATATACCTGATTGATCGGAAATGCCATAACGTTGTCTTTTAAGATAGTAGGATGGGGCTTTGTATGCATTCCACTTTGGGCAAACTTATCTGATCTGCCAAATTTCATAAGGATCGGCCGACTATATACGATCCGATACATATCTAATAATATAAGATGCGTGTCGCCACCTAACGGACTGCCACTCAACTATACCCTTGCAGTGGGGCTCCGCCCGAAGTTATCTTTGCTTTCTTGTTTTATAGTAATTTGGAGTCGGAGAACACGAAAATGACAATGAATTATATTTTTGAAAATCGTGCCTCTGTGGTCGCTTTTAATTTTTTTCAATATGTGCAGATTAAATCCAATCTCTGGAATTCACAACGACCAAAGTTCAAAAATAGTGTAATTTTGGACCAATCTAAAAATTTTCAATTTTCGCTTGTGAATTCCACAGTTTTGATTCAATCTGCACATATTATATAATAACAGTTTCAATTCGAAAGCTTTAAAACTGAGAGACTAGTTTGCGTAGAAACAGACAGACGGACGAACGTTCACACGGAATGATGGACGGACCAACGGACATGCTTATATCGATTTGAGAGGTGATTCTGATCAAGAATATATTTACTATATTGAATCGGAGATATCTTCATCAATTCGTTGCACACTTTTGCCGAATATTATAACATCTCTGCAAGGGCATATCAAGATAGAATAGGTAAATTCGGGCGGAGCGGAACTAGATATACATCGAATCGTATATAGTTGACCAATCTTTATAAAAATGACATTATGAAATCCATTTTTTAATAATAATGTTGGAAACAACCTTAAGCCTCTTAAAATAAGCAAGGTTCTTTCATTTCCAAACGTTCAGTTTCCAATCTTCTAACTATACACCAACGTTATGGTATTTCTGATCAATCAGTTATATGGCAGCTATAGGATATAGTCGACCGATACTTAGGAACTTTAGCACATCGGATAAGTTTTCCCAAAATGAAATCGATAGAAAGTCCCATCTGTCTTATTAGAAAAACACCAATGTTATAACATTTCCGATCAAACAGTTATATGGCAGCTTCGGCCAATAAAAAAGGATGTTTGCAAAGATACAAGTCGATAGTTTTAAAACTGAGAGACTAGTTTGCGTAGAAACAGAGAGACGGAATGACAGACAGACGTGCATGCTTGTATCAGTCAGGAGGCGATCCTTATCAAGAATATATACACTTTATAGGGTCGGAGATGTCTTCTATAAGTGAAGGAGATATCTCCGACCAAAAATAATTATTATAATTTTTACCAAAATTATAATAACCTCGCAAGGGCATAACAAGAATGGAAAGCTAACTTTGGACGGAGCCGAAGTATATATACCCTTGTAGTTATGTGGCATCGTATATGTATATATTATAAGATATATATTGGATCATATATTGTTGGTCAATCCTCATAAGAGTTTCACCATCAACTCAATTATCTTAATACCGATGTTGAAAACTACCCAAGCTTCTTTAAATATCTGCTAAATTGCATAATGATCGACTGACTATATCCTATAGGAGCCATTTAACTGACTTATTGGAAATAACACAACCTTGGAATTTTTAAAAATGATTAGGGCTGTTTCCAAAATTTGTATACCCTTGCAGAGGGTACTATAATTTTGGTCAAAAGTGTGCAACGCAATGAAGTATACATCTCCGACCCTATAAAGTATATATATTTCTGATCAGGATCACTTTCTGAGTCGATATTAGCATGTCCGTCTGTTCGTCTGTCCTTCAGTCCGTCTGTCGGTTTCTACGCAAACTAGTTCCTCAGTTTTCAAGCTATCGTCTTCAGCTATCGTATTGGACTGCCACTCCACTGCAAAGGTATATACTTCGGCTCCGCCGGAAATTAGCTTTCCTTTCTTGTTTAATATAAATTGGATTTGATAGATAATTTCTTATAAGGATCGGCCAATTATAGACGATCCGATATATACCTAATAATATATGTTGCTACGTAACTGCAAGGGTGTATCAACTTCGCTTTCCTTTCTGTGTCTGTCTGTGTGTGTTTTCGTCTATGTTCAGACGTTGCACATGCTAAATGTGCAAAATGTGCGTTACACATGCTAAAACCGCATCAGTTGATATTTCCAACCATGCTGGCCTCCATTATTGCTGCAGTGGATGCCAGAATGAAATGCGATCTTTGTGCACACCAAGAGTGGGTTAAGAAGTTTTATCGTTTCCGCGAGCTAGATTCCTAATTCAATAGCCTTCAGCTTTTGAATGAATATACTAAGCGTAAAAAATCCGTTATTAGGGACGTTACAGTTCCAGAAATTGCTGGACAGCCTGATCCCCCCCTATCTCTTACGCGGAGTAAGCTTTTAATACTCCATAATGATAGTGTTTCATTTTCAACCCATTTGGCAATACAAACCAGGTGAATAAGGTGATTATGAATTTCTTAGCATCAAGTCATTTTTTCCGTTCATTAGTTTATTACCTGTTCATATATTTCACCGACAAACGACCCGCCTACTGCTTTTCAGTCGGTACATGTGATTCTCGGTGACTTTAATTTACCAGAACTCTCTTGGTCAAATATTGGAAAATTGACGTCTTTATCCCTTTCCAAACATTTGATGTCACTACGCTTGTGTTAAGGCTGAAATTTAAAACATGTCAAATCAACCAATCTTTTTAGGTCGGCTATTAACATCGGTGGATGTTATGTTTGTTATGGACTTTGGTTCAGGGGAGACTTAACATAATCAAAACTACTCAGGACAAGAGATTTCTGACCAATAGGACACAAATGCTTCCGTTATTATATTGCCATAGGCAGTTGCAGCTATTTCCATGATTAAGTTTCCTACCATAAAAGATATTTATACCCTTGCACAGGGTATTATAATTTTGGTCAAAAGTGTGCAACGGGGGGAAGGAGACATCTCCAATAAAGTATATATATTCTTGATCAGGATCATCTCCTGAGTCGATATAAGCATGTCCGTCTGTCTATCTGTCTGTTTCTACAAAACTAGTTTCTCATTTTTAAAGCTATTGACTTTACTATTTGCACAAATTCTTCCTTTCTTTGCAGGCAGTATACAAGTATAGCTTTCATATAACTGATTGATGGGAAATTCCACAACTTCGTTGTTTTTAACCCATTTTCGTCGCGAACAATTTTTATCTTTTTTATTTTTTCGGCAAGAAGGAATGTCGTGACATGACGTCACATGTACGCCACACAGATTTAAGACTAGAGACATCTACATAGGGGCATACGCCACACAGAATTAAGACTAGAGACATCTACATTGAGGATACCTCAAGTAGAAAAGACACACAACTTTTTTTTTGATAAAATCGATAACGTTTTGTATTATCGATAATCACTGATCTGATTTGTCAAATTTCATAAAGACCGGCTGACTATATCCTATAGTTTTAATATAACTGATTGATCGGAAATGCCATAACTTTGTTGTTTTTCAAATTAGCAGGACAGGAGTTTCTATGGATTCCATTTGGGCAAACTAGTCTGATTTGTCAAATATCATAAGGATCGGCCGACTATATACGATCCAATATATATCTAATAACAAATATGCCTGTCGCCCCCTAGCGGACTGCCTCTCAACTGCAAGGGTATATCAACTTCGGCTTCATCCGAAGTTAGCTTCCTTTCTTGTTTTATTTGATCTTGTTAGTTCTTACTTTCTCCAGATTTCTATTCCGCCATGGGACTGTATGATTCTTATTAAATATAAGATTAGTTTGTGATATTAAAATGTTAACGTATTAACAGATAATTTTATGTAAATAAGGAGTTTCTGCTTGACTTAATTACTTATTCGTGTGTCTATGTATTACGTCTCTGCAAATGAAACTTAAGTTTTACTTAAATCTAGCTAAATTTAGGTGGGCAGTTATTTTTTCGTGTTGTTTCATTTTTCGATAGGGTAGTTATCAATTCCATAGCGGTTTTTCGAGATGAATCAAATTGCCCAATTTAGAGTAATGGAGCTTAAGTCTACAAAGTCAAATTAGACTTATGTAAATGAGTGGGTGGGGTAGTAGTTCCATTATTAAGAAATATTAGATTGCTTTGTGTAATGTATTCAAATATAGTCTTGCCATTTTTATAGTTATTAGGTTATGTATAAGAGCTATTATAGAGTCTCAGCATTGATGCCAGTTGTTAAAGTCTCCGTAAGTATTGTGTTATTAGAAGATGAAGCAAACGAGTTTTTAAAATTTTTTATTTTTAATTTCTTATCAGGGGCCTTTTTTTAATTTTTCTTTGGAGTGCATATTTAATCCGACATTTCCAAAGTCCTGATTTAGTAATATGCCTTGATAATGGATTGAATTGTGGATTTGAATGGCTACTACATCGTATGAGGTACGTCAATGAAATTGGCTTACTGATACTGATTGATATTTTTACTGATACTGAGAGCTCAATTTATTTTTTTGGCTGGAAAAAAAAATTCTTAATTTTATAACTCCAGACGTTTGAGTTCTTTGTGAAGTATATGATTCAGTATTGGTAATATCCGTGCAGTTTAAAATGGTGTCATCATGGAGCCAATGGTGTTAGATTATATTTCGTTTTATTCGGTATGACATTCAGCTGCTCGTTGGACCAGATAATTGAAAAATTATTCATTTTAAAAGGCATCAATGAAGAAAAATTAAAACTAAATTCTTTAAAAGGTTGTCTCTGGATTCACTGAAATTGGCATTTTAATCAGTTGATTTCACAAGCTACTTCCGTTTGGTGTTCTGTGCGACTCACTTACATTTGATTTATTGCACCAATAAAAGGAAGTCGTTTCGAGAAACACGTTTTGCATTACAGAGACAGGGAAAAAACTTAGATGTTAAATTAAACAAGGAAAGCAAACTTTGGTTGGAATATCGAAATTAATATACCTTTATTACCCAGTTAAGTGGCAGATCATTTCCTAAGATATATTTCGGTAATATCGGCTATAGTTAACCTATAGGCTACATATAATCCTTGTGAGAATTTTATTATCAAATAATTTTTTTATAATACAAATTTAAAAGAATGTCTCAACCTTCTATCTTCTAAGACCATAAAGTTTTATGATTTCCCATCAGTCAGTTATATTTCAGCTACAGTATATATTCGGTCGATCTTTGTAAAATTCAATCGGCTGAGTTGCCTTCTGAAACTGTTTTCAATTATTTTAAATACGAAGTTGTAATTGTATTATGATACTGGTTTACTTGTAAACTTAAGCTTATTATATTATTATAAAAGTAAACTGATTGGTGGAGGATCTACCTTACCCTCATATGTGTATATATACATTTATATATCGAACTATTATCTTTTCATTTTTTATGCTTACAGATATTAACTTTGAACCTGGATTAGACTTGGCTAGAACCGCAGCAAGCGACACAGTAATAGAGGCCAGTTCCATGGCATCTGAAACAACGCCAACGACCGCTGCAGATGGAAACTTCTTCGGTCCGTCTTCTCCTTCAAATTACTCTATTTCAGGTGAAAAATCAAGTCTACCTAAGTTTCAAAATGCTAATGATTATGAAATAGATGTATCTGTGAGCATACCGACAACAGTATTCAAATGCAATATATGCGAATATTTCGTACAATCAAAAATGGACATGGCAGCTCACATAGAAACTGTGCACCCTAGTGCAGACAATGAAGATTTCATAAGTATACCAACAAACACAGCCGCACTTCAAGCATTCCAAAATGCAGTAGCCGCGGCTGCTATAGCAGTCGTGCAGCAACAGTGCAATTCTGCTACGCAAGAGCCTGCAGTGCCAGACCAGGATCATAATAGGAATAAGTGCCCTGAAGACATTAAGTGTGAACGATTTGAAGAGGACGAGGATCAACTGCCTAACATAGAGAATGAAAAGACTTCAGATAATTTTACTCTACAAACAACAAGATGCAGAGTACAAAATTCGTCACCTCTCCAATATGCGGTTCAATGTCCACTTTGTTTGGAGAATCGTTTTTGTGAAAAAGCATCCTTGGAAATCCATTTGACAAATGTTCACAGCGTTACCAAAGATGGTCTTTCTAGGCTTTTACTCCTAGTAGACCAAACTGCTTGGGCAAAGACCAATGAGACAGTGTCAGCAGGTGTAAAAAGCCTAACTTGTTTGTCGACTTCAGATAACAGCAACGTTGTAGAAAATACCAAAATCAATTCTGAAACCACGATTAATAAAGTCTTTAGTAAGTCCACAGGAATAAAATGTCTTTCCTGTCAGCATTGCGAAGCCACATTTAAGCATGAGGAACAACTACTTCAGCATGCTCAACAAAACCAGCATTTTTCTTTGCAAAATGGAGAGTACTTTTGCCTTGCGGCGAACCATATCAGCCGTCCTTGCCAAATGAGGTTTAGAATCCTTTCGTCCATGATAAGCCATTATCAAGACTCTCATATAAGCTTAGTAATCTCAGAACGGCACGTTTATAAATATCGTTGCAAGCAATGTTCGCTAGCTTTCAAGACTCAGGAAAAGCTTACTACTCACATGCTATATCATACAATGCGAGATGCGACAAAATGTTCACTTTGTCAAAGAAACTTTCGTAGTACACAGGCGTTGCAGAAGCATATGGAACAAGCGCATGCCATGGATGGCATTGATAGTAGTCCACGTCCACTGACACCTAACACAGACGAAATAGACAAACTTTCTTCAGGAGAACCCATTAATATGAGAAAAGGTGAAATTGAATTATTCTTTGTAAAAAAGAATGCACAAGAATAAAGTAAGGAACTTTTTTATTTACAGAATCTAAGTCAGCTGATATCGCGGGACCTTCTATTTCTCCCCTGCAGCTGGAGGCACAAGTCAGTAAGGAATTGACCGCTATACCATCTAGTCCAAGTACTCTTGAAACACAGTCACAGCAACAGCACTTCGCTACATTGACATCCTTGCTTAAACAGCAACAGTGTATTAACTCAGATTCTATTGGCCTTCATCCAGAAACTTTGCCTCTAGCAGAGGGAGAATTTTCTCAAAACTTGCAGGTAGTTTCAAATATATTATAACCAGAATTTATAAAAATAAAAAAATTTCACTTCAGGGATTACAGAATATACACAATTTACAGCTTATGCAACACCAAATGCAACACCAATCTGATACAGGTACCGCTTCAGGATTACCAATTAACCCAGTGGATATGATCAATCTAATGCAATTTCATCATTTGATGTCTCTAAATTTTATGAACTTGGCTCCACCATTAGTCTTTGGTGGAAACTCGGCCTGTACCAATGCTACACCCGCTCAAAACAGTAACATTACTTCCAGTTCAATACCAATTAGTATAGGAATGACAGACTTGCAAAATCCCATCAGTGCACACTCCTTAATTGGAGACTCTGTTAACATAAGCCCAGTGCCAACAAAAAACCAAACTCAACACGTTAACTCGCAGGTTTGCAGAAAATTTTCTTATTTAATAATGATTACCAAAGAATTTTATTAACTTTTTATTGTAACGTATTGCAAAGATTATTACAATTATGTCAAAAAGTATAAAAAAAGATACATGAATATATTGATGATGATATGAAGATATTCGTTTGTCTATTTAAACAATAGGTACTTATAAAGTACCTGTACTCGTTTGTCGTTTAAAGTACCTGTTCTCGTTTGTCGTTACTACCTAGTACCCGGGAAACTGAATCCACCAAAAATTCATTTCGTATGGTCGCATGTACTGGATGAAGGATCAGTTAGCAAAAAATAATGGTCCCCAGACATTCTGACTAATATCTGACTCGTCAGATTTTAATCTGACCGATTCCGATTTCATTATAAAGAATTTTACCTGTCAGACGACCCACAAGTGACCATAAGAGTAGGAGGGATACAAACTTAAAGGAAGTCGGAAGAAATTTGATCTTTCTCGAGTTTATCCACTTAACTTATTGAAGGTATCATCCAAATAGTTCCAATATCTGAAAACTGAATTTAATTAAATTTTTTTTTTAATTATTTTTTTTTTTAAATTTAATTATACTTATATTAATTAAAAATGTTAAATTTCGATAAATTAAATGATTAAAAATAATTTTTTTTTATTTAATTATTAGATTACGCGAGTCTCTCGACATAATGGTAAGATAAGAATACCATTTCCTTTTATCATCTAAGCGCAATAGGTTTTTATGACGATACAAATTTCGCAGCATTATGGGCTTTTTTTTACTACAGGCTCTAATTTGTATCTAGGAAAATAATGTTGCCAAATGGCCATTAAAAATAATGTTGCCAAATGTCCCTGCTGGAATATATTTTTTTTATCGCAAAGTCCCTTTGGCGCCCAAAAGAACTATACTTCTGAACTTAAGAATCTGCAAAAAATATTTTGAAAAAGTTTTTTCAAAAACGGGTGGCATCATTGGGTCGTTTTTCTTTGAAAACAAGGAAGGAGCCGTCGTAACCGTAAATGATGTCCGCTATCGCGGCATGTTGGAAGACTTTTTCTTTTCCCGAATGGAAGAGGAAGACATAGACGACATATGGTTCCAGCAGGCCGGCGCTACGTGCCACACAGTCAACGTCACAACTGATCTTTTGTGAGGTACGTTCAAAAATGTCACAATGAGTTGAAACAGCGATGTCAACTGGCCGCCTCTCAGCTGCGATGTCACCCCGTTAGACTATTTTTTGTGGGGTGGCGTCAAGGATAAGTGTTACGCCAACCATCCAGAGACGATTGACGACCTAACGGACGAGATTGAATTCGCCATCAGGGCCATTGAGGGCTATACTATCGAAAATGTGTTTAAAAATTGGGTCGACCGAATGGGCTACTGTAAAGACAGCCGAGGCAGCCATATGAACAAAGTGGTGTTTCATCCATAAATCGCAATGTTGAGGCTATTTATTTAATCATTTTTGGAGTATATTTCTTGTATACACATTAATTCTTCAATATTATTTCTACCGCGCTTTAAGAATATTCATATATATATTCTCTTCCTAAGTTCTACTCTCTGAACGTGTACTCTGAAGTTGTTGTTCGTCGCGGCGTCTAGCCTTACTCGCATATCTCATTTGTTACGTCGTCTTTTTGACGTGCTTGATCCGAACGTGCCTCCCTACCACAGAGTTTCTAACTAAACTCTTCTCGCTCTCACTACGGTGTAAAAATCTCCGTCAATATTGAGTCTAAGTGGAAACCAGTGGAATCATTGGTATAAAATGCGAGTTTGAAGGATCCATTACCGGTGACTCTTATCTGTCCTACTGGCATTGCAATAACTGCTCACATATTAAATATTGTGGTGGTGAACAATATGGACGGATAAATGATTTTATCACAAATTGCTGGTCTTGTATTGCTTGTAGAGAGATTGATATAGGGACCTACCTTTGATACCTTTATGAAGCAGACGAGAAATGGTTTTCTAGATGTTCTAATGCCCAACACTTGAGACACAATTTCTTGAGTTATTAAGCGAATTTTCAAGCAGAAAAATTCCAAATAACATCTTGCTGGCGGTCAATTTATTAGTTGCTCTTATTTCCCATGCGATACATGGTTATAAATTTTTACGCCTATTATATAAGGAGTCTGGGTCCACCTATTTGTTTTGGAATCTCCGTCGTTGTCAAACCTGCAGGCTTCTGTTTTACCGTCTCCTAGCCCTCTCACTGGTGGGAGGGACTCTGCCGCATAACGTCCGGCTCGAATCGCGGGGATAGATCCGAGATGTGATAGAGGCCATTGTAGTCCGAACATAATATCCTGATCGGATCGTGTTGGGCATATGTCGAACTACAATGGCTAAGGAGTAGAGGACAAAAGTTTCTAGTCCTTCTACTAGGAACTTTAAAATTAAAGCTTGTGTTTACGGTGTTTAATGATGGTTAGTTGGTTAGTTCCCTAAAGGGCGAAAGTCAGGCAGTTTTTTTTTGTAAAGATTCTATGTGATCTCGGTGTCACCGTATTGAGGACTCCAGGCACACGATCCATACTCAAAAATAGGACGGACCAATGATGATATGATAACGTTTTTGTTATGTATGGGTCATTAAATTCTTCTGACTATCTTTAAATAAAACCAAGCACACCCATAGCTTTATTAACCATGGTGGCTATGCTCGGTAAATTTAAGTTTAAAATCTAATAGGACACTCAGATCATTAATCTGAGTTAATCATTCTAAGGCATTTTCATAGTGAAAGTACATAGCCTGGTGAGGACTAGATCGATAAAATGACGTGAGACATGATCCATTCAGCTTTTGGTTATTTGGTAAATACACCAATTTCGAAATTTATCCAAATCGGATTGAAGTCTAGATTGGGCTCTATTAAATCTATACTGAAGACAAAGCTTAACGTCATAACGTCAAGTTTAACTTTAAGCATAAGCTTAGTATATCTTCTTTCAAAGTAATAGTACCTGAATCCTACTTTGAAAAAGCACTTGATCCGATAACCTGGCCTGAGCCAAGTATTATTCATGAATTTTTCATTAGTCATTTAGCTAAAGACCTAAAGACCTTAAATCCCAACTATGCCGATTCTACTCTATAAAAAAAACTTTATAATAATATATTTCTTGCTTCTACCAAAACTTTGGATGTATTCTAGGTAAATTCAACTAATTTTTCGGCCAATGGATCGACAATCTTTCGCAGGCGGGTCTTCATTGCCGTTAATAACGAATAATTCGCTGAACTAATCCCTTTTCCCAATCGATTTGGAATCGAGTTAATTTCTGTAAAAATTTCCAGTAGTTGAAATTGAAATTGCTCTTTTCCAAATGAACCCCATCCGTAACACTTTTGGGAAGTCTCCAGCCCTTATTTTCTCTAATATGATATCCTGTTTTTCGGTCTTCACCATTATCGCTACCTGAGGACTTACACCACTATTGGTTTCGGATATCCTTAATACTCACGCTAACTATAAGGCTCAGCCTCATACTAAATGTTTCAGAAAAACGGATAATGATGCTCTTTGCAATCATTTGGCTGGAATTGACTGGATATATCTTTCATCTTTTAACTCTATCGAAGCTGCTACTGATTCTTTTAATGATGTAATTTACAATGCGATGGACAAATTTTTTTCCGGAAATCTCATCATCAACATAAAAAAAAAACGCTTTTGTATAATAAACACCTTAAACAAACAGAAAATCTAGAGGTTACAAAATGTCTGTTAAGTCAGGATCTTTGTTTCATCACACAAGCTTTGTTTACATTTGTAAACAGTTTATCTTTCTTAATAATGCACTTTATAAACGTTACATTGCAAATCATTATACTTAATGTAATGTAATAATACAGAGTCTTATATTATACAAATATATCTGATTCTTCAGAACAAGGTATTACTCATCTCTTTGCTTCATTTTTTCAATCAACCATTCGTTCGATTCATATGATTTCAATTCAACATACCCTTATCAAATTCCGAACATAAACAATATTATATATACTATTATATATACTTATCTATATTTCATCTCCTTGATGTTTTTAATGCTGCCAACGATGGATATGGATATCTAATTTTTTGCTGGTCCTAATAATGTCCGAGCTGTATTCTCAAGCACTGCTCTTACTACCCTATTCAATTTATCTTTGGCCCTTTCATGCCTTCATAATAAATGTTCTGAATTACTTATTGAAAACTTCCGTGGAATTACTAAACTTTTTGCGATTCCTAAGCTTCTGGAGAAACTGGTAACATCGCAATAGTAAAATCATTGCAAAAGCATAATTTCCACCACACAGCATGGTTTTGTCAAGCATTGCTTTACAACCAATCTGCTTGAATTCTCTTTGATCGCCCTCAAAAATTATTTGAAACGTATGCAAACCAATATTGTTTCACTGATTTTAGCAAGGCTTTTGATTCTGTAAATCATGGTCTCCTTCTTCGGAAGCAGAATCTAATGGGTTTTCCTCCAAATATCATACAGTGGATGACTTCGTATCTATTGAATCGCAGCAAATTGTGTTCAAGAACATCTCACACGGCTCACACGGCACGGCAGTCTCTTAGGGCCTCTTCTAATTATCCTTTTTGTTGCCGACTTACCTTGTTTCGTAATCTATGTTACTACACTTATATGTGCTGGTCAAGCTCTGTTTTTCATAGTCACTTCCTTCATAGACATCTGCAGTTTGACCTTGATGAAGTCTTCTTGTGGTGCTCTACCAATCTGGTAATCTCACTTAAGTGCTCAAAGTGTAAGGTTACGACGTTTAATCGTTGTATGCCACTTGTCATCTCGTACTCACTTGGGAATTATGTTTTACATCGGGTTTTCTACATCGGAGTTGGATGATCCCTTCACCACAACGACCCTGTATATCTCTTTAGTTCAACCGTAACATTTTTGTGAAAGGCCTACTTCACAATTTTTATCACCTACGATAAAAAAAATTAGTGAACTTTAGCCGAACTTCACGAGGTGCGCAACCGTTTCCTCATCCTATACGTCTCTGCAGCTCCTACAGTAATCATTATAAGGCACTAAAAGATTTTTCCACATAATTATTAAGAGTGGTTAATCTCACTATGGCGTATCCCGACGTAATTCTTTGATTACTCCCATCAGATTGACTATATCTTCGATCTTTGATATTAGCTTCCACTTACTGCGACAATCTAAAATAGATTGAATTATTTTCGGTATATTTTATTATATTATACAGTATATCCATCATATATCGTATATCCTTCTTCAATTTTATTTCTGCCACGCTTTAAGAATATTCTTAAAAATATTCTCTTTCTGAGGTCTACTCTCTGAATGCGTAACCCGTTACATCGTTCTTACTCTGAAGATGTTATTTGTCACTTTAAGCTTACTCGCATATCTCTTTCTTCCACAGTTTCTAACTAAAATATTCTCGCTCTGTGTAGATCAATCTCCGTCAATAATGAGTCTAATTTAGCAGACTATATTTTAGCACTGATAAAAAATGCGAGTATGAAGGATCCATTACCGGTGACTTACCTGTTCTGCTGGCTTTGCAGCAGCAATCATCTTAATTTAGCTCCTAGTGAAGCTGTTTTTAAGTTTAACTTTAAACATAAGCGTAGTATATCTTCTTTCAAAAGTATAATAACTGAATCCAACCTTGAAAAGCACTTGATCCGACAACCTGGCCTGGGCACAGTATTATTCATGAATTTTTAGCCAAAGACCCTTTAAATTCCAACTATGCCGATTCTGCTCTAAAACACTGAATAATAATGTATTTTCTTGCTTATTTTGTGCTCTATAGTGCTTCTTTTGATTTTGATGCTATTTCGCTAACCGAAATATGTCTTAATTTCTCTGTCTCTGATTATGGAATTTATATTCTGAAGTTCACTGTGTTTCATCCAAATGGGACCATTTTAAGAGACTGAGATCGGACGACTATAGCTTCCATATAACTGCACGATGAACAATGCTATAAATGCCACATAACTGCAAGGGTGTATCAGCTTCGGTTCCGCCTGTAGTTAGCTTTGATTTCTTGTTCTACCCTATGCAGAGGGTATTTTAATTATAATCAAAAGTGTGTATATATATTCTTGAACAGGAACACCTCCTGAGTCGATATAAGCATGTCCGTCTGTCTGTTTCTACGCAAACTAGTCTCTCAGTTTTAAAGCTATCGTTTTCAAACTTTGGAACGTCGGAAACGGTCGGGATCGGTCGACTATTTTCTATAGCTGTTATATAACTGATTGATCGGAAATGGCATTGTTGTATTTTGAGTTAGAAGAATGGCACTTTCTATGAGTTCTACCTTAGGCAAACCAATTCGATATGCCAAATTTCATAAGGATCGGCCGACTATATACGATCCGATGTATATCTAATAATATAGGATACGTGTCGCCACGTAGCGGACTGCCACTCAACTGCAAGGATATATCAACTTCGGCTCCGCCCGAAGTTAGCTTTCCTTTCTTGTTATAGTATGAAGACATGACCCTTGCAAATATATCTGTATTTTTTCGTCTATAGAGTTCTTCTCTGTCCTTTATGCTCTCATGTAATCTCTGCATAGCTCAATTAATTTTTCTGAGAAGTATAGCTAGAAGTGTAGCTAGACGATTTCGATCGTGCTCGATCGAAATAAGTTCTCATTTGCTGATATTCGTTTCGGCAAGACAAAACAAATCAAATTACATACAATCAAAAACACCTGTGTAACTCTAGTACCTACCGTATAAATTACCGGGATGTAGATAAAAATGGGGGATTTCGTTCAGGGCACGAAAAGCAAGAGAAAACCCAGGTATTTTACCCAAGTATTCCCATTTTCTTGCATCCCAAATTATTGTCTATAGAGAAATTTGGTTAAATCGGGAGCACTTTAGCTCCAATTCGCTTCTGAAGTGGTAAAATCTCAAGAGTTTAGGGATTCATAACTTGTTCTGTTATACCCCATTCGTCCGAACCGTCCACATGGCAATTCATCATCTTTGGTGCTTAAAACGCACCATGACCTCCCGCGGGAAAGATCGACATTTCACTCAGGCAAATTAACCACGTTAGAAATTCTTTAGTTCTTACCAGAACTTTGCCCCATGCAATTTTGGAATTTGATTAGTTCGTTCTAGTGGCATCTGAAGATATAAATATTGCCTAACATAAACTTTATGTTACTATTCGACTCCTTCGTGAAATAAGCGTCTGCTTAAACAATTCCGCCTATTAAATTTAGAGAACATTCAGAAAATTCTCTTAAATAATCATAAAATAGCCAGATAACTCAGGTTTACTATCTAACGGTGTTTCATCTATCTCATAAATTTACCAATTCTTTCCATTTTGCGAATTTGACCATCAACACCACCAATATGGTGTTCCCATGTTTGGATCTTGGCAATGGTCCTATGAAGTCCCATATCGTCACCCATGGATTCTCCGGCACTGTGTTAACATCTTCCCAGCGGCTTGCATCTGGCTCGGCATGTTCCGCATGCTTTTCCAGGACGCCACTTCTTCGATACAGGCTCTGTGTAAGCCGTGGCGATTTATTAGACCTGCTTCTTCCGCATTATCAGGCTGGAGAAAGAGTGAAAGCGGAAGAGTGTCGGTCGCGTCCGCAGGGAGCTACCGGTGTTCGCGGTTTTCCCAAGATCCTGAGGATTTTATAGGGAATAAAATATTTTAGATGGCTCCTTAAGACGACGTGAATCACTCGCTCGATGAAAAGGTCAAGAAAAGGTTCCTACTCTAGCATGTCTCTAGCATCAAAATCCCAGCCCCTGGGTTAGGGAGGCAGGGCTATGTGGCTTTTGCTCCATCCTCGTTCCTGGTGCATTCCCTTTCGCCTGCACAACACATCAGCCTTGTTTGCCTTTGTGGATCATACTCATCTGTTGCCGTTGTAGTTTTACTCACCCCAGAATAAGTCGGAGGGTAGGCATCCAAGTGGCTCTGTAAAGATAGTCCCCATAAGCGGGGTTTTTTTCAGTGCTCTTTTTTGGGGACGTGCACCCAAAGGGTGGTGCACAATGTCACGGATCTGATTGATTACCAACCCTAACGCCTAGGCGGCACACCAGGGAAATGGGGCTCTGGTGACCGGAATAGGGCCGTATGTCCCAGCTTCGGTGGCCTTCAGTTTCTTCCACTACAAACCTCCGCAGCGTCTGTCCCGTATTTGGCTGCTGCGTGCTCTGCGACTATGTCATAATGGTCAGCAGCTCACCCCACCTGGCATCATATATAAAATACGAACCTGGCAGTGGGTATAAAATGCTGAAACCACGGAATAGACAATATTAAACAAATTGCTATAGGGGGAAACCACTCAAGTCGAGGCTAAGAAAAGGCGATGCGTCGACTCTCCACAGAAACCACCCCTCTAATTATGGCAGTCGACGTCGTGAAGCGCAATTCACGACAATCCACGGCCATCCCGGTAGTCAGCGACAAGAGATCCAAAGACACGTGTGAAGAAAAGTGGTACACATGGAACATACACGTAGCTCATAAGATGCCTAAGTGTATGGACTTTGGCCTCATAACCAGTGGGTGCAAATCAAGGCGATCGATAACCGAGGAGCCGAGCTATAACTCGTGGAGCAAAAGCATTAAGAAAAGGGATGCCGAAATCTGGCCAAAGGCTTGTTGTACAGCGAAAAAGACTCCTCCCTCCCGGCGCATTCAGTCCTTAGCCGCTTGTGCCCGGAGGATGAACCAAAGGAGGAAGCAAAGTTGACTACCTCTTTTCCCAACTATCACCGATACCTCCGGTCGACCTCGATTGAGCCGGAATCAAGGCACCACCATACCAAAGACACGCTAAAACCTTGGGCCAGGCACTTGCGAAGTAAAGTGTAATTTGGATTCAAGTTGTGGCTCCCACTTCCCCTTTTTTCATGTAAATTTATTTATTAGCTTACCCCAATAAAGATATTAAAAAAACAAAACTAAATAAAATTATGATGCTTTTTTGTAGGTTGTGAAGTTCTCCATGAGCCTTTTTATAGACTTTTTTATACTCGCTCACCGCTGTCTGGCTTCTGGAGCTATTTCTCCTTTAACCCACGCGTCACCGCCAGCATCTCATCGTCTTTTATCTCGTTGACCCACTACGCCACCAAGGCTCCCATTGTCTCGACGGTTCCATCTGCTGGCAGACCGAGCTCTTTGCAGCTAGCTCACAGAGTTTGTAGAAACGTTACACCTTATTTATTGATTCGGCGTAATAGCAATGTATTTTTTTGGCTTTTCTAAAACAATACATTAACGGGTCGCCTACTGTTCGTCCGTGGGTAATGTGTGGGATTGAACATGAAGTCACGGTCAGCCCAGAGTCACAACCAGTACACTATGAGGAGCCTGACGTACATAGCTTTACCTGAATTTTCGGGAAGGTCTTTGGACTGTTGCTGTCTGGTGTCGACTGTGTTCATGCAGCTGGAATGACGGAACAAAATGGCTATCCGGCGACCAGCGACTTCCCGGCCATCGAATATGTCCGCTATCTTCGGCTCAGTTTTTCGAGTTTGATGACTAATCATCTTCTAACAATTGTTTTGCTTTATGGTCTCAAATCACTGCCATGACTGCTAATTCATGATTTCGTATATTCGCATGTTGACGTTATGCGGAGCGCCAGGTTGACGCCTAGTGGGTCTTGGCAGTCACTGCAAACATTTCCGCTCCTCATTGAGGTACATAGTCAATAAATATTGTCGGTGTCGAGGTGTGTTAGTCTTTCTTAGTCTTATTGGAGCCTGGTAATCTGATCGATCAACTCTGTCGATAGTGGTGCTGGACCTCATTCAATCTCCAGCTGAACAATATTGTATAATATGTAGAATAAAATTGTAATTTATATGTGAATTAAGAAGAGTCTTCTATAATTTTTATGCTCTTTGAACTCAAAAAAACATTTGTCATTTTTTTCCAGTAACTATTCCAGTTCTTGCCTAGTAACAAGAACTACTGATTGCTTCTGGTTTGCTTACCGCTGCCGCTTGTCAAGAAAGTGCCGGTTCCTGCACCCTCTTGTGCTTCTCTTGTCATCCGTATGATGTTAATGATGTCTTATTCTCCAGGACTTACACCTTTTTGTTTCTGCATCATCTCAATCTTATCATCCATCTTTTTGGTGGATTCAATGTTTAAATGATTACCTAAACTCTATAACCAACTTTAAAATGTGGTGGAAATAGTTTGAACTGCTATTCCATTGCTGATCTGCTTAAATTTCAAATCTTCTCATAACTTTTTCCTATTTTTATTGTATGCAGGAATATGTCCTGCAAAAATTTTTAATTGTAAGAATAGTTAAAAAAAAATATTGGTGAAAACACACATTTATGGGATTCACCGAAACAATATCACAATTGATTTAAAGGAAAAATCAACAGAATTCAAAGTTCTGTATAAATTTAATTATTTTTTTATAATTTTTTGTTATATTAATAAAATTATTTTTTATACTTTTTTATAAGGGTATATCAACTTCGGCTCCGCCCGAAGTTAGTTTTCCTTTCTTGTTTTTTTTTTATCAACTTATTTGTCCGATTCATATGATCTGAACTGTACTTATCCCTTTGAATTGCCGTGCATAAAAAAACATATATTTTTCTTAACTTCATTATCATGATGTATCACTTTTCTTTGTTGCTAGAGCCAGATTTTCAATTGGGCAATTTTTATAGACCAGCTGGATCTTTTTGGAAACTCATGGAGTTACAAGAAGTTTTGATTGCAGCCGTCTATATGTGGTATGGACCACTTTTAAATTTTCTGGACTGAGTTTGATATCGTCCATGATAGACTGAGCTTGAGAAGCTTAATTAGCCATTTATGGATTCTGCGCTTTATGAATTTATATCATGCCGTATTTTTGGCAATTGTTCGCCATTCTTGCTATCGAATTTTTCGTTGTCCAAAGTTCATACAATCTGTACTGACTGACGCTACAGCTTCTGCTTTTTCCGAGCTCCTCGTCGATGTTTTTCCGTCGCTTCTGCAAACCTTCACGATGGAATAGTCGTGCCTTTCGTTATCGGTTTATTGCCTGAATACGTATGGTTTTGTCATTCATTCCGCGTGTACCCTGACTGGAGGTCCTTTAGGTCCATCCGCCTCGTCCCACTGGTCCATCCGCCTCGTCCCACTGCACAGTGGTCCGGCTATACGGAAAATGTGTTCATAAATCGAATATGAATTGCGAAATGTTTCGCAAACGTTTGAAATTGGGTATTGTAAAAAATTACATTATTTTTTGCCACTTGTCACATTTAAAGTTAATTATTTTTATGTAAATGAAATTGAAACTAGCTAATACTTTGGGGAATTATAGTTCAAATATTCAAGAACTGATGAGCATTAGAAATTTTTAAATCCAGGACTATTGAAAAATTGGACTTTTGGATTTGTGGCAGCATCTGGAGTGCACTGGGGGTAGTCATCAGTAACTTGAATGTTGGTACCTTAAATGCAGTTTTCTTTCCTAAGTTTTACAGGAGAAGCTGTGTCTCAGATTCTTCGAGCCGCGCCATCATCACACATGGTTCAATCGAGCGCTTACCACTACTCCGCCAACAGCCCGGAGGAACTAATTGGGCCTTGGACTCTAAAATTTTGGGGTTTTACTTTATATACTCAAATTAGCCCTTTTAACCTATTAAAGATATTTTCATAAAAAAGTTTTTTTTTTTAATTTGATGTGCGACGGGTTCCATATATTCAAAGATCTTGTCTGTAATTAGCTGCAGGTGTCCAGTAGGTGATCAGGGAACAGATCGTCTCCGGATAGTTGACATCAGCGAAGCGTAAGCGAATGAATCTCCCGCAAGGTCGTCTACCATTGTTGGGTGGTGGCGTGAACTTGTTGAACCTTGGGCTTGTGTTCTGATTTCTGTTCATGAAGATTAGTCATTCGGAGATTATCTGAGAGGTAAAGTGATTCGTATTGAACGGATGAATGAATGAATGGTGTAGGTCTTGCCTTCGCCTTGCAGCATTGCCTGCGAGGACTTTACCGTAGATACTTTTGTGACTGGGAACCTAAAGAGCAGTTATTTTTGTTGGGTGCGAAATTAGGATTTGTATGATTTTCTGTATAGTGGAATCGATGTGATCCCAGCTGCGTATAGCGGAAATAAAGGATTGGCTGTCTGTGCAGATTAAAAATTTACCAGTGTTTTAGGTAGCTAACTGGCATGCTTTTAATATTCCAAAAGCTTCAGCAGTAAATATGGAGCTATAAGGAGTCTTTTGCCTACAGTCACCCCTTCCTTTCTTGAAGTCAACCCCAAAAAATGCGGATATGTCGGTGACTTCGGAACCAGGTGTAAAACCAGGTTCTATTCTCAAAATGTTTTTGCGTACTCCAAAAACGTTTTTGTTATTATGGTATTGGTAAACTGATTTTTTTTTTTTTATTATGTAATTAAAGTTTATTTCAGCGAGGTAACATCAACATATGTAGAAGTTAGCATTTTTCAATAGTTGCAGCACCAGAGAAAAGCTAATTTCAGACAGAATTTCTAAAATTTTGATTTTACCGTATAAATATTTTTCAAAATTTTAAACTGATAATATCATAAAATAATATGATAAATGATTTTTGGGAGAGGTATTTTATATCTGATTAATTCACTTTGAAATTTAAAGAACTTGCGTGAAATGAAAATAAAGGGACATATTAAAGCTTTAGTCGAGCAGATTAACGATACGGTATTAATTCTGCCGGGAAACTCGAGAGTCTTCATGTCATGCTCCTGTGATATCGGACTATCGGACTAAGCGGTTGTTATTTTTTAGTTTGCGATAAAAGAATAGATTGGTATACAGTTTGGTAAGATTGTTGATTTAAGCCCAAAAACTTCTTCGAAGCTGCACTTTTTGCTCTTTTTATATTCATGCCCACCATATCCAATCTTTCTAATCAAGCAACGGCCAATCTTTATGAAATCTTTGACTAAGGCCTATAGCTGCCATGTAACTGAACAATTGGAAATGCCATAGCTTCGTTGTTTTTTAAGATGGAAAGATGGGACTTTCCAAACTTTTTATGGATCGGTCGAATATATACGATCCGATATATATCTAATAAGCTGCCCCTTATCTGCAAGGGTATATCAACTTCGGCTCTCCTCGAAGTTAGCTTGCCCTTCTTGTTTTTAATTATTTTTAGAAAAATAGAAATTCTTAAAAATGTAATAACTAGTTGTTTCCAAAGAAAATAATTGAAAATTTTCCTCTTATATACTTTTATTCCAGCTGGGCAACAATCAAAAACGGGCGCGGACGCGAATAACAGATGAGCAGTTAAAGATTTTACGAGCACATTTCGATATAAACAACTCGCCGAGCGAGGAAAGCATTATGGAAATGTCCCAAAAATCCAATCTACCCATGAAGGTAGGTTTTATTTTTTTATAAAAAGCAAAAGTTAAAAACTCTTATAATTTCAGGTTGTCAAACACTGGTTTCGAAATACATTATTTAAAGAACGACAACGTAACAAAGACTCTCCCTATAATTTTAATAATCCACCGTCAACGACTCTAAATATAGAGGAATATGAACGTACTGGTCATGCTAAAGTTACAAACCTTACCGATATTGAAACGTCTACATTAATTACAAAGCCACTAAAGATTTCATCAGCTTCGATTGAACAACATACTGCAAATACCAATGAAAAAAAAACATCATTAGACAGTTTAGCTAACATTCCTGTGACAGTACCCGAGCTTTTAACAGAAAATGTAACCTCATCATCTCGCCCAGGATCTACAAACTCAAGTGGAAATATATCTGATTATGTAAGCAATAATTCAACTTTGGGACAACATGGAGGTAAATGCCAAGATTTGGTATGCCCTGAGGAAATGCAAATAAAAACAGACCAACAACATTGTGTTATCAGCTCAAATGAATTCACGTTTCATAATAAACAGCAAAAACAAAATCTGTTAAAACAACATCCTCAAGTTGATCATCTAGATAAGTCGACACCAAGTACAGATATGGATTCACATACCAGCCATAGTCTGCAGCACACATTTGAAACAAAGTCAGAAAGTGGGAGTTCCGATGTTATGTCCCGTCCTCCAACTCCTAATAGTGCTGCCGCGAGTAACATATATGGCAACATGAGCGAAATAATGAATCAACAATTAGATAACTTAGGCAGTAATATGGGACCACCAAAAAAACTTCAGATTACGGGAAAACCATTCGAAAAAATTTCCCCGCCAGTTTTGACTTCCACTTCATGCCAACAGTACGACAATAGCTCGAGCTCCTCTTCGGCATCTTCAGGGGGTAAAAGAGCAAATCGAACACGTTTTACGGACTATCAAATTAAAGTTTTGCAAGAATTTTTTGAAAACAATTCATATCCAAAAGACAGTGACCTTGAATACTTAAGCAAACTTTTATTGTTATCTCCACGGGTAATAGTAGTTTGGTTTCAAAATGCACGCCAAAAGCAACGAAAAATTTATGAAAATCAACCAAACAATTCATTGTTCGAAAACGAGGAGTCCAAAAAGCAAAATATTAATTATGCTTGCAAAAAGTGTAGCTTAGTATTTCAACGATATTATGAGCTAATACGTCATCAAAAAAACCATTGTTTTAAAGAAGAGAACAATAAAAAGTCAGCCAAGGCACAAATCGCCGCTGCTCAAATTGCTCAAAATTTAAGCTCAGAAGACTCAAACTCCTCCTTGGACGTTCACCACGTTGGTATTCTTCAGTCTGTATCAACAGTAACCCCTCAATCCGCTACAACCGGTGTTTCCACGACTGGAACGCAGTCATTTAGTGCATCGCCTTCCCCACAAAATTTATTTGCCAAGTCCACATCACTTACTGATTTTAGCCCCTCTACAACTCCCACACCCCCTCAACGGGAACGTAGCAATAGTTTAGATCACACAAACAGATCTGCCAAATATGAATGTGATAAATGTGAATCGCAGTTTAACCAAAAAGAGCTATTAAGAGAGCACCAATTAATGCATCTTATGAACCCAGTAACACTCTTCGCCTCTACAAGCTCTAGCATTGAATCTCAATTTGGTCCATTCGGTAGTATACTGCAAAGTTTGCAACACGCAGCGGCAAAACATCAATCACAATCCGAATCTCCACCAACAAAAAGGCGAAAATTCTCTGATAGCTCATCAAATGCTGATGATAGTTCTTTTTTTAATGATCGTGAAGACCGAAATAAAAAATTTGAATTTCTTCATAAATATTTTATGCAGCATGAATCAAATTCAGAACTCAAGCAGCAATTTTTAACACAATCTCAACATCCAAGTCATCTTCAGCCACAAGAACAAGGAAAAGAACTAGACTTTCAAATGGAGTTTCTTACTAATTTTTATCAAAAAATGGAATTAAAGAAAGTTAGCAATTATGATTTTTTGCTAGAGTACTACCGAAAACAAGAAGAATCAAATTCAAAAGTCAAGCTTCAACAGCTGGACCATACTTTTAGCTCCAGCCAGAAACCCTCTGTTGAGTTTTTACTCCAATATTATAAACTAAATGAATCAAAAAAGTTTTTTCACTTAGTTGCCTCGCCAAGAGCAATTTCTGATGATTTTGGTAGTCAACCTAAATTGACTGTTGATGAGCATTTTCCCATTATCGGTAGCTCTATTTTGGAGCAGGAATCTAAAAAGGACCAACAGCATCAGGAGGAACAGTTTGAAAAGGACACATCTATCAATAAGGACAAAGGGAAAAATAATAATATTTTTTCTACAACACCGGAGCGGTTTGATAAGATCAATGCAGGCAAGATCGAACTAATCGAAAATACTGAAAACTTAACCTCGAAAGAATTTAATAATGAAGGTAATAACAATAGGCAGGTCAACCCCCAATATTTAAATAATCTTGAAGAATTTTTGGATGCAACAATGATAGAAAACCACTCCCAGACCTTAACATTCACGGAGGACGAAAATGGAAGTACGAAGGAGGAAAACGATATTTCATCAGCATCGAAAACTAACGAAATTGAAAAACGGTCTCCTGGTTCCCCTGTCAATGTCTCATCAAAACAAAACAAACGCCTACGTACTACCATTCTTCCAGAACAATTAAATTTCTTATACGAATGTTATCAATCAGAATCGAACCCAAGCCGGAAAATGCTTGAGGAGATATCTAAAAAAGTAAATCTTAAGAAACGTGTAGTACAAGTAAGTATACTTATCGTTTGTTTGTATATTATTGATATATTTATTGATATATTAATAATAATAGTTATATTAAAATTTATTTTATTTATCTTCTGTATTAAAAACATTTTGTGTACCCTTGTAAGGTATATTCATTTTGGTCTAATGTTCGTAATGAATTTTGTTTGTATTGCTTGAATGGATTGCAAGCAGATTAAGTTTGAAAGTCAGATGTCATAAATCACACAACTATATAGGAGCGATCGGGTCAACTTTCTTATTTTTCAAGATGTTGACTTACAATTTCATATTTAAAGAGACAGCTTATGTATAAATTGATTTTAAAAAGTTTTTCCCGGATCGTTGGCCTATGCTCAATACCTTAGTAAACTCAGCCACACAAAAGAAAAAGTTTTTCCCAACAATCAGGCTCTGAGTGAGGTATGGGAAAACCACAAAAATATAGTGGGATTAAAAAATGCCTTCATTTTTTAAATTTTATTTATAATTTAAAAAAAATAAATAAATAAACAAAACGAAAAAAATTTTACATAAACTTTCGTTTGGTAGTGTCTACGATTTTAACCCTCTATAGACTTGTTAAGAGAAAACTTATTAAGCTCTTAAATTAAAAAAGAAAGCTGCTAGGGTATAATAATTCCGATGGGCCGAAAATAGCTTTTTTCGTTTTTAATTTGTCTGTTTTAAGTGCACATGATTTTATGAAATGAATGTAGAAGTTTTATACATATATTCTTTATAATTACATGCGGTTTACCTAAGAGAAGAAATTGATCAAATTTTACCATATATTTAGTTATGCATCTTAAGCTATCAGCTTTTTGGTGGCAGGAACGATCCAAATCGAACACGGACGAGTACATTGGCAGTTGGCAGGAGCACTAGCTCAGCATTGCGATCCTGGGTCACGACCGTGTTGATTAAGCGGGACGGTGGGTTCGCACCAGAAACTGCATTGATGGGACGTGAGATGTTGATGTGAGCTTGGAATACTAATCGTCTATTACTAAAACGGTTTAATCTAATCCAAAAGATTAGATTAAATTATATAGTTAGCGTCAGTAATCTCCCGCAGACCCGAAATGAGCCAGCTGAGCTTCACCATCTTAGTCAAGTGAGAATGGCTGGCAATCGTCGTCCTAAACAGGACATAGCCGCCGCAAAATGTTGGCATCGACAACGGGGCCAATGAGGGCGCAGGCCTTTATTGAGTAGGTAAAATACCAGCATCACTAGTACCATCCAAAAGCGTAGAGTGCGCAGCAACACTCATAAAGCGCTTGGACCCCTCCACCTGGTCAACGTGTTCGTCCGAGACCAGCTGATAGAATTTCCAATATAAATTACTTCCGATCTCGCTATAATTTAGCTCCTTCAATTCCTCTTGCAGCGTAGTGAATCGATCGCGCAGACGCTTCTCCAATGACTCGAAGGTCAGAATGGTAGAGTCTTCGGTCCGCATCGCAGCCTTGACCTTCTGATGCAGGACCTCCATTTCCTGACACGTCACCTCTGCTCGTCTCCGCAGCATCCTCTCCCTGGTTGACGCAGCAGATCCAGTTGCTTCAGTTCTTGACTCCATTGTGTAATTGGTTCAAGTTTATTACAACAAAACAACTGCGTCTCCGTGGAACTTTTAATACTCATGACAATACCAAACCGGAATGCGATTGCGTCGGGGTCACCAAATGTTAAACTACCAGCTTTTTGGTAGCGCCCGAATTGAACAATTTCGATTCATATTTCCAAAATTTATTATGGGTTCAATTTAATCCCAATATATGCCGCTCCAATCAATGCCGAATATAAAAGTGAAAACTAAGAAGTTAGGTGCAGATGCTCAACCAAAGCTCCCAAAAGCGCACGCGCTATAAATAACAACAAAACGCATGCGAAACTGGGAGAAATACATACAAGAATAAACTCTGATAACAACCGCTGCTGCAAATGGTATTATGATTATTTTAAATAGTTTTGATGGTGGCTGCTTGGCCTAATAATGCAATTACCATGAAATTGCGTATCGGAAAATTGTACATATCTTTTTTTAACTGTTTGTATACCAAATCAAATTAAAAAAATTCATATAACAGTAACCATATCTTTGGAATGGAAAAATCTCCGATTTTATGCATTTATTTTTATGCTTCTATGATTTTTTCAAAAATATGTTCCTATCTGTGGGTGATGGAATCTATGTTTGTTCTGGACTTTAGTGCAATGGGGACTAAAGGATATGGAACAGTTGCAATTTTGCGTGGCGCAGCGCATCCTTCTTTCTTCTGCAGTCATTATATAGGTCGAAACAGCCGCGATCGGTCGACTATATCCTGTCGACTATAGCTATCATACAACTGATTAATCGGAAATGCCATAACTTCGTTGTTTTTTTAAGGTAGAAAAATGGGACCTTCTATGGAATCCCTATCCTATCTGCCAAATTTCATAAGCATCGCCGAATACATACGATCTGCACATAACTGCAAGGGAATATCAACTTTGGCTCCGAACGATGTTAGCTTTCCTTTCGTTTTTTTTATTTAAATAATCAACTCCCACCTTTTGCGTTTAATCAAGTAAACATAAGAAAGGATTCGAGGGTTTGGATGATAGTAACTATGAAACGAAAGTGTTGATTTTTGTTTTGGTTTTTGTTAAAATATTAAATATTATTATTTTTTGCCATCGTCCAAATCAGGAATATATTTATGTATATATTTTATAGTGCTGGAGATTACACTATCATTGCATTGCAAACATGTGGGCAAAATTAAAATAACCTGATTTTAAAAAATGCAAATTGATTTAATTGTACTAAAGATGTTTTTTTGACTTATTTTCTTACTTTTAAATTAAAATATTAATATAATACAAAATGAAATATTACGAATGACAAATCTGACGCCTTCGTTTTTTAATTTACATGCTTATAATATTTATGTATATTATCTATAAGTACTTAAGTTCAATTATTTATAATTTTTATTGCTTTTATAATTTATTTTAGTGAAAAAGCCTTTACGGACTGTAATGTTACGGAAAATATTACACTCAATAATGTTATTGGAAACAGATTGATTTTATGTGTTCCCAACTTTTCAACATTTAAATTGTTTATATTTATAGAGGTAACTATTTTTTAATTTTTAAAATATTTTTTTTTCACAAAGTTGGTGGAACTGTGTTTGATTTTTTTCTTCTTTAGGTCTGGTTTCAAAACTCTCGAGCCAAAGATAAAAAATCACGTAATCAGCGTCATTACGCACATATATCAGACGATAATAGTTATGATGGTTCAAGTGGCAAGGAAGTAGCCAACGACCTCAAAAGTAACTACGTTTCTATGGAATTGGATTCCGATAGAATTTTGCAAGACTGTCAGTTGTGCCAAGTCACTCAAGTCAACATTAAAAAACACGCTTTTAGCGTAGAACATATTTGCAAGATGAAAAAGCTTTTTAAACAAACCACCGAGCTTTACTCCCATAGCAATGGCAGCGGAAGCGATGACAATGATTCTGATAGAGAAAAACGCTTTTACAATTTATCAAAGGCTTTTCTGTTCCAGCATGTTGTTTCAAATGCAACAAGCATTGCTTCGTCCCATACTTCTGGCTCTGGGCTAGATTCAAACAGGCTTCATGAAGACATCTTTTTAAATTGTGACACCACTCCCGGCAATAAGAGCTCTACAGCCGAGGTCGAGTCTGAAAATGAAAGAAACATCGCTGGTAACCAGGATCTTATCCAGCAGCTGTTTAACCGAAATCATATTACCGGTAAGAGTGTCGGCGAGTTTGACTTCTTAGGTCAAAAAAATTGATACTATCATTTTATTTCCCAACTTACACTTTTGTATAAGTTGAAAAAATACTTAAGTTTTATTTTCGTTTAATTTAGATTTCGTTAGATTAACTAATATACTTCTAAATGCTAACATTTGTTTGAGAACTTTCAGAATACGCTCACTTTGGTATAGAATTTTTTTTGTATTCATAAAAAAAATAAAGTTCATTCAAAGACAGTCACTTTAATCGCTATATTTAGAAAAACTATTCTTCCATAAAAGAGTCTTTGACTTTTTGCAGTCAAATAAATTAATTTCCAATGGCAGACGTGTTTTTTATAGATTTTAGTCTCATCATCGTTGCATTAATCAAATTGGTTCAAAATTGTAAAGTCGTTATTTATATGTTCAGATAGTTGGAAGTATTGACTACGTGATTAAAATTTTTTTAAATTAATGTATTTAGGCGAATTTTTATTTTAATTGCGTTTTAAAACCAATGCAATGCACACAAAAATATAAAACAGATTCTGGGCTATTCCAGCGAAAATATACATGTCGATGAGCGGAATATCCTTTAAGTACCGTAAAGGGGCTAAAACTAGAAAAGAATGCCAAGAAGAAAACTTAAAGGTATACGACTTTGTATTTGGAAATATAATTTTTTTTTATCTATTATTTTCCTGTTATATGGTCTTATTATATGCTCATTTTTGCATAATAAAAATCGTTACATAAATTTTGGAAGTATTTTTGATTAAACGAAAGAAAAAAAAGTTAACCAATTTAACTTAATTTTAAGTTATAAAACGAATTTAAAAACTTATCAGACTAAAAAGTTGTATGTGCATTTTTAATTTTTTGTCATTTAGTTAATAAATTTTATGTTTTTCTGAGAGGCAAGCATTCACGTTCCGTCCAGCTCTCATTTTTTCCATTCTACATTCCAGTTCCTTTAATTTAAAAAAATTCGAGCTCAGAGGATTCCACACAGATATTAAATAAAGTTAAGGATATGGATATTGGGTAGGGTATTTCCTTTGCTACAGAATGTGGAATTTGGACGTTAAATTGGTATTTGTGTAAAAATTCCAAATGATACCGCAATTCTTATATACCGCAGTTATGGTTTAGGTTCCATGAAGGTATATTTTAAGAATTTTTATACCCTTGCAGAGGGAATTATAATTTTGGTTCAAATTGTGCAACGCAGTGAAGGAAACATCTCCGACCCTATAAAGTATATATATTCTTGATCAGGATCACCTCCTGAGTCGATATAAGGATATACGTCTGTCCGTCCGTCCGTCCGTCTGTCCGTCCGTCTGATTTTCCGTCTGATTTTCAAACTAGGCTCTCAGTATTAAATCTATTGCACACACCCTTCTTTCCTTTTCTGGCAGTATATGAGTCGGAACGGCGGAAGGCAGTATATAAGATGCGTGTCGCCACCAAGCGGAGTGCCACCCAACTGCAAGACTATATCAACTTTGGCTCCGCCCGAAGTTAGCTTTCCTTTCTTGTTTTTATAAATAATTTGCCTCATTCTATTCCTTGTAATGTCCAAATTCAAATAAGCCTTTTTTGTCGACGGTTTATGCAAAACTGTTCATCAATGTCGATATGCACAAATTTTGAAATTCAATTTTGATTTCTCTTTTACATAATTGCATATTGTCGAATTGCTTTAACACATTCCCATAAATTTTAATTGCTTCATGACGAAAAAATAATATAATAAAAATAAACCTTTCATACTCAGAAAAAATTTAAAATTGTTTAAAACTGGTTTACTTAAAAAGATATTTGTATGCACATATTGTTGAAAATATTTATTGTAATAAAAATTTTTTTGAGATATTGATATATGGGCTTGATTTTTAGGTAATTTTTATCGTGTTTATATTTTCTAAAAGGGTAATAGAATTTTTCATTTTCTGCTCTGAATAGGTAGTCGATAATTCAAATTATCTTATAGTATCAATAAAAGGTAATTTTTTTTATAAATGTATATTAAAGAAGTATGGTTTTCGATTTCTCAAATAGGCCTTTTTGAAAGTTTTTTTTTGTTTAAGTTGCACATTTTTTAATAGGCTTAAAACTAAAATGTTTTAAATATAATAAGAACAACTGTTTTCTCAAATGACTGAAATCTTTAAAAGTTTAAAAAAAAGTTCTTCTTAAATGTCAGACAGATTACTAAAGTTGAGTGTAGTGGTTGAGTGGTAATCTTTCAACGCTGTACACGAGGTCTCAAATCCTAACAACTACCAAACTTGTTAAGCGGAACATCATGCATGTTAAGCACTTTGCTGACAAAAAATTGTACTAAGGTGTTGACCATGTGTTTCCAAACAGACAGACGGGGAAACTGACAGAATTTATAAATTCTTTAATGCATTGAAAACATGTGTATTAAACTAACTTTCCCTGTAAGGGTATAAAAATACATAATGACCAAGACCCAATTTATAAGTTTCGCAACGCCTATATGTAAGGCTTCATTCTGAGTACAATACGATGATTATGAAACTAAAATCTATAAAAGAAACCCAAGTTTTTGATTGGAAAATTATGAAATTATTCAGCATAGCAGCATTATAAAGAACCTAGCATTGGGGGTAGGATATTTAAAACTATTATGCAAACTAAAGTAAATAAATATATAAAAACACTTAGTGTTATATTATATCAAACGAATAAAACATGGTACTTTGAGTATATTTTTGCATTCTAAGCCCGGTTTTCACTAAATTCATAAATAAGTATGCTTTAAAATCCACCGGTATAAATTCCACTTATTGGTGCTAAAAATAATTTTATTACAAATTCTTAACTTTAATCTATATATATAAATTAATACAATTGAATTATATTAAACCGCTGCAAATTTGTACAAAAAATAAACATTTATTTTATAAAAAATAAATTATTTTTATTTCTGCGTTTTCTTAATTTGTTTTTCTTGATTATATGCTTACAAAATAAAATCAGTATTTTTCAGTTGGATTAGGATATCAAATATATAGGGGCAAAATATGATTAGTAACTATTATTTTATTAGTTATAGGTGGAAAGTAAAATGGATTGTGAGTTTCGCCTTAGAACAATGGATAATTATTAAAACACAGGTATGTTTAATGCTTTCAATACCTACGAGGAGCTAAATACAATATTTTTTCAGGCCACAAAACGCATTCCCGAATCAAAAAAGGAAAATACATGCATATGTGTATAAAAGATGAGCATAAATAGCTGCATATACTACTACGAAAACTTGATAGTTCCTATTTTATCGAAACATAATAAAATCATAGGCATTCCATGATACCATACGTATATAAAGATATTTCTAAAATAAATCTTACGAATACCTAACTTAAATTAGTAGGAATTTCTTAATTATACGGAAGTGTTCCTATCTATTTTAAATGTAGCGTTTCTACGTTTACGATTAATATGAGACATTTGGAGGCATCTTTCCTGACAAAAAAAGAATGGAATAACGTCAATAACGTCGCAATGTCAAAAAAAGAAGATAAAATTCTATAATAGAAGGATTAGGTTTAATGAAACGCAAACTAAGTTCCTAGCATTTTATTGCTTTATGCCTTTGTTTCCTATTTAAGAGAATAATAAATACATGAAGTTTCTAAGATCTGTTTCGGCTTGCCGAATGTCCTATTGAACTCTTCACTAAATAAATATAAGGCACTTATTACCAATACATAAAATCTTAAGAAATTTCGATTCAATTTTAAGAAATTATGAATTAAAAGGAAATGCTTAATTATCTATCATTATTGATGGGAAAGAATGTGCCAATAATTTATTTTGCATAAACTAATAAAAAAGCATTTTTATCTATTTCGTATGTTTATCTTAATAAGTTTTAAATATATTTCGATCCCCAATAATATGAGTTTGTTTTGAAGCAGTTATTAAAAATGAATTTTTTTTTGTTTAAGTCTGTCATATTGTTTTCTTGTTAAATATTTGTTACGATCGATGACACAAATTTTAATCTTATATATTAATTAGGTCTGTGGATGATCTACTACAATATTTACATTCCCTTATTTTTTAAACCTATTGTTTAAAGCTTATATGATTGAGACTTTTAAGCTTCTTATTGTACCGTTACATTTATTAAAAATAATTATTAAGTTCGTAAAAAGGAACAAAAATTTTCAACGATACTGCATTAGACTGATTTTTTGAAGTACATTTGTGTAACACAATATTCGTGTAAACACATTTATTTCCCATAAAAGAATGTTTACGAGAAAATTGTATTGATATCTTAAAATAAAGTGTTGAGATACATTAAAAACTGCTATGATGTTCCTATATATTAAATAAGAAATATTTCTATAAACAATATTCATACTCTAAAAAAAATTTAAAGTTTTTTAAACTTGGGGAAGAGTGTATACCAAAATAATTTATAATTTGTATATCATCCCAGTAAAGATCTTCAAAGTTCCCTTCAATAAAAATTCTAAATTTGTATTTCATTTATAGAGAAGTATAAGCTTTTCATGTAGTAATGATCCATTTACTTTCATATATAGAATGTTAAGGAATGGTTAATCCATAAATTGCTTACTAAAACTAAAATATTAGTAATTAATTGATAACTTGCAATCCTATACACCTAAAACCAAGACCTCGCAAAGTAATTGGTAGACTTGTTTGATTGCTCAATTCATAGAATCACAAATGAATGAGTATTAACATATCACAGTATAAGGTAATTATACAAAAACACTTTTATTTTGGTCTGTAATTAAAATTATTTATTTTAAAAAATGGTTCTTGAACTGTTTATATGTTAAGTCCCATAAAGATTCTTGTAGGTGAAAAGGCTTAACCATTTCCTAATCGTATTTAAAAGATTCCTGTATTTTAATCTTTTTTGATACTTCTCCATACGAATGTATAGGTACTCATCCAATGAATATAAAGAGGTTCATTCATAAAAAATAAGTTAAAGCATAATGTAATGTAAAATGATGTAATACTGGAGTTACTGAGAATATTTAAAAAAGATGAAAGATAAACATAAATACATAACTATGAAGTTCCTATATATTTACTAATTGGCGAAAAATGTGCATATATTATAAAATTATAACTCAATAAAGATATAGAAAACAAACCAAAAACTTTTTATTGATATCATTCAAGGTAAGATAGGAGACAAAGTAATAAAAAACATGAATTGATTCCACTGATAGCAAACTATATCCAGTAGATACAAGCCAGTATACCGGAACTTTTAAGGGTTTTAACATTTAACATGTTTGATTAGCAACTTTAGCATACACTTGTAAGAAAATTTATTATTTAAATTTAATAATTTAACTTACACTTATTCACTATTCGGCATAATTATTTTGACGAAAAAAAAAGGTGAATGTTTTTATGTAACTTTTCAATATTACACAATGAATTTTTTTTCGGTTTAACTTAGTGCCAATGAATACTTAAAAGTAATTAATACATCTATTTTCAGTAATTTTCATGAGGCTGCATTAGTATTTTGACAAGTACCTTTTAATATGAACAACATAGTTTAAACTTAAAAAAGTAATGGAAAAAAAAGAATTTAGTAAAATATATAATTTTATTTGGGGTCAATAACTATATGAAGGCTTAGCAGTACTGCATCGATTAAATTTTGGATGATCTCTGGAGATATCCCTTCCTAAGAGAAGTGATCTCAGAAATTGCTTCCTCTCTGGATTTATTCGACGATACTGTTCTTTTGCGTTTCATAAAAGACCAGACATTTTCAATTATATTAAAATCTGGACATCTTTAAAAAATGTAGTAATCATCTTGGCTTTTTGGCAAGGGGGGATATCCTGTTGCAGAATGAATGCTTGTCCAATAAGCCTGTCTCTAGAACTAAAGGCATTATCATTTAGAACTCATTTAGCAATATTGGCCTTGGTTCATCGAGCCAGTGACAGGAAAAAAGTCACCCAATCCTTTAAATGCCACACATCCCCAAAACATCACAGAAAATACATCAAATATTATAAATTATTGCACAAAAAACAATGAAAGTTATAAGAACTATCAGCATAAATGTATTTAGGTTGATTAATTTTGATTGGTCAGAATTTTATGCATGTCGGATCCCACGATGAGCTCTTGTTTCTGAATTTGGAACAAAGGGGCTTGATGTTTATCTACAAAGGGTTTTATGTCCACTGCCGTCGATAAATGCGTGTGAATAGTTTATGTCTATAATGGCATGGGAATGGGTTTGTATCTAGCCTATTTGAATTATTTCTACAGTAGCCTCTGGAATTTTGTTTATATATTTATTTGTAGGTTAACAACCACTTCCTTATGGTTGGCACGACGCCTATAAGAGAATATCATATAAAGTGCTATGCTTATAACTATAAGTATTAAGCTTATAAATACAATCCGTTTCTTTAAGTTTTAAAATTGGTGTTGGTGCGCGTAACCACTAACCATACAGCATTTAGACAACTACTTTCATACAACGAAAATGGACGCAAAAATTTCTTGCGACATGCCCCAGAGAGAATCTTACTCTCAATAATAAGCGATAATAAGCGGAATAATAATCCGAATAAGCGGGTAAATCGATTAATTTTCGAACTCCGAATAATTTCCACTGAATTTTGGTAATGCCAAACTGTGAAGTCGAGCTCGAGTTGGGGCTGCAGAAATTTCCGTAGCTGGACGGGAGGCTTCAGCTGCATTGATGGCATTAAATAAGGACATAACCTTGCCTTGGTTGTTATTGCTAGTTATTATAACTCGGCTCTAAATTAATCCATTTCATCATTTGCTGGGTCTGGTCTTGCAACTCATTTGCTTTAAAAATTTTTTCATCTGTAACCTGAACCCTGCACGAGATAGAGTGTCTTTTCTAAAGTAAATGATCCAGCTTCCAAAAGTTCCTCTAACCGGCGAATGCTTTTTACTTAAACATTTAAGCTTTTTTTTAAACCAAGAATGATATAAGCATGTCCGTCTGTCCGTCGGTCTTTTTCTACGCAAACTAGTCTCTCAGTTTTAAAGCTATCGTCTTCAAACTTTGCACACCTCCTTCTTTCTTTTGCAGGCAGTGTATAGGTCGGAACAGCCGGGATCGGTCGACTATATCTTATAGCTGCCATATAACTGATTGATCGGAAATGGCATAACTCGTTGTTTTTAGGTTAGGTTTTGGACTTTGTATAGATTCTACTTTGGGCAAACTAATCCGATCTGCCAAATGTTATAAGGATCGGCACTTGGAGTAAAATAATTCGTCACGCCAAAATCATGCCAAAGGATCGGCTGACTATATCCTATAGCTCCCACATAACTGATTGATCGGGAATGCCATAACTTCGTTGTTTTGAAGTTAGAAGTATGGGATTTTATATGGATTCTACTTTGGGCAAACTAATCCGATCTGCCAAATGTCATAAGGATCGGCCGACTATATACGATCCCATATATATCTAATAATATAAGATGCATGTCGCCACCTAGCGAACTGCCACTCAACTGCAAGGATATATAAACTTCGGCTCCGCCCGAAGTTTGCTTTCTTTTCTTGTTTTTATTTATTATAGTCACCGGGTTGAGCAGCGCTACTCTTAATGTGTTCAATATTTCATTGCCCATATTTTTGAAATTATCTATTGAAATTTTTTCAAAGATATTATCCCTCGGTGCTATTTTTAATTGGCTTATTTTTAATATAACGGCTTCTTTATCAAGCCTTGGGAATAGTTGACCTAAATCAATATTTCCATTTGTATATATATCGCCAATATCTATTCTTGCTATAATTTTTTTACCATGTCTAAAGAGACATAGCATATCTTTTATATGCAAGGTCACTACTTTTCGTACTTCGTCATTATTAATGACGTTGTATACGTTGGGCTGAGAAGATTTTTCTGTAGATTGCCTTGGCAATTCTACTTTATTATATGAGCCCAACTATGAGCTTGGGTTGACCATGGAAAATAAATATGTTAAAGGTCAGTGATCCGTTTTAATTATAAAATGTTTTCCATATATGGTCGAAAATGTAATATCGCCCAGTGAATCGCTGCTAATTCCAGTTCTGTAGTACTTTTATTGCTTTCAACTTTTGTGAACGCTCTCAATGCGTATGCAATTGGAAGTTGAAGTTCGTTATAGTTTTGGGCTAAAACTGCTCCACATGCTTGCTTACTTGCATCAGTGATTATGCAAAATTCTTTGCTAAAATCGGGGTATTGCAGCAGGGTTCGTTGCATAAGTTTCTTTTTTAAATACAGGAATGCTTTTTGGCATTCCGTCCATAAAAATGGGACATTATTTTTACATGATCTTGTTGTGTGTCGTGAATAGTCGGCGAAGTTTTTTATAAAACGTCGATAATAGTTGCAGAATGCAACGAATCGTCCAGCACTGTCCGCATCATGTGATACGGGATAATTTATGATGACATCATACTTTTTGTCATCTGGAAGTATTCCTTTATCTTAGAACTTGTGACCAAGAAATGTCGCTTCGTGCATAAAGAATGAACATTTTTGTGGATGTAATTTGAGATTATTTTTACTACAGAGTTCAAATAGATTGATTAGGTTTTTGATCATATGTTGCTCTCAACATCCAATGACGATTAGATCGTCCATATAAAGGAATGCTTGTGATGTTTCTAGACCCGAGAATGCTATTGTCACCATTCTCTGAAATGAATTTGGTGCTATCTTTAAACAAAATGGCAGTCGCGTGAAACGATATGATCCATTGTTTGTTGAAAATAACGTTATATTTCTTGAGCTTTCTTCTAGCTTTATTTGATGAAATCCTGACATAAGGTCAAGGCATGAAAAGTATTTAACTCTACATATTCTTCAACTATATTGTCTTTTATTAGCTTATTTACTTGTTTCTTTATCTCTTCTTGATGACTATGCGGTGTTTTGTAATTTTTTATGTACACTGGTGCTTTATCCTTTAGTCTTAATTCTTGTTTGTAAAAATTATTTGTTGTGATTGATTCGGTTTCAAGTCCGAATATATCACTATATTTTGAACATATTTCAGTGAGTTGTGACTTAAATTGTTTTGGAAAATGTTTCTGTAATTGAGCAATGACTTTTTCTGTTCTCGAACTTTTGTTTGTTTGAATTATTTCATAATTCGAAAGAGGTTCATAAATGATATTATTTACGTCGACGAATTGGTCGTTACTGGTTGTATTCAGTAAACGGACAAATGCGTTATTAGATGTTGCCACTGTTTTTGGCATAAATACCAGATGTAATTTATTTGTTAGGAATTAAGACATTATATTCTGTCGAGTTAATGTCTAACTTTCGGACAACTTCAGATCTTGCTGGTAATAGTATTAAATTATTACAGGAGCTGAATTTTATTGGAACATAAATGGGGTATTTTAGGTTATTTGGTCTTAGTATGAACCAGTTATTTTCTGGTTCACAGTCTAGTTTGCAATTAAAGGTTTTTATGAATTGCAAAATTTTTAGGGACTAAATGGAAATTATGTGGAATAATATTGGACGTGAAAATGCCATGTCCAATGCCTTGAATATTTACAGTTTTTTCTTTTTTCAATGTTATTAAAGACATCTGAGTTTTCTTTAATTAGTGATATATCTGCTCCTGTGTCTAGCACAAATGTAAGAGTACTTTTTGTAGAAGTGTTCTTAAAGGTCAAACATATTGAGACTAAAGTTTATTGTGTGTACTTTTTTATTTAATTTTGGGTACCTAAAGGTGTCTGGCAGTTTTCCGAACTACTCTGTATTACACGTACGTTAGAGGGGCTATTGTTACCATGGCCGCGTCTTGTGTTACCGCGACCCCTGTAATTTCCTCTGTACTGTCCTCTGCTTCTATTATTGTTATTGTATTGGCGATCGCCGTTGTTGTTGTAATTGGCCCTTCCTCGGTAGCTTCCACGTCTACCTCTATTATTGTTTTGTTGCCCACTGAAGTACAGGACGCTATTAGCGTGCCCTGTTGCTTCCGTGCAACTATTAACAAATATCGATGTGACCTCGTCCATGGTGCCGAACGTGCCAGCTTCCATGATGTATTTTACCCTGTCTATTGAGCAGTTTTTGACCATTGCCTTAACAGCATGTGCTGTGCTGTATTTGGCATCTATTTCTGAAGTTAGTCCATCGTCGATATAGGCTCCTTCTAGGGCCTTTATTAACTTCTTTGTTACTTCGGAATCGCTAACAAAGTCTATATCTGTATTTGTATCTTCTTCGACTAGTGCTGGAGTGTTTAATATTGAGGGTATTGTTATATCCAGTGAGTACTTTGTTTTAATTTATATAGATTATTTTTTAATCTATGTATAATTCTTTATACATACGACCAATGGTTAGTATTTAGTTTTTCTCTGTTGTCGTGTATCAATGATCGTGCTTGATTGAAACAGGCAACTAATATCGTTGCTTGCTTACTTATAGTCACGTTTGTAATATTCCTATTTTGCGTTAAGCATTTGTATGCGAACTAAAATTTTATCACATTCGGTATATAAATCGGCATTCAATAGATGCCATTCCATTTCATGCTTATAAAGTTTTCGATATAAATTGTGTCAAACGAAAGAACAAACATAGATTGGATAAGAATTTATTTAGTATTGTAAATTGAATTCAATTTTATATATATATTGTTAAAATGCAAAAATATATTTAACATTTTGTTTTATGCAATCTTTGTTGCTGTTTTATATTTTTAAAATTTTCTTAAATTTTATCCAGGTCATTTGCCTTGCTTAAATATTTTTTTCTTAGGCACTTATTGTGTAATTTATAGATTTAAAAAAATTCATTATTACTACGATAATAATTAATAATGTGGTTATTCAACCCATGTCTTTATTCTCAACTTCAACTTTGTTAATGACACTTGCAGTGGAGTCCACTGTTTTACTGTCTATTAAACCCATATCAGTTGGATACTTAATTTCTATGAATATAATTTTATTTTTATATGGGTATTCTTTCTGACTTATTTTAGAGTGTTTATATTTACTTATGCTGTTGTTATTTATAACCTACATTTTAATTGATAATTTTCATTTGTTTTTTTTTTTTTTCAGCGCCATGTGGTGAAAATTTTTTTTGGATTATATTTGGTTTGCCAGTTTTCTACCTAATTTTCGTACAGCTATACATTTGCACATTTGCAGGGCTGCACTGCTATCGAGCAATAAGGGTTTCTCACGATTTTACAATTTTGTGTTATATTATTTATATTCTATTTATATTTTATATTTAACATTTGATGTTTACTGCACTCTTTGTAGTGCGGCCACCTGTTCCCTCTGTGGCACTGTCGGTTCCTTGGCCAGCTTGATGTGCGTGGCGTTGCCGGTGGTAGGATGGTACAGCCTATTGCTCCATTTGGTTGAACGTCGCAACGCAATGTGGTGAAAATAGTGGTCCCTCGCACTCTCTCTCTCGCAATCTCTTCTTTAGTTTCGGCAGTACTGCTGGTATGTGGATAGGTTTTTGTTTTAACCAGTTCTTTATTTGATTATTACTATCTGGCGAGTTAGAGTGTGAGGCTTCTTTTTTAACTCTATAAGATGGTCAAGCTCAGTTTGTAACTTCTGGGCTGTAGACCATGCAGGCGGTGGCGATTGTTTGGTTTTGGATATTTTTTTATTTATTTTGTGGTTTATACCACCGCGCTGCTTGCCCATTACTCAACTCTACTCACTCAGATGTGGTTTTCTCTTGTTGTCCAGCTTCCATTGCCGAAGTCGCTGTTGTTTTTGATGTTACTCCTGTCCTTGGTCTTACAAGACCGCTGTCACGGTCAACATGTGGTGATATTTTAATGCCATATATTTAATAATATCCTTTATCTTTATTTAGGAGCAACATGTACGTGTCGCTGCAACTGTTGGACAATCTGTTTTGTACAAAATCATTAAGGCTATGCTTAGGCTAAGCCGCGTTGCTGCGTTGCCGGTAAAGCCAGCAGCGGAGCGGCTGCATTATGTATAAATATATATTTGTTGTTATATATTGGCGGAAGGGATGTGTTATGCGCGCTCTCTGTTATATATGCCAGCGAGGAAGCGCGTGGTCAGCACTTTAAGTTCATAGCGCATATATGTGATCATGTTACACATGCACTTGAATTGGGATGTTGTCACAAAGTGTCACAGTGTATTCATACATATAAATTATGTATGTCTTGGTGCTGTATATAAGTACAGTAGGGATTCGGTAAGAGAGCATAATACAGAGTCTCCAAAGCGTAAGAAATCCGATATTAGTGATGTACTTGTGGCGAATAAGCTTCAGCCTACTCAGCCGACAATTATTCAGCCGCTTATATCTCTGGTCACCCCAAGGGCTGAAACTGGCAAAAATTCGGCTTCCGAATTTTTCAGTATTAATGGGCAATTGTCCGATTTGTCCTCTGTGGCATCACTCCAAGTGATACCACCAGACCCAATAACTCAAACCCTTTTAAGAGTCACCGAACAGGGTATTCAACCATCCGGACCTCCGGAACGAACTGATGCTGCACTATTACTTACGGCGGCATCGAAACACATATTTGTTTCTCGGCTTGCCCCTGATACTTCTAAGATAGATATCTCGGCTTATATCAAAGCCAATACAAAAGCCGATATTAAGGTGGCAGATATTAGTAAAATTCAAATATTCTTCCACCAGGCACACGTCATCTTTCAAAATACGTGTGCCCGTGCAGTTGTTCAAGACGATCTGCTACGCCAGCTTTTGGCCAGAGAACATTTTCGTCCAAGAACATCAGGCAAGTACGGTGAAGAAATAAATTATCAAGCCTGTTGGAGTGAAACTCCCACATGTTAGAGCCACTGACCAACCTTTCACCTCATCTTCCTCACCCTCAAAAAAATTAATTTCTTCACTAACACTTACCTATCAGAATACTAGAGGGCTACCTAGTAAACTCACCAAACTGTATTCTTCAATTTCGCTTTCGTTTGGTGACATAGAATTTCGTTGCGTTAAAATCACTCTGTCCGGTCTATCTTTATACGGGGGATCTTTATACGGTCTATCTGGGGGACTTCAATATACCAGATGAGATCTGGTCCAATATTGAGAATTCACCGTCCTGACTACTTAACTCGCACCACGACTTCCCTGCGGGTTTGTTCGACATGTCACTCGGGCAAATTAACCACATTAAAAGTTCCTTAGGTCGGCTGCTTGACTTGTGCTTCGTTTCTGATCCTGATGGAATTACTTTTTCCAGAACTTTGCCCCTTTTCTAACCCTGAGGATCCGTATCATCCCACTTTTGAAGTTTTAATCGAAAAAAAGCTTAATTGACCTTAAGTCTAAACTTAAATCTAATAAAGTTCGTTTCTTCCGTGAGGCTGACTTTACGAAACTAAATAAGTTAATTTTGGAATTTGATTGGTCGAATGGCATGTAAAGATATAAATACTGCCTTAAATAAACTTTATTACACTTTGAATATATTTTTCGACGATTGCGTGCCATGGAAATATCCGTCGGTTTCAAATAATCCGCCTTGGTATACAAGGAATCTATTAAATTTAAAGAACGTAATGAATAGAATATTTAAAAAACATAAATTATCTGGCTGTACAGTTTGTTATTCAAGATACTTAGTAATTCGGTCTAATTTCACCGTGCATAACGCTGAATGTTATCGGAGTTATATTCGCCGCTGCCGGATTCAGTTTACTCAGGACCCGAACTTTGTAAACACTAAGCGCAAATCTATATCTTTTCCTCCTGAGAGCTGAGAACTATTATGCGAACACTGATCTGGCAATAGCTGATCTCTTTGCAAAGTTTTTTCAAATAAGTATTTACCATTCCAGCTCAGCCGTACACTTATTATGTTCAATCAGCCAACCTTATATTTTGCCCATCTTTTGATCAAAGTGGTGTGTTATGGGATCTTCTTAAGGTCAAGCATGTTTATTCGACAGGCCCCGTGCCAACATGGCTTTATGAAGCGCTGCTCCACCACCACCAACTTATTGGAGCTAACATCTTTTGTCACGGATGGGTTCCGGAATGGCTTACAGACAGACGTCATTTACACTGACTTCAATAAAGCATTTGACTCTGTTAACCATTCGCTTCTTATAAGTAAACTCAGTCTTTTGGGATTCCTAACTAATCTCCTTATCTGTATTTCGAGTTACTTATCTGGAAGAACCCAACGTGTCTTCTTTAAAGATGTTACGTCGCGTTTAGTCCACGTCACATCTGGGGTGCCCCAAGGAAGCCATCTTGGACCGTTATGCCCCTTGCCCCTTGCCGTAATTGACTCACTAGTAAGCTGATGATGTTAAGTTTTGTCTTCAGTATAGATTTACTAGCGCCCAATCTAGACTTCAATCCGATTTGGATAAATTTCAAAATTTGTGTTTTGCAAATAACCTAAAGCTTAATTGATCGAAATGTAAACTCATGTCATTTTATCGATCTTGCCCTCACCAGGCTACGTACTTTCTCTATGGGATCGCCTTAGAACGTTTAACTCAGGTTAACGATCTGGGAGTCCCATTAGATTTGAAACTTAAATTTACCGACCATATATCCACCATGGTTAATAAAGCTATGGGTGTGCTTGGTTTTATTAAAAGATGGTCAAAAAAATTCAACAACCCATACATTACAAAAACTTTATACACATCATTGGTCCGTCCGATTCTTGAGTATGGATCGTGTGTCTGGAGTCCACAATACGGAGTGCACCAAAATCACATAGAATCCGTACAAAAAAACTTTCTTATTTTCGCACTTAGGGAACTAAATTGGGATGCAAGCCTTCACCTTCCCTCCTATCATAGTAGACTTTTATTAATCAACTTTCCACCATTTACAAACCGTAGAACGATGCTGGGTGTCATGTTTCTATTTAAACTTTCGTCCTCTACTCCTTAGCCATTGTAGTTCGACATATGGCCAACACGATCCGTTCAGGGTACTATGTTCGGACTACAATGGTCTCTACCACACTTTGTCACTTTGCTCTACTAACAATTTTAAATCCTTTATACTAAACGCCTTATCTCTGCAGCACTCTTCCTCGTGATTTCATACTCTTATTCTTCACGTTTACTTTCTCGGATCTATCCCCGCGATTTGTACGTTATGCGGAAGCGTCCCTCGGTCGGTTGGACGGGAGGTGGGCTGTTCAGATGCATTGGGAACCGCGCGAAATATGAAGAATGATCTAAAGAATAGCACACATTAAGTGGCTGTTATTTACTTTAACACCGCTTCCCGCGTGGACAACAGCACAAAAGTTGCAGGCCAAGCTTGATTTTTTAAAAACAGGCCTCACAGAGAGACGCCCAATTGCTGAAACTCACTCACATAAACAAATCGGTAACAAAGTCTCAACCACCGCCAGCGAAAAAGATTCCGGCTCTGGTGAAGACGTGCCCAGCCGACTGCCCCGGATCACATTACTCTGCGGCATGCAATTCCACATGCCTGAAGCCAAAGACCAGCGCGGAGACCGGCACCGGCCCCGCTTGAACCAATAGGCCCCGGACATCTGCAGCAGATGAAAAGCGAGAGGGGCAAACCGCCACTTTCGCCTACGATGAGGCGTCAGTGAAGACAACCCGCGTTGACCAGCTGACGCAGGGGATACGGGTTATCAACGTTCAGATAGCAAACGATGACCAAAAACCGGAGCAACGAAAACCATAAGTGAATACCGGAGCATGCCTGTAGATACATAAAATATAAAACACACATACATACATATTGAACGTTTTATAGTACAGCCCGTAAAGTTATGCGAAAAAATATGTAGGATATATGTAAAAGAAACAAAAGAAAATAAAAGAGAGAATAGATGAGGAGTAATTCGATAAGAAAATTCAGTGAGGAAATAGGTGATAATTATAATTATAATTACAATTTTACAAAAACAATAATGGTTATAGTAGACATTAAGTCAGTGGATTCCACTGCTAACATAATAAATAAAGTTGAGCCATATAACACTATTTGGAATTTGTAAATATTATGCTATTAACAATTGTTGTCATAATGTGTGCCAATTGCTTTTATAAATTATACAAACTTCATTATAAATGTTTGAAAAAAAGATATATGAGCCAAGCAAACGACTTAGACGCAATTAAATAAAACAAGAAAGGAAAGCTAACTTCGGGCGGAGCGTATATCAACGCTTGCAGTTGAGTGGCAGTTCGCTAGGTGGCGACATGCATCTTATATTACATCTCATATAATCAGTTATATGGCAGCTATAGGATTTGGTCGATCGATCCCGGCCGTTCCGACTTATATACTGCCTGCAAAGAAGGGTGGAATGAAGGAAAGTGTTCAAAGGAAAGAAGTGTGTGTGCATAGTATGGAGACGATAGCTTTAAAACTGACAGACTAGTTTGCGTAGAAACAGACAGACGGTCAGACGGACGGACAGACAGACGGACAGATGGACAGACGGACATACTTATATAGACTCAGGAGGTGATCCTGATCAAGAATATATATACTTTAAGGGTCGGAGATGTCTCCTTCACTGCGTTGCACACTTTTGACCAAAATTATAATAGCCACTGCAACATAATGAGACCAAATAATTTGAATTTCCCAATTTATGTTCCAATAATATACAGTTCTGGTAATAATTCCATTGTTTTTTTTTCGCGCGGTTCCCACTGCATTCCCCGTCCAACCGACCGAGGGATGCTGCCGCATAACGTACGGCTCGAATCGCGGGGATAGATCCGAGAGAGTAAAAGAGAGGAATAGGAGTATGAAATCACGAGGAAAAGTGTTGCAAAGATAAGGTGTTTAGTATAATGGATTTAAGATTGTTAGTAGAGCAAAGGGACAAAACGTGGTAGAGACCATTGTAGTCCGAACATAAAACCCTTAACGGATCATGTTGGGCATATGTCGAGCAACAATGGCTAAGGAGTAGAGGACGAAAGTTTCGAGTCCTTCTACTAGGAACGTTGAAATTTAAGCGTGTTAATAAATGCTGGCTGTCGACATTACCATTAAAAAGATTAAATAGAAACATGACACCCGGCATCGTTCTACGGTTTGTTAATGGTGGAAAGTTGATTAATAAAAGTCTACTATGATAGGAGGGAAGGTGAAGGAAGAGATGGAAAAGATACAGATTTGCGCTTAGTGTTTACAAAGTTATAAAACTGCTTCGGGTTCTGAGTAAACTGAATCCGGCAGCGGCGAATATAACTCCTATAACATTCGGCGTTATGCACGGTGAAATTAGACCGAGCTACTAAGTATCTTGAACTAACTAACTGTACAGCCAGATAATTAATGTTTATTTAAAAGTCTATTCATAACGTTCTTTAAATTTAATAGATGCCTTGTATACCAAGGTGAATTAATTGAACCAGGCGGATATTTCCATGGCACGAAAGCGTCGAAAAATAAATACAAAGTGTGATAAAATTTATTTAAGGCAATATTAATATCTTCATATGCCAGTAAATCGGACCAATCAAATTCAAGAATTAACTCGTTTAGTTTAGTAAAGTAAGCCTTACGGAAGAAACGTACTTTTTGAGATTTATGTTTAGACTTAACGTCAATTAAGCTATTGCTTTCGATTAAAACTTCAAGAGTGGGATGATACGGATCCTCAGCTTTAGAAAGGGGCAAAGTTCTAGAAAGAGCAATTCCATCAGGATCAGAAACGAAAGACAAGTCTAGCAGCCGACCTAAGGAATTTCTAACGTGGTTAATTTGCCCGAGTGACATGTCGAACATACCCGCAAGGAAGTCGTGGTGCGAGTTAAGCATTAAGGACGGTGAATTCTCAACATTGGACCACATAAGATCTTGTATATTGAAGTCCCCCAGAGCTACCAGCTGGTCCCCGTCAGACAAACGGTCCGAAACGAGACGAATAGCGGACAAATGTTGCCAGTATGTGGGGAGTTCCGACGAAGGTGGTATGTAAGAACAGGTAACGTATAAAGATTGACCGGACAGATTGATTTTAACGCAAAGAAATTCTATGTCACCAAACTCTTGTGATTTTACCTCTTCAGAAGCGAATTTGGAGTCTACAGAAATTAGGACTCCTCCTCCCCTTCGCAGTGTTCTATCACGTTTAAAAGTAGTGTACTTATTTGGAAAAACTTCGGAGCTTAAAATCTCCGGTTTTAACCAAGTTTCTGTAAAGACTATATTGTGAGATGCAAAGGAAGAACTATCAGAATACAGTTTGGGAAGTTTACTACGTAGCCCTCTAGTATTCTGATAGGTAAGTGTTGGTGAAGAAATTAGTTTTTTGAGGGTGAGGAAGATGAGGTGGAAGGTTGGTCAGTGGCTCTAACATGTGGGAGTTTCACTCCTTGATAATTTTTTTCTTCACCGTACTTGGCTGATGTTCTTGGACGAAAATGTTCTCTGGCCAAAAGCTGGCGGAACAGATCGCCTTGAACATCTGCACTGGCACACGTATTTTGAAAGATGACGTGTGCCTGGTGTATTAATATTTAAATGTTCTAATATCTGCCACCTTAATATCCGCTTTTGTTTTGGCTTTGATATAAGCCGAGATATCTAACTCAGAAGTGTCAGGGGCAAGCCGAGAAACAAATATGTGTTTCGATGGCGGGATCACCTGCAAGGATTTTGGTGCCGCAGTAACTAATTCTGCAGCATCAGTTCGTACCGGGGGTCCGGACGATTGAATACCCTGATCGGTGACTCTTAAGGGGGTTTGAGCTATTGGGTCTGGTGGTATCACTTGGAGTAATGCCAAAGAGGACAAATCGGACAATTGCTCATTAATACTGAGAAATTCGGAAGCCGAATTTTTCCCAGTTCCAGCCTTGGGGTGGCCAGAGATATTTGCGGCTGAATAATTGTCGGCTGAGTAGGCTGAAGTTTGTTCGCCACAAGCACATCACTAATAGCGGATTTCTTACGCTTTGGAGACTCATTTAGTAGTTGAAGACTACTAAACTGCGTATCGAGCGCACAGAGTTGGTCATTGATTTTACGAAAACCGCTAATCAACTCTTTAAATCCACTTTTAGTCTGTCTCATGAACGATCTCATTTCGTCCTGAACAGCACGACAGCTATCACAGCAGAAGTGGAGGCCAGACCTACGTGAAATGGCATCCGATACTGATGCCGTGAACCGGGCACACTTAGCGTGCAAAACGTTTTCACAGAGCCAGCAGTGGATGGTAGGCTGGGATGAGGAGATTGTCTTATTACAAGACTTCAAAGCACAGACAAGTTTAAATTCCATGATAAATTATTGATTAATATTTTTGTTTTTATTATTGACGTACCTTGAACCACTGTGCCAGGGAAACGAAAGAGGGGAGATCAAAGAGAGCGATTAGTGTGGGTTAGTGAACAGCAAAGAAAAGAGATAAGAATCTCTACTGAGCAGTAATAGAAGCAACACCGTAAGAGAAGAAGAAGAAGCAGAGCAGAGCTATGTTTGGATGAAAATTAATAAAATTATTATTTTACCTCCAAATATACCACTGCACACGCGAAGCGATACGGATGATTAATATTGAAAGGTTTAATTTTAAAAATATAAATAAATAAAAATAAACACCGGATTGTTTAGTCTCAATAAACAAAGTTAAAACACGCAGTTCGCACAAAAAAAACACGTCCGTTCGCTTTAAGATAAAGTGAAAGAAGTTTTACCAGCAAGATCCCAAGTTGTCCGAAAGATTCATCTATCATCAGATGAAGAAAGTATATTAATACCTAATCAGAAAATTAAACATGGCATTTATGTTGCGAACACGGTCGCAACAACCAAAAGTGCATTTGTCCGATTAATATATACCTCTCGAAAATATGAACCACTTTCAAATAGTTCACAAAAATCCCTAAAATAGAGAACAAACTGTCTGTCTCAATTAACTAAAAATTTCCCACCACAATTCAAAAACGAATTGATTAATTTATGCACCCAGTTTAGTGACTTATTCGGACTCGAAACCGAATCAATCACTACCAATAATTTCTACAAGCAAAAGCTAAGATTGAAGAATGATGAACCAGTTTACATAAAGAATTATAGAAGTCCACATAGCCAGAAAGATAAAATTAATATACATGTACATTAATATACAAATTAATAGACAATAAAATAGTAGAACAGTCTGTACCAGCCTATAACAGCTCACTGTTATTAGTTCCAAAGAAATCACTTCTCGGATCTGATAAGAAAAAATGGCGATTAGTAATTGACTATCGTCAAATTTATAAAAAAAAACTGTTATCGGATAAATTCCCGATACCTAGAATTAATGATATTTTGGATCAACTAGGAAGACCGAAATATTTCTCATGTCTGGACTTAATGTCTGGCTTTCATCAAATTGAACTTGAAAAAGGTTCAAGAGATATAATGTCATTTTCAACTTAACTGATGTTTTTGAGAAATTTAGGGAATACAACCTTAAGTTTCATCCTGAAAAATGGTCATTTTTCATGCATGAAGTCACCTTTCTGGGACATAAATGCACTGATAATGGAATCTTGCAAGACGACAAAAAATACGACGTCATTAAGAATTACCCAGTCCCTCATGATGCGGACAGCGCTAGATGATTTGTTGCATTTTGCCATTACTATAGACGTTTTATCAAAAATTTTGCCTACTATGCTCGTCCCATAACAAGATAATGTAAAGAAGATGTTAAATTCGAATGAACAACTGATGGCCAGAATGCCTTCGAACATCTCAAATCGGCACTAGTAAATCCGAATTTATACAATACCGAGATTTCAGCAAAGAATTTTGCATAATAACGGAAGCAAGAAAGCATGTGTGTGGAGCAGTTTTAACTCAAAACAAAAATAGACTCCAATTTTCAGTTGCTTATGCATGAAGCTCGTTTACTAAGGTTGAACTAAGGTGAACAGAACAAGAATTGACAGCAATTCATTGGGCAATAACATATTTCAGACCATATGTTTATGGAAGACACTTCACTGTCAAGACTGATCATAGACCTTTAATTTACCTGTTTTCAATGATTAATCCAAGCTCTAAGCTAACGCGCATGCGACTTGAGCTGGAAGAATATAATTTCACTGTGGAATATCTGAAGGGAAAAGACAACTACGTAGCTGATGCGTTATCAAGAATAACCATCAAAGGCCTACAAAATATAACTAGCAATATCAATAAAGTCACAAGATATCAGAATAGACAGAGAATCCGCGCGGAAAATAAAGAAAAAGATTTAGATTCATCTTCTAGGCCCAACGTATATAAAGTCATAAACAATGACGAAGTACGTAAAGTAGTGACATTGCATGTTAAAGATATGTTATGTTTATTTAAACATGACAGAAAAATTACTGCAAGATTCGATGTTAGCGATTTATATACCAATGGAATTCTAGACTTAGGTCAATTTTTCCAAAGGCTTGAACTGCAAGCCTGTATAAATAAAATCAGCCAACTCAAGATGGCACTGTGGGAAAATATCATTGAATATACTTCAATAGATAATTTCATATTTATGGGTAATACAATATTAAAAACAAAAAAAAGTCAGAAATGCCAGAAAGCTGAAGTTACTAATCATGAAAGACCCCATTAACAATAACAGACACACCTATAAATGTTTCGGCAGAGTGATTGGGGATTCTATTGGTCCGCTACCAATATCAGAAAATGGTAACGAGTATGCAGTCACTTTAATATGTGACCTAACTAAGTATTTAGTTGCCATACCTGTACCAAACGAGAACGCTAATTCTGTCGCTAATGCAATATTTGAATGTTTTATTCTGAAGTACGGTCCAATTAAGACGTTCATTACGGACATGGGAACAGAATACAAGAATTCAATTATAGACAATGTTCAGGTACGGAGCGTTTTCGGGAGCTTCGGAAGTTTGTGTTCTAAATATTGGCTTTAATAAAACAAGAACTGTTCGATTTATAGATATTGATACAATTTATTTTATTGTTTTGGGACTTCTACAACTGATATATGTACATATGTGACTGAGTAGGGTTTACGACCGAATTAGAATAATGACGCGGGAGCGCGGCTCAACGCTTGATGCTGCGGAGCGATCGAGAGATCCCGCGAGAGATCGAGACAAACGCTAGCGCATGACGGCAGATGCAGGTGGCCGATCAATAAATTATTGCCGGCCATACTTCTTTCCGGCGGCTGCTTGACCCGACATATTCCCCCTGTTGGAAGATGGGCTTTCAACAGCATCATGAAGGGGCAGCAGGCACAATTTGTTGGCTGCCCGCCTTGCAGCTCCGGACGCCGTCCTCAGCATCGCCACCCGACACACTCCACCATCTCCGACGACCATTTCCGTCACCCTCGCCAGGGGCCACTTCATTAGAGGTAAGTTCTTGTCCATCGCCAGCACGATGACATTTACTGCTATGCCTTGACCAGGGATGCGTCATTTGGATCGTTGCTGCAACAGGGTTAAATACGCTTCCTTCCATCTGGACCAGAAACAGTGCTGAAGATAAACGACGCGTTGCCAAGCATCTAGCCGATTTATGTTGAGTTTTGTCAGGTCTGGCACACTGAAAATAGAAGGGGGTCCTCCGTGCAAAAAATGATTAGGAGTCAATACATCCAGATCACCAGGGTTTTCAGAGAGAGGGACTAATGGCCACCAATTAATCACTGCAGCAATATTGTACACCATCGTCTGCAAATCGTCGGCCTTTAGTACAACCGAGCCCACGACCCTGTAAAAATTATACTTGGCGGTCTTAACAGTAGCTTCCCACAAGCCGCCAAAATGGGAAGAACGGGGAGGGATAAGCTTCCACTCAATAGACTCTGGAAGGCAAAAATTCAAGACAGCTCTCTGGTGCTCGTCGCTAAGAAATAGTCTCTTTAATTCGCTCAACTGATTTTTGTGGACGGCCTTTGTCGTGAAACAAATGAAGACGCTAATATAACATTTTATGGGAGCCTTGTTGCGAACCTCCGAATTATAGAAGAAGGACCGCCAAAATCGATGCCGGTTACATCGAAAACTTGATAACCTTCCACTCTCTCCTTCGGAAGACCGCCCATTATATTCTCCAACAAACGAGGTTTCGTCCGAAAGCATCTCACTTATTTATTTGTCGTCTTGAGCACAGTTTTCTCCCACCATTCGGCCAATACTGAGAACGTAGAATCGCCAATAACGATCGAGGTCCAGCGTTCAGGTTGTGCTCATGAAAGCTAAGGAGTATGCTTCGCGTTACCGGATGGCTCCTGGTCAAAATTACTGGGTGACGACCATCGTATTTCAAGGATGAATTCTTGAGACGCCCGTCTACTCCAAGCAATCCAAACTGATCCCAAAAAGAGGATAACGAAGCCAGCGAACTGGAAGAGGCAACCATTCCCTTTGCCTACAACGTCCTTATATCATCACCCAAATGAGCGCGCTGAACTGCCCACAAAAGCATGTGAGTCCCCGCTTTGAGATCATGAACGGTAATTCCTTTATGCTGAACCCGTCTGCCAAACTTATAGACGTACGCAAACACTCGCTGAAGAGCTGGAAAGGAGTTAATTTGTATGTAGCCACGAGGTATTTATATGGCGACTTCACCAATATAATAGAAGGGCGAAGCACTAAAGCTGGCTTCTCGACTACAATCGTCGCAGGCTAATGCTCCTGTGTCTATAACAGATAGAGCGGCCCCTGAAGCCGTAACCTGGGTCCGATCAGCTCAGTAGGAAGGGCTCCACGAGACAAGATATCTGCTGGATTGCCCAACGTAGGCACGTATCGCCAGTCCTCGTCAGAGGACCTCAATCCTCAGAGAGGATTGAACTCGTCAGATTTTGGATGAATGTCACGCGGTTAGCGACAGAATCGTTAAACCTGGCAGGCTCATTTCAAATCAACGCTAACACGGCTGAAGAGTCGCACCAACAAAAATACTTCCCTTTGTAAGTACCTAGACTGTGAACCTCTGTCATCATTCTCGCCAACAACTCAGCTCCAGCCAGCTCTAACTTCGGCACAGTTCCAGATGTAAGCGCCAGACGAGGAAATTCTGCACGTTTGGTGTGACTGAAGCTCCGACAGATATCCTGCCACTCGGTGTAAAAACCCTGAGGTAAGCTTTCATCCCAAGAAAGATGCTCTCGGCAACCTGTCTGTATAGGCACCACCTTCTAACCGCACGAAGTTCTTAACAAAGTGACTCTCTCAATCCAGTTTTTCCTTTGACGCCTTCACAATCGGATCGGTGCAGGTTTCCACTTCCCAGAACTGTCGAAGAAGTTGATCGAGCCGCTCATCTAAAGGCCCCTTTGGGCAGATCAGTACCGACCGCTCAGCAGCCATGAGAACCTTGCCATTATCATTGCCATTGGACCTCCGCCTCCCCAAACAACCCAACCGACCCGAGTTTTTTGGATTGAGGGCAAACCAGGAGACATATGAATTTGCGCGACACAAAGCAGCTCGTAAAATAATCCAGCTCTAATTAGCCAATCAACTAGCTGCGGCTGGTGAAAATAAGGATCTGTTAGCTTTACATTGGCGGGAATTTTCCAAGAGCTGACGTCCAATGCAAAATTGTGCTGAAGGTCAGTGATGTTGGAGGCTACGATCGCAGTAACTTGCGCCGAGTAGTCAGAGCATTGGGATTGCAAGCTGACTTGCACAGAAAACCCATCGGTAGAAAGCCCTGCGTCACATATACCGGACACAGATACCGGAGACCTTATCTTCTGCAGCTGCAGCTGGTTCGCTAGCCTTGAGGTGACCAGATGCACCTGCGAACCAGAATCGAGCAGCGCTCGGCAGGGCAGTAGAACTCCGGAGCGGTTCCTGACCAAAATATTGGCAGTGGCTAGCAGCACCGCATCACCAAAACGATTCTTGGAGACAAGAGAATTGACGGGAGCAGACGCTCACCGAGAAACAGCGTCGCTAGATGCGGAAAAATCGGGAGAGGGGTGTTGGCCTTGAGCTGGCGATTGCAGCAAAATTCAGCAATCTATGATGCCTGCGTCCACAAGCACAGCAGCTTGACAAAGGTGCCCAGATCCAAGGCACTTACGGCATAAATCCAATCGCCTAACTTCGCCTAAACGATCCTCAGGCGACAAGCTTAAAAACCTCGGGCAGGAGTTTATTATGTGAGAATGGCCATCACAAATCATGCATGCGGAAGAGTTGGTAATCACAAATGCAGAGTTACCTGTATAAAAGGGTCTACGCCGTTCTACTGCAACCTTTGGTGCATATGATGTTGTGGGCAAATCCATGCTCTCCAAAGTCCGGCATCTCTGCTCAAGAAAACTTGCGATGGACTCCCAAGTTGGAATGGAATCCAAATCAGCTTCCATTTCCTTCCACATATACTGCGTGGCATCATCAACCTTCCGCAACAGCACTTGGATTATGATGCAGCTAGCAATCTGCTTCTTTGTGCCCATGTTTGCCAGGGCTCGCATATGTGAATTAAATTTGTCCGAAATCTCGCGAAGCCTCGTCGCCGATGCGGATTCTACAGCCCTCAGATTCATTATTTCATTAACATGAGCTTAAAAAAACAGTTCTCTATCGAGAACAGTGACCGATATTCAAGCCACTCCGCATAGCTAAAAGTGGGAAGTGGCAGTGGCTGCAAAGCCTGAAAGGTTCTGCCAAACGACGGATCGAAATTAGTGGCAGAAGCTGCGTTGATCAGCGTCGAACTTGCCGGCAACAACCTGGAGCGCCGCATAATCCCCTGATCCAGGATGAATCGTGCCTTCATCCATCCATCTCGGACAGCTCCTTGTGTGTGCTCTTGTGTGTGCCGGAACTGCACTTTGACTCAGGAATACTTTCCTTCTAGGAGTGGCACAATCGAAAAACGGATTTATTTTCGCAACAAAAACTTTAGTTTAGTTCATTTATTTATTGTCAGCTCACGACCCACTGTGCAGCTTCTATATAACGGAGTAAAATATGTATGAGCGATTGTAGCACCTCTGCCATCATTCTCGCCAACAACTCAGCTCCAGCCTGCTCTAACTTCGGCACAGTTAACGTCTTAAGAGGCGATACTCAAGACTTCGCACATAGCAGGGGGCTCTCAGCCCCTGGCGATCTGGAAACTATGTAGGCACATGCTCCGTAGGCTTCAATGCTGGCGTCACAAAATCCATGAATCTCCACGAGTGCTCCAGGCGTAAGCGCCAGGCGAGGAAATTCTGCACGTTGGGTGTGACTGAAGCTTCGGCAGATCTCCTGCCACTCGGTGTAAAAGCTCTGAGGTAAGCTTTCATCCCAAGAAAGATGCTCTTGGCACAGCTTCTGCTAGAATATTTTTGCTTTAGTAACAACTGGACCAAAAAGGTCCAGCGGATCGTATAACCGCGCTATTGATGATAGGACAGAACGTCGAGACGGCTTCGAAGTGGACTGAAGAGCAGAAAACGAAAGCAGCAGCTGATTAATGGAAGGACCCAAGCCAATCCTAAAGTTTTCGGGAAGTTGCTGCCGTCATCAAAAGTTAGATAAGACTCCCGATCCTCTTTAGGGACGCCGTCCAATACGCTAGGGATATTGAAGCACCATTTCCGCAGCAGAAATTCGCCGGTGGACAAAAGCGCTGAAATCTGCCCAAAAAAGCGAACAACCTCCTCCTTGGAGCTGCCACCAAAAATAATATCATGGACGTAACTATCTCGAAGCAAGATTTCGGATCCCACTGGAAAGTCTTCCACCTCGTCCTTAGCCAATTGGTGCATCGCTCGTCCAATTTATATGTTTGTAACTCTTTCAGAGGGGAAGCTCGCCACAGAATGCACTGCAAGAGCTGTCAGACGACGCCATCCTCACACAACGGTACATCTTACAAATGCTGACAGTTAGCGCTACCGGATGAAAATGAAACCTCAGCAGGATGTGAAAAAGCTTAGTTTGAATGACCGAACAGCGGAACCGTCGAACACCACTCTAAGTTTCATAGTGGTGCTGTCCTTCTTTAGCACGCAGTGATGTGGCAGAAAATGTTTGCAGTCTCGATGCAACTTCGGCGAAACCAGAGACATATGACCTAGGTTAAGAAACTCCTTTATAAAGGCCGAATACTGAATACTTTAATTGGCAACCTGTCTGTATAGGCACCACCTTCTAACCGCACGAAGTTCTTAACAAAGTGACTCTCGCAATCCAGTTTTTTCTTTGACGCCTTCACAATCGGATCGGTGCAGGTTTCCACTTCCCAGAACTGTCGAAGAAGTTGATCGAGCCGCTCATCTAAAGGCCCCTTTGGGCAGATCAGTACCGACCGCTCAGCAGCCATGAGAACCTTGCCATTATCATTGCCATTGGACCTCCGCCTCCCCAAACAACCCAACCGACCCGAGTTTTTTGGATTGAGGGCAAACCAGGAGACATATGAATTTGCGCAACATAAAGCAGCTCGTAAAATAATCCAGCTCTAATTAGCCAATCAACTAGCTGCGGCTGGTGAAAATAAGGATCTGTTAGCTTTACATTGGCGGGAATTTTCCAAGAGCTGACGTCCAATGCAAAATTGGGCTGAAGGTCAGTGATGTTGGAGGCTACGATCGCAGTAACTTGCGCCGAGTAGTCAGAGCATTGGGATTGCAAGCTGACTTGCACAGAAAACCCATCGGTAGAAAGCCCTGCGTCACATATACCGGACACAGATACCGGAGACCTTATCTTCTGCAGCTGCAGCTGGTTCGCCAGCCTTGAGGTGACCAGATGCACCTGCGAACCAGAATCGAGCAGCGCTCGGCAGGGCAGTAGAACTCCGGAGCGGTTCCTGACCAAAATATTGGCAGTGGCTAGCAGCACCACATCACCAAAACGATTCTTGGAGACAAGAGAATTGACGGGAGCAGACGCTCACCGAGAAACAGCGTCGCTAGATGCGGAAAAATCGGGAGAGGGGTGTTGGCCTTGAGCTGGCGATTGCAGCAAAATTCAGCAATCTATGATGCCTGCGTCCACAAGCACAGCAGCTTGACAAAGGTGCCCAGATCCAAGGCACTTACGGCATAAATCCAATCGCCTAACTTCGCCTAAACGATCCTCAGGCGACAAGCTTAAAAACCTCGGGCAGGAGTTTATTATGTGAGAATGGCCATCACAAATCATGCATGCGGAAGAGTTGGTAATCACAAATGCAGAGTTACCTGTATGAAATGGTCTACGCCGTTCTATTGCAAGCTTTGGTGCATATGATGTTGTGGGCAAATCCATGCTCTCCAAAGTCCGGCATCTCTGCTCAAGAAAACTTGCGATGGACTCCCAAGTTGGAATGGAATCCAAATCAGCTTCCATTTCCTTCCACATAGACTGCGTGGCATCATCAACTTTCTGCAACAGCACTTGGATTATGATGCAGCTAGCAATCTGCTTCGTTGTGCCCATGCTTGCCAAGGCTCGCATATGCGAATTAAATTTTTCCGAAATCTCGCGAAGCCTCGTCGCCGATGCGGATTCTACGGCTCTCAGATTCATTATTTCATTAACATGAGCTTGAAAAATGAGCCTGCGATTACTAAACCTTTTGTTTAGCAGCTCTAATGCGACATCATAATTTTTGTCCGTAAGCTTCAACGATCGAACAGTCTCCAAGGCAGATTTACGAAGGCAGGACCGTAACCGTTGAAGCTTCTCAACACGACTGATGAATGGGTTTGTGTCTACCATTGTCGAGAACAGTGACCGATATTCAAGCCACTCCGCATAGCTAAAAGTGGGAAGTGGCAGTGGCTGCAAAGCCTGAAAGGTTCTGCCAAACGACGGATCGAAATTGGTGGCAGAAGCTGCGTTGATCAGCGTCGAACTTGCCGGCAACAACCTGGAGCGCCGCATAATCCCCTGATCCAGGATGAATCGTGCCTTCATCCATCCATCTCGGACAGCTCCTTGTGTGTGCTCTTGAAATTTGCAACGATTCCCTCCAATTCGCTGGACCGCACATTTAACATTGCCTCCGGAAATGTCTCCACTGAATCGTGCCTTCCTCGCCGCATCGTTGAAGTTGACGCGCAGATTGCTCCTAAGTTCTGCAACATCCATCTCGGACAGCTCCTTGTGTGTGCTCTTGAAATTCGCAACGATTCTCTCCAATTCGCTGGACCGCACATTTAACATTGCCTCCGGAAATGTCTCCACGGAATCGTGCCTTACTCGCCGCATCGTTGAAATTTACGCGCAGAGCGCTCCTAAGTTCTGCAACATCCATCTCGGACAGCTCCTTGTGTGTGCTCTTGAAATCCGCAACGATTCCCTCTAATTCGCTGGGCCGCACATTTAACATTGCCTCCGGAACTGAACTTTGACTCAGGAATACTTTCCTTCCAGGAGAGGCACAATCGAAAAACGGATTATTTTACGGAGTAATATATGTATGAGCGATTGTAGCACTCTGCAAACAGCATATGTGTGTATCCTAATATTTCGCGCATAAATCACAAACCGAATAATGTTTTTTTTTAATTTGTTTATGTTTATATATTTTAAGCCGCGCAGCTAATATTTTCAACGGCACAATCACGTCTGGGTTCACCAAATTTTCAGGTACCGAGAGCTTTCGGGAGCTTTAAGTTTGTGTTCTAAATATTGGCTTTAATAAAACAAGCACTGTTTGATTTATAGATATTGATACAATGTATTTAATTGTGTTGGGGTTTCTACAAATGGTATATGTACATAAGTGACTGAATAGGGTTGACGACTGCATTAGAATAATGACGGGAGCGCGGCTCAACGCCTGATGCAGCGGAGCGATTGAGAGATCCCGCGAGAGAGCGAGACAAACGCTAGCGCATGACGGCAGATGCAGGTGGCCGATCGAATGCACGAGAGCGGGCGGCGAGAATAGAGCGAGAGACGCGAACATAAATATAAAAGAAAATGACGTCACGAATTCAATAAATTATTGCCGGCCAAACTTCTTACCGGCGGCTGCTTGACCCGACAGACAATTTGTGCAAGTATTTAAATATTAAAAATATTACGTCTATAGCACACAACCACCAGACAGTTGGAACAATATAAAGAAGTCATAGAACTTTTAATATATATATATATATAATATATACGATCTTATATATCGGTTGATAAAACTTATTGGGACGTATGGATTCAATACTTTGTCTTTTTTCAACACGACCCCCTCTATGGCACATAAGTATTGTCCATATGAGCTAGTATTTGGTAAAATACGTAATTTACCAATACAATTTAACAGCATAGATAGCATAGAAATAATATATAATATAGATAATTAGCTAAATAAAGTAAATAAAGATTAGAAGCAGCATATAAAAGAGCTAGGATAATGATAGAAGAGCATAAGAATAAAAATAACGAGTACTATATGATCAAAAAATTTGCTTTTGTTTCAACACGGCCCCCTCTATGGCACATAGTTATTGTCCATATGATGTAGTATTTGGTAAAACAAGTAATTTACCAATACAAATTAATAGCATAGATAGCATAGAAACATAGATAGCATAGAAATATAGATGATTTTGCTAAAGAAAGTAAATACAGATTAGAAGTAGCATATAAAAGAGCTAGAATAATGATAGAAGAGCATAAGAATAAAAACAACTATATGATCAGAAAGGCAACAATAGGTTGTATTTAACAATAATATTTAAATATATCTATAGGAGATTAAGTTTTATTAAGAAATGAAACAGATCATAAGTTAGATTACAAATATACTAGTCCGTATAAAGTAACGACAAAAACAAAAAATAGACAGTTCATAAGGATAGACTAAAACATTTTATTTCATAATCACATTAAGTATGGCCATACATGCATAATAACATATACATATATTTCTATATTTTATATATGTATATATATAATTATCTTTAATATATAAATAATTTAAATCAATTTAATTTTCTTTGTTGTTATTAATGATAATCTCACAAAAATAAAAATAAAAAAAACCCACAAAAAAAAAAATATTAAACAATTTTTTTTTTTATTTATAGATAATAAGACTTAAAAAACCTCCATGAAATTGGGTTATTTTTCAAAAGGAGGGAGATGTGGTGTATGCACATATGAGTTCTTATTACACAACATAAATATTGAGCGGCAACACTTTGTTAGCCGAATTCACAACACTTTGTTGTTATACCAATGATGTACACAGGGCACTTGCTTAGTGGCCAAACACATTTCAAGTGCATACGTAATATGATATGCACTTATTGCATTCACCACTTAGAGCCGAGTCAGCATGGTTTCCATGCTGACCACTTATATACATACATATGTGCATGCATAACTCTTTGCCCGTTTTACATACAGTAACTTTACTTATATATAAAATATATAAAACCTGAGTGTAAGAAAACAAGATGGAATTCGAATAAAGACACTGAACTCGAAAAGTCGTATCTTTTAATGCCACAGAATATTGTGGCATCATTAGCTTTGGAAAATAATTTTTCTTTACGTTTAACTGCTGTAGAGTGGCCTTTATTAAATCCATGCCCATGGTGAAATATACATCTTGATAAAATCACTAACCATACAGCATATTGACTAATCATTTCATACATCGAAAATGGACGCAAAAATTTCTTGCGACAGGCCCCAGCAGGCTACAGAGAGAATCTTACTCTCGTTCTTACGCTCTTTCTTACGCTCATATTCTCAAAAAAAATATTTGGTTCTTCAGTCGCTGAGAGGCCATTCATCAAGATGGTTGCTCCGCGGTAAAATTCGTCTGTATATGTATGCGTGCTCACATATTCACATACACGTTTGGTTTTGTTTTGAAGCCATCTAAAATTTTTGATTTTTGTAACTTTTCAGACTTGGTACCCTAGGAAAATTGGGGTATGTATGGGGGGAGAGGTGGTGCCTACGCGCAAATTCGTCTGCTATGCAGTTGGCAGTGATGTCCCTATGACCACGGACCCAGATGAGGCTTATGTCATACTGATTTTCGTGGAGAGATGATCTGCAGTCTGCGACCGTTTTGGAGTTGCTGGTCGAGCTGATCGATTTGATAGCCGTTTGGCTTCACTGTATCTATTGACTCCTCTTAGTGTGAAGCTATGTATGTGTTGATATTCTAGTGCTTCCTTTATAGCTATCACTTCAACTTGAAAGCTGAATGCTTTTGATAAGCATGCTATGAATTAGAGATTTGGGTGGGGTTAAGAGTTTATTTCATGAGGAGTGCCGTTTGGAGATTTTCTAACTCTGTAACACTGGAACCGTTATATGGTTGTATTTGGTTTGGTTCTTGGACATGCTTTTCTGAGGGCATTGTTGCAAGCGTGAGTGAATTCTTGTATGCTTAGGTACTTGGTTAGGTACTTGCTTAGGTAAAATTCAGGCTCTTATTTTACCTTAGGTGTTAGTTACTAGTAGCTTGTACTCCTTAGTCGCTAGACCAGAAACCTTTCCTTCTGCTATCTATGGTTCCTGGGCTAGGACTATATTGGCTCCATCCTCAGCCAGATGGAGCAGCAGTACAGTTAAGGCTGCCTTACAATGGTGGAAGTTTATCTGCAGAATCCACCACCATCGTCCATCGATGACTCGACTCGCAGCCTACCTTGCAGCAGCGATGCATCCGTGCTGTAGCCCTCGATCTCTGAGGCCTCTAACACTGAGGCCAGTTCCTCCAGTTCTATTAGGCAGAATAGGGAGAATCCCATAAGAGTGGCTCAAATCGCGAATCGTCTTCATACCCAAAACGGGCAAGCCATCACATACGACTTCAAAATATTTCAGACGTATCAGTCTCTCCTTCTTCCTCCTTAAGACGCTAGAAAGAGTCATATGTGTATATTTAGAATCAACTCTTAACCCCACCCAAAACTCTGATGCATAGCATTCTTATAAAAAGGGTAAATACTTCGAGACTTCCCTCCACGTGCTCAGATCAAATATAGGAAGACTTTTTTCAGAAGGAATACGCCCTGGTAGCCTTTCTTGACATAGCAGGAGCCTTCAAAAACATTCTCCCGAATACCATAACCAGCACTGTGAGGACTCTTGGGGTAGATGATCACCTGGTGGGACTCATTGATCAGTTGCAAACCTGCAGAACAGTGACGTCTTTACTAGGCACATCTTCCCTAACAGGGGCCGTCAGCAGAGGCACGCCGCAGGCGGAGTCCTTTCTCCTCTCCTCTGAAACATAGCTGTTAACTCGATCCTATGCAAGATAGAAGAGGGAGGCTTCAGGATAGTGGCTTACGCGGAATACGTCGCGATCCTGTTCACAGGCAAATACCCACAGGCGCTCTGTGATCTAATGAGCGCAACATTGCAAACCCTAGAATAATGGACAAGCAGTTATGGCGTGGGAGTTAATGCGCAGAAAACAGTGTTAGCCCTCGTCGCCCCAAGGCGACAATAAGGCCCAAATAACCGAAGGCTCTCCTTCACAATAGTGATAAATACCTAGGGCTATTTCTCGATAGGAAGCTAAATTAGAATTCCAACATTGAAGAAAGCTGATATGGTGACCAGCACTCAAAAAGTAAAATGCCATTAAGAAGCTACAAAAAATGCAGCGAGCAGCAGCCCTATGTATCAGCGGAGCCCTACGATCCACCTCAAATGAAGCTGTAAATGCCATACTCAACTTTCCAAACCCAGGACTAGCTGCTTTTGAACAAGCAAAATTAGCGGCTATCAGGCTAAGGCAATGAACCCAGCAATGGAGCCACCTCAATAGGGGTCACTCCACCATTCTACTAAACGACCCCGTTATTCCCAGCAGTAAAGACTACTGTACTCACTGGGAGTATCAACAAACACCTATCCAGACCCTCATTCCAGATGGAGAGGAGTAGGAGGACCAAAATCCAAGACCCAGAGAACGCACTTAGCTTCTATACTGATGGCTCCTAACTAAACAATAAAACAGGGGGAGCAATATACTCCGAACAACTAGGCATTAAAGCCGCCTTTACACTACTCAAACACTGCAGCGTTTTTCAAGCTGAAGTGATAGCTATAAGGGAAGCACTAAAATATCTAAACATACATAACTCCACACTAAGAGGCAATATATACAGTCATAGCCAAGCGGCTATCAAATCGATCAGCTCGATCACCAGCAACTCTAAAACGCTCTCAGACTGCAGATGCAGGAACGAAGAAGAGGCATCTTCTATGCCACTGCTTAGCCCTGCAGTCTCTCAGACTTCAAACCTGGGCGACAGGTTCCTCAACATCATCTCAATGATGTCAGAAAAAGATACGAATAGGATAGAAAGATTCACCAAAGCCTCGGGGTGGGGAAACTGCTAGACCATAAGACCTTCCGCCGCGAATTAAGGGTGTTTAGATTCGGCCCACGGTAACACAAGGGATCGAGTGCGGTCGAAATGTCGCCGCCTCCTCAGGAGGTGACAGTAACAGCTTACATTATTAGATATATTAGACCGTGAATAGTCGGCCGATTCTTTTGAAATGTGGCAGATCGGATAAGTTTGCCCAAAATGGAATCCATAGAATGTCGCATCCTTCCATTTAAAAAAATAACAAAGTTATGCATTCCTGATAAATCTGTTATATGACAGCTATAGGATATAGATGACCGATCCTGGCCGTTCCAACTTAAATACTGCCTGTAAAGGAAAGAAGGATTTATACAACGTTTCAAGTCACTAGCTTTAAAATGGGAGACTGGTTTGCGAAGAAACAAAGAGACAGACGGACAGATGGACATGCTTGTATCGACTCAGGAGGTGATCCTAATCCTGATATACTCGACAAGAATTACATACTTTACAGGGTCGACGATGTCTCCTTCACTGCAGTGCACACTTTTGACTTAAATTATAATACCCTCTGATAGGCTATAAATATATATCTCGTAATGCACTATTTCTGTTTGAAAACGAACCCGTTACCCGTAAGATTTACAGGCAGACATTTCGGTCATTGATCTATAAGGCTTCAGTTTTTTGCGCAAAATATTTTGGAATGAGTAGAAAGTTTTATAGAAGAATAACGGAAAATGAGAAACGAATTTCAGCTGTTGTTGGAAGAGTTTGTTTGCCTAGTATGTTTAGCTTGATTTGGTTTTAATTATCAATTAAAATGTGTTGTTACAGCACAACAACGGCGGTAAATGGAATTTATGTAATGCAGTGTTTAGTGTGAATTTCTGAGTCTTCTCATTAGACATGGGACACGGAAAAACTAAGCTCGACAGCAAATTTTTGTAACGATAAGCTTGAGAGGTCAATCGATCCAAAAATCTTTTAAGACACAAGATACAGTCATTGCTGGGGCCATGCTGTCCTTTCATGCGTTTTCCATACTTTTTCGTGGCTCGTGTCCTCATTAGTATTTGGCACCCCGGCAACCTATTGCGGTAAACTTGGGGATGGGTGGTGGTCAGGTGGACACCATCATGTCGGCACCTTCTGTCGGGGCTTATAATTCTTTTTCATGCCGGTTTTCTCGTGCTACAGCTGGCGTTCTTCGCACTCCCGTGGAATCACGGGAGTGATTAGGCCATCTGGCCTCCGATCAGGATGGGAGTGATTACACCCGATTTATGAATTACAAGATAATATCTCTTTGTTCTAATCTAATTAATTTATTTTATCCTTTTAGGTCTCTTATTGAGGAAAAGTGTTCCTCGCCACGTTATAACCCCTTTCAACGTAAAAAAAAATAAATAATAATAATAATTACAAGAACAGAAAACTTAAAAAAAATGAACTGTTCAGTTACCGAGCGTTTTCGGGAGCTTTAAATTTGTGTTCTAAATATTATATATATAACAATATAAAACAAGCACAGTTCGATTTATAGATATTGATACAATTTATTTAATTGTTTTTGGGTTTCTACAAATGATATATGTACATATGTGACTGAATAGGGTTGACGACCGAATTAGAATATGACGCGGGAGCGCGGCTCAACGCCTGATGCAGCGGAGCGATCGAGAGATCCCGCGAGAGAGCGAGACAAACGCTAGCGCATGGCGGCAGATGCAGGTGGCCGATTGAATGCCCGAGAGCGGGCGATGAGAATAGAGCGAGAGACGCGTACATATATATAAAAGAAAATGACGACACGAATTAGATAAATTATTGTTGGCCAAACCTCTTTCCGGCGGATGCTTGACCCGACATGTACAATAAAATAAGATAAATAAAATAAATACAATAAAATTAAATAACAATTTCGAAAGCTAAAACAAACATTAAAAAAACAATAAAGGAAAATTTACAACAAAAAAAAGAAAATTATTTTTAGTTTTTCAGGCTTGCTTAAGGTAGCACACCTTTGAGAGCCATCGAGGAGGAGGCCGCTATTTTTGTTTATTAATTTAACTTTAATTATAAATTTTGTTAATTGAAGTGCTACCATATAATAAGATCGTCATCAGTGTTAATTTGTAAAATTAAAATTGTAAAATTACATTCTTTATTGCTAATCGTCTTTGTGGCCTCGATTCAATGAATATGAATAACCATTCTGCAAGGGTATGAATGGTTATTCATATTTCCGTTGCCTACTTTAAAGCGCAAACATGTTCAGATTTATATTTTGTTTTACTTTTAAAATTATAGGTGTGTCAAGTTGTTTGACAAGGTTACGTGTGTTTATAAACGCTGACAAATATATGTCGGATTAAATTAATCAATTATATGGATTTAACAAATTAACAACATACAAGAAAGGAAAGCTAACTTCGGGCGGAGCCGAAGTTGATATACCCTTGCAGTTGAGTGGCAGTCCACTAGGTGGCGCCACGCATCTTATATTTTTAGTCAACGTGTAACTTTCATGTTATTATATCGATGTTGTTCTTTATAATTTTTCTTTATTATCGAGCTTACACTTATATCTAATTTAATACATGTTTTGGTGCGTTGCTTGTACTTCAACCAGATTACCAACTCCATCATTGATGGGGTTGCCACTATTTTGTGTTGCCACAGCAATCCCCTCTCCAGTGACCATATTGGGCGATTCGGGCCATTCGTTGATTTGTGATCTTCTTTGTCGGCAGTCCTTGCAATGAAGGCTGGCTTGAGGCGCTCTGTTGATACTGCTACTTCTCTTCCGTCAACTTTGATAACAAAAACACGATCGGAGGGGCGTCTCAATATTTCTTAAGGTCCCGTATACGGTGGTTCCAACGGTTACCCTTTGCATCTGTCCGAAGCATGACATGACGCAGTCGATCCTATGTTTGAGCACGAAAATACGTTTGTTGCTGCTTAAGTGATGCGCCGTGACAATGGGTCAAACCACACGTACATTTTTTTTTTTTTTTTTTTACGCTTGGTTTTATTTATTCGATCATCTCTTTATGAGTCTAACAATAAGGTTGAAAATCTTAAAATAAAACATTATTTAACTGAATAGAGGCACATGTTCCTAATAATAATTAGCGCTGGATTTGAGGTTCCTTGCGGCGAAGACGAGAACTGCTGGAAACTCGCGTGAGGGCTCTCGCGAGATGATTTGGATGTACTGATAGCCTGTTGTAGTACTTTGTTGTGCTATCTCTTCTCTGACGAGTGATATGTTAAGGTCCCTGTGAATGATTACATTCCGAACGTACCACGGTGCCCCGGTGATGTTTCTGAGAATTTTTGTGTTCTCTTGGCTTCGATGTGGCTACGCCAGGTAAGTCGTCTATCGAGGTGTACGCCAAGATATGTTACTTCATTTGCTATCGGAACCACTGTGTTGTTTAGAGTAAGTGGAGGGCAGTCTTGCCTGTTAAGTGTGAACGTTACGTGTTTGCATTTTAGTTCGTTAACTTTGATTCACCAGTCGGATAGACATTTCTCCACTGCCACCAGGTGTTTAGCAAGTTGCGCCGTTGCTTGCTTGGGGCATCTGGAGCGGCTTAGTATCGCTGTGTCATCAGCAAAAGAGGATGTGGTTAGTAGCATGCTCGTTGGGATGTCCGCAGTGTAGATAAGGTAGAGTGTTGGCCCTAACACGCTGCCTTGAGGAACTCCGGCTCTGATGGTGTAATCATTGGACATGGCAGCATTACATCTTACTGAGAATTTTCTGTTGTAAAGGTATGACTTCAGAAGTATGTGAGTGTTGATTGGAAGCATTTATAATTAATTTTTATATATCGGGATGAATTATAAAGGTTTCCTATTGGACTTAATACCAATTACAATCTGATTTTACAAATTCAATTTTCTTATAACTGTGGCTTTTATCGGTGACAGCGACGCTAGCAGCATAAATTGACATTGGTTGAATAATTTTGATTAATTTTGATTTCTGAATTTGAAACAGAGGGGTTTGATGTTTATGTCCACTGTCGTCAATAAAGACGAGTGGATAGTTTAGTATATTAGTATACTATGTATAGAAGGTCTATCTTCTGCCTCCAATGTATATACTGTACACAAAAGAATAAAGGGTGTATGCAAATTTTGTAGGAAGTAACTTTAAAACTGACAAACTCGGTTGCTCATAAACAGACAGATGGCTTACTGAAATCAGTATATCATACAATGTAAGAAAATCCGGAAGGTATAAAAATATTCTGAGTTCTTTGTGCTTATGTTTTGGTGTTCTGGGTTTATTCCTATCGGCATTCCCATTGCGTTATTTAATATATTTTCTGGCACTGACGGCTTTGCAATACGAGATGTGCATTGCGGCCTTGAGTTAATTGGGTATTCCCTACTAATAACTCTAATTTAATTTAATGTGACAAAATTAACTCATTTATTAAAATCATTTTGCCCAAAATTCTACCATTTCACGTTTTAAGTTTTTAATGCACTATAGCAAAAATTTCCCAAAATTTTTCCCACATAAAAAATTTTATTGGCTCTATTTTCAATTTTATCATTTTCTTTTTTTGTTTTTCAACATTTCTTTTGTTATTTATTATTTATTAGTTTGATACTTATCGGTTATTGCCAGTAAATGGCCTTGGTCCTTAAATTCGAGTACGCGTTTCGAATTTCCAACACTGCCACTGTGCATCAAAACGAAACAGGCTAGAAAAGGCATAACTAAATAACTTCGGCTTCTTGGTTACATTTTGCAGTTTATGAATTAAATTATTTATGTAAAAGGATCGGGTAATGTAGCTGCTGATGCACTTTCGAGACTATGTGTATTCAATATGCTACGGCAAGCGAGGAAATCTGATCGAAACCTAAGTTTCTCATTCTTTCACAACCTGTCGAGTCACTTCGTTAGATCAATGCTGCAGATAATAAAGAAAAATTGTAAATGAGGAAAAACATCATAGAGTGGTGAAAGACCCCCCTGCATGCCCAAAAACTCCGAGAAAATCACAGTTTGTATGTTCCAATGACAGATTCAACCACGTTTATCTGGTCATTGATATCATCAAAAATTTCCGTGCTATCTCTCCATGAGAAGACATTATTCCCTAGTCTTACGCTTATCTTTTTACAAAATTACGGCCGAATCAGGGTCTAAAGCTTTTGGTAACAGTTGGTCGCACAGTTTGAAACACTCACACATAAGTCGACTTTGACTAACCCTATCATTAGATAACCTAGAACAACAAAAAAAATCAAAGTACATCCATCAATTAAATCAACATATTATATAAAATCACAAAAAAGTCAAGATACTCTTACTTTTTTATGATAGTAGATATCCGGGTGATATATGATATTCGAATATCTTCTCTTTAACCCACACCCTTCTTTGCTTAAAGTTTTTTAATTAAACTAACATATAAAAGTATATGAAAATTTAAAAAAATAATTGTATTGCATACTTTTGTAAGTTTTTGAAGTTTTCAATCGAAAAAACAATCAAAAAATTCTAGTCTAGATATGGTACAATATGACTGAATTTCGTTTTGCAGATAAAAATTACCATCGGAACAGTTTCACTTAAAAAAAAAGTTCATTGAAATGACAGCTTTATCAACTCGGCTGTTGTTACTGATCAAAAATATTAGTACTTTAGAGCGTTGAAGAGGATTCCCTCTCAGAGTTACATACATTAAAACGTATAAAATATACCACTGTACTCCTCGGTATTTATTTTGCAGTTTAATATACCTCAGTTAATATCGAACCTTCTTCAATACCCCAGCATCAACATTAAAATGCGTAGTAATAAAATACCTAATATTGAGGAATTTTACTAAAATATACTATAGGTAGATTCACCTTTCGGTAACATCGATACTTGGAATCTGTTGGTTATTCTCCATGAATGAAATGTTGTATTTATTATTTTGAAATAAAATGTAATACTTTATATGAATTATTACTCAAAATGAAGTAATCAATTACATATATTTTCCAGTGCGTATAGTTCTACTCACTTGAGGATATACATATATATACCGCGTCACATCTGGGGTGCCTCAAGGTAGCCATCTTCGACCCTTACTTTTTACTTTGTTTATTAATGACTTGCCCCTTGCCTTAACTGACTCACTAGTACTTATGTACGCTGACGATGTTAAGCTTTGTCTTCAATATAGATCTACTAGCGCCCAATCTAGACTTCAATACGATTTGGATAAATTCCAAAATTGGTGCTTAGCAAATGACCTAAAGCTTAATGGTTCGAAATGTAAACTCATGTCATTTTATCGATCTAGCCCTCACCAGGCTACGTACTTTCTCTATGGGATCGCCTTAGAACGTTTAACTCAGGTTAACGATCTGGGAATTCTATTAGATTTGAAACTTAAATTTACCGACCATATATCCACAATGGTTAATAAAGCTATGGGTGTGCTTAGTTTTATTAAAAGATTGTCAAAAGAATTCAACGACCCATACATTACAAAAACTTTATACACATCATTGGTCCGTCCGATTCTTGAGTATGGATCGTGTGTCTGGAGTCCACAATACGGAGTGCACCAAGATCACATAGAATACGTACACAAAAACGTTCTTATTTTCGCACTTAGGGGATTAAATTGGGATGCAAGCCTTCACCTTCCCTCCTATCATAGTAGACTTTTATTAATCATCTTACCACCATTAACAAACCTTAGAACGATGCTGGGTGTCATGTTTCTATTTAATCTTATTAATGGTAATGTAGACAGCCAGCATTTATTAACACGCTAAAATTTCAACGTTCCTAGTAGAAGGACTAGAAACTTTCGTCCTCTACTCCTTAGCCATTGTAGCTCGACATATGCCCAACACGATCCGTTAAGGGTATTATGTTCGGACTACAATGGTCTCTACCACGTTGTGTCCCTTTGCTCTACTAACAATCATAAATCCTTAATACTAAATGCCTTATCTTTGCAACACTCTTCCTCGTGATTTCATACTCCTATTCCTCTCTTTTACTCTCTCGGATCTATCCCCGCGATTCGTACGTTATGCGGCAGCGTCCCTCGGTCGGTTGGACGGGAGGTGGGCTGTACGTATGCAGTGGGAACCGCGCGATACGCTGTCGCATAGACTCACTAGTGCTCGTAAACCCACATGAAATTTCGACTCCTGCAAGTATCGGAAGTAACTTTGAACACGTGTAGAGTGCTTAGTCACGATACAGAGCATTAGCTGGTTGGTCGTTTCCGATTCGCCAGGACGAAACGGATACCCCTACCCTAGAGGTTAAATGAAAAAAAACGGATTTATCTATTATATACTTGGGCTATCAAATAGGCTTTTTGGATGTTTTGCATTTTTTCTTTGTACTTGTGCTCTTGAACTATTTAGACAATTTTCATATATGAATTTTCAAATATGAGGTAGAGACCATTACGGTTAATCCGACCGCATTCATTATTACTCCTATCTGTAGTTCTCGTGTAAAATCAAAGGCACTTATATACCAGTTCCATTAAAAACCATATAGATTTTGCAGCCTCTTTTTCGTCTGCACCTCTTGACATTATATCTGCCGGGATCTGTTTAGTTGGTACATGCAGCCATATGCTATCATCTGACTTTTTCTCAATTTCAACAAATCTATTTGGTACGAGCATTGACAACGCAGATGCATGTGAACGAATCCAATGAACTTTTAAATCTGTCCAATGTGCACATCGTTTGATTGGTACTTTGACAAGAGGCTTGATCTTGCAGCAGAGATCTGAGAGATGGTTAGTGGCACATAATTCAATATCACACGTATTTTGCGTGTTTGTCTTGAAATGCTAGATTTTCGACTTAGCAGTTCACAACATGTATACGTTCTGAAGATTTGCAATGAACGCAGCCGTCAGAAAAAGCATGAATTTGTGACATCTGCCCGGTAATCAAAAATCTCGGTATTCTCTAACTGTGACAATGGAATCTGTATTTTGTTCCACGCTGCTTTAAAGTGCTGTGGAATTGACATATCGTTGACGAAAAAGTCAGGCCCAATGACCGAATAAAGGTCAATCTGTTCGGGTCATATCTTACAATTCGGTTAGGGATGAAGGCCTATCTAAGCCTCATCCGATCTGTGAGATCAGTTGGTAGCTGCTTGGAATAGGTATTTAAGTGGCCTGGGCCAAATTGTAAAGTGATTCTGTCTTATCCGCCATGTTCATGAACATGGCTTTCTCCCTATTGGGAATCGCTTTTGATCAGTGACCAGACCGCTAGAAGGCGGTCAGCTTTGTTCCCAACAATCCCTTACGACTTGTGAAAGCTTACCTGAAGCTCGGGGACATGTCTCACCAGTGACCACCCATAACACTTCCTGGCATCCACAAATCAACGCATTCGTCAACGACTGAATACATCTTTCGCAAACACATTCAACCTATCATCCCTATCGTTTGTGGAGAGCGCGTGACTAAAGTTAAAGTTCGCCTATTTACCCTCTTATTTCACGATAGAGCCACTTATTCTACACTAATGGCAGACATTTCTAGAGCTTGTAGCTTACGGCTCAAGACTGCATTGCTTCGCCTGCTGCCACTGTACCACATGTAGAACTTATACAACATTTGTACTATTTGTATAAAAATAAGCACAAATAGGCTAATCTCAAGTTGAAATATAATCGCTTGGGAATTCCTCAGACTATACATATGAGTGCTCACTGCTTGATAACATAGCCTTCCGCTTACCAATAGCTTAAGTGAGTATAAACACATATACATACATAAGTAATACAGTCTCTCCGCTGCTGTCTTTACTGGCAGCGTAGCTGCGAGACTCTTATGAAATATAGAATGAGATAATTCATTATCAAACTAACCTCCAATGAATAAAGACAAATACAACTATCCATTTTGGGAAAAGAGTTTTTATATTTTTATAATTTTTCATTGAAATTTGTCTCGTTTTATTCAGTCTTAACGAGACAACATTTCTATATGCTATAAATGACAGACATTCTTGTAAGTTGTAAAAAAATCTAAAATGTCACTTTCTTATGTAAAAATTTGGTTCTTTTGTGTTAAAAAAATGAAAGTTATATTTTTTTTCCAAAAGCTACATCCCCTAACTATTGAAAAACTCATAATAAAACTGAATTTTCGGTTCATCGGTTCATTAAAAAGCGTGCATGAATTTTTAAGCGCAAACAAAAGCCAAAAAATGTTTTTTTTTAACAATAACTTCAGATTTTGAGGGTGTTTTACCAATAGTGGTAAAACACGGTTTTGTGTTATTCTCGACCTGATTAATAATTCCTACTATGTCACTTTAAAAGTGCAGAATCACTGCAAGCAGTTACACTATACTGTATCTACAACTGATTGTATCTGTACTGTATACTGTTAGATACTGTTTCTGTTTATTATTTAAACAACAAACGCCACCACCCTGGGCAATCGCGCAAAAATTACAAGAAGATCTTGACTTTCGTGCATCAAGTAACTAATATAAAAGCCAATAACTTGAGCTCACTCAGCAATAAAAATAATAAATATCTTCCGAAGCAGCTACCGAAAACAACCAAGAAATGCCCAAAGAATTTTCCGGGACCTCTGGAAAGTCCCTACTGCCAATTGGAATATATCTGCAGACATCTGCAGCTGAGACAACAATTGTGGGGGGTAGGCCGCCTTTTAGGTCAGAGAGGGGGCATCAGCGTGCCAACCGGCAACGACCAGCTGATGCAGCCAAGTATAACACACACAAATCAAAAAAATTTAAAATTAAAAATTATACTTAATATTTCACATATATTTCCCATATGTATTCATGAAATACAACAACATAAGCGAATTTGAAGAAAATTTTAATATCAATGATTTAACCACAAATAATTGGTATATAATCGGTATAGTCGGGTTATAATCGACTTCACTCCAAATGTAATTAATGTGGACTCCAAATGTGGACTCCACTCCAAATGTAAATAATAAAATAAATTAAATCTCAATTTAATCACACATCCCAAATCACACAATCATAGCCCCAAAATCTACATACCGAAACTATCGGATAATTTGTTATTTTAGTTGAATTAAGCCCCAATTATTTTAATTAAGAACGACTAGGAGTAAGGGCTAGATTAAGTAAAAAGTTAGGAACAGAAGAGACCATGATTTATAATGTAATTAACTAATTGATTATGGAAATGAAGACTTTTGAAATGAAGTAAAACTACACTTTTATGGGAATCTAAGCTGAACGATTTCGCTGTATATGGGTAAGAGCAGCAATAGTTCGTTGTTAAGCCTTTACATGTAGGGCGGGGCAAGCAGAATAAATACACCACCTCAGTTCTTCAATAGCAAAGTTTTCTGCCTGCAATTCATATCATTCCAATTGACTGTATGCGTTTTAAGCCTTACCAACTCTGTCTACCAGTTTTTATTGTGTGGCTTTTGAGCTAGGCTATTCCCGTGGGCAGAATATGCATCCAGTCGGTATCCACTTCGCCGTGTTCTTCAAAGAATAAAATGGCGCCCAACGTGGGGCGAGCAAGCAACAAGCAAAATTCCAAATACAAGAAAACCTTGCCTATTCTCTCACGAGCTGTCCTTCAACCCTAACAGTCATCCTTCCATAGTAGTATCGTTAGTTTCAGAAAGCCTTTCTTGATGCTTCTAGGGTTGCTGTGTTTTGGAAAAATCTTCAGAACCAGACCTAGGAATAAGTTGAAGGATTAGGAAATATGTATCTATATGTAATATAGTTGTATACATATAATATGTATCTAAAAACATCCTTTCTATATATTTAAAATAGTAATAGAGACTGGAGACTGTATTGGCTGGAATATTTCAGCAATAACTCTATCTTATACACTTAAACAATAATTCATCAAACCATAAATTCGTCAATACGTCATTATCGAATATTTTGGCTTCAATTTTGCCCCATTTAAATTTTTCAGGAAATTGCCTTAAAGATATTGAGAATAATTTAACGCAATGAGCTCATCTGGTTGGATTATATTCATTTTAGATATGAAAATACAGACATCGATAGAGCATAGGATAAGACCCACTACAAAATTCAGGCTTCCGAAATTCAAATAGTGAAAATAAAATAATTTTAATCAAACTTCTATCGTTTTTGATATTATATATTGAGAACGAAATAATGTCAGTCAGACGTCATCCTGAAAAAAGCTCAAGATTAGCCGTTGAGTCCGTGAAATGCTTCATTATGCAATGATTCCAACGCAGAGATCAAATTCTTCGTGTAACTGACTGGTTACTACAAAATGAAACGTGTTCAAATTATAGCCAACCCTGCTCATCTCCTCAAGTCAATAATGCGCGAGGAGCCCATGATACTAACTTAGAAGTTCCGAGGGTTCAAAATGGCTCCTGGAACTCGTCCGAATACGAAACCTAACGCAAGGTCAATCTCCACCACATCCAATAATCGACCGAGTACATGCTCGCAAGTTCTGCATTCACTTCGTGCAGGAGGTTTGCAATGAGCGCTAGCATTTCAGAAGGGGATTTAGGATCTCATAGAAAATGCTTTAGAAGCTTATCAAACACAACTTTCATCAATATTATAAAAAAAAATAATACTGGCAATGCAAACCCTTGATACTAACTTAGAAGTTCCGAGAAACGAAGTCTACTGCTCGAAATCCTCCCAAAGATCGGAAAATTTTCAAGCAGACAACCAATCCGAGAACGGATGCCCGACTGTATACTCGGACGAAGAGGAGAATAAAACAGATGATAGCATAACAATCCCTCATAACCCATAGCATGCTATCACGGCTGCGCCCACGGAAGAAAGAGAAAGAGGAATAATCGTAAAACGTAACGGTCCCGGGCGGGACGTCGCGGCCACGCACAAATGACTTAGGAAAGAGCGGGGACGACGAGGAAAAAAGCGGCCCACGACAGCGCAGCTGTGTTTAGAAAATGCAGAAACAAAGAAATGCATTTGGAAAGCCCAAAGGGGGGAGCGCGGAGGTATCTGGACAAAGTTCGATGTCCGCCATAATAACAATATGAATCGGTGGACCAACCGGGGCAAAGGGGGCAACAAAGAGATCCCACCAATGGCAATGCGACGGGAATTGGAGAAAGGATTAACGGTTAGAACAGAGAAACGAAGGATTAACGGCTGGAAGCGAGATTTGCAAGGATTAACGAGCGCCTCAGGCGCCATATAAAAGGGGTCCCTGGAGCGAATCGAGGCCGAGACTTCTAGGGAAGCTTGAAGATTTGAGTGAAAGACCCCCGTAGGTATATCTAACATTCAAGCGAGAAAATTTCCTTGGAGGAATTAGGAGTATAGGCTGAGTCTCAAGTGCGGGACTTAGAGCGAGTGCGCAAGGATATGTGATCCGTGGCTTAAAGACCCCCTCTGGGTCAGTCCGGCGGCGAAGGATAAGACAGGGAGTAAGTGAGAAAAAGATCTAGGAGGCACAGCGGATCTGAAACGCAAGGGTAAATCGAGTCGGGTTGGCTTCCCGGATACGACAGGTATTCTGGTGTCTTAGCAATAGCGACGGATCGGTCTGGCGTACGCCTTATCGATTCCTGACCATTACGACGAAGTGTGATCCTGTAAAGCGAGGGGTATCCAGCTTGGGAATTCAAGCCCAACAATAATACCAAACAGGGACATCCCGGTCAATTCAAGAGACTCCTGATTCAGGCGCTGGGGCGTACGCACAGCGTATCACATACAGTTAAAGGAGACGCGACGCCAAACCTTTGGTCAGCCCTGGAGCGTAGGCACGCAGGAGCTTGGAGACGAGTGGCGAACGCAACCGGGGGCGTGTCCTGTGGGGTAAGTACGCCCTCCGTGGCCTGGGAGGTGCCGAATGCCTGGGAGGTGAGCCTATTAGTCTGCAGTGACGACGACAGGAGCAGCGACGATGACACGGGCAACGACAGAAGAGCGACAACGGGAGCAGCGAAAACGGCAGGAGAGGGGCAGAATAGGCCCCGCAACTGGAGCAACTTGCTCCAGGCACCAAGACCACACGTCCTGCTGGGCGAAAGCTTTGAGGGTGCGGGTGTATTGGCACCAACGCGGAACGGTAACCAGGGAACGACGGGAGAACGAGCGGTCTATCGGCTTAGCCGAGCAGCCGGTGAGGTTCACCCTTTGTAAACATTATAAAGATAAAGGGGACATTTGTGGAAGGAAGACCCTGTGTTATTTCTGGGCGGGCAGTCACGTCGAATTCATAAATTCGGTGGAACGATCCATAGCCTCTGTGAGCCGGCCGCAGCATCTGTTGCGAGCAACAACCAGCAAAATCAGTTCGTTACATAATGAAGACCCTCATTCTCGACCCAAAATGGAGTGCACAGTTTCGAATAGGTCCATTATATCAATTTAGGCGTATGCCGTTTGGACTGTGCAACGCCCCTCAAACGATGTGTCATTTGATGGACTAAGTTATACCCAATCAGCTGAAATCGCACGTATTCGTCTACTTGGACGATCTTGTTGTAATGTCATCAAGCATCGACGAGCATTTAAAACATCTGTCAGAGGTATCGACTCGTTTTCGCCATGCAGCCCTCATAATTAATATTAAAAAGAGTCAGTTTTTCCTTCAGAAAGTCGAATTAGGTATTCGAATAGGTTATGTTGTGGTTGAGGGAACACTACAAGTGAAGGCCAGAGAAGGTCAGTGCCGTATCTTAGCCCCAAAATCCAACAGCACCTGAGGCGCTTTCTTGGTATGTGGGGCTGGTACCGTCGATTCATAGCCCAGTATTTGGGACTGATATACTTTGCAGAAAGACATTTAGATGAAACGAGTACGCACAAAAGGCTTTTGACGAAGCCAAGTCTAAGCTTTTGCCTTTCCTAATTAATCTTGACTGCGACAACCAATGTGATGCATTAATTATGCAACGAGCGTCCGATCACGTATGTGTCCCAAAAATTGAACGGAGTTCAACGTAACTATACAGTCACCGAACAAAGGATCATTGGTGTCACTGCTTGGCCGATCACGGGGAATGCCTTTATACAAACTCTAGTACTGGACAATAGTTGGAGTTCGGTTCGTTTGCACAATGGTTTAGTTCGTTTTATTCTGAAAGAATTACATAAGCTATTTTGCCGTTACAGTAACTTAGTCTCTAACATACCGCAGTTTTTCATCCCTCTCATTGTGATGGCGCAAATCGGTCTAATTGATCCGCCAAAATACTGTTTCCCTTATTACCCGATTTAGTGAGACCGAATAACGTAAGTTCAAATCCCTAAGCTACTGCTACATATAATACTGACTCCTAGCAGCTCTAAGTTTGAACTTGACTAACTTTTGATAGCCCGTTTTGATAATCCGTTCCGCGACATCCCCACTCCCGTGAAGCGACCCCATTCACCACGTCCAGGACAGCTAGCGCATTGGCGCTGAACGCCTCTTCCACGAAGCCTCGTTTCCACTCCCTTCGTGGTATGGCTGGATCACAGATGAACACCAAGTCCCCTCGACGAATATACTCGGAGTGCTTGCACCATCTCTGCCTGCGCCACGTGATCTAGGACACGTCGGCTCATGAAGTTTCTTATAGCGATTATGCAGGAATCGGAGGACAAATCGTGAGCCATCTCCAAGTGGATAGCTCTTGTGGTCAGGCACGTAAACATTGCCAACCACCTCTTCTCCGTGCGGCGTCCAACCGTCACAAATAATGGTCCAAAATAATCCAATCCGGTAAACTTAAAGGGCCATTCGTTGGCCTCCAGCCGGTCCTCTGGCAAGGGACCCATCTCTGGCTTAATTTTTAGTGCCCTTCGCAGCTTGCAAACGTTGCATTTGCTCACTACCCTTCGTAGCAGCCTCCGTAGGTTCGTAATTCAGAACTTCTGCCGGATCGCTCCGATGGTTGCCTCCGTGTTTTGGTGGCACATCCTCTCGTGGTGATACTGCACGACCATCTCCGCCAATGCCTACTCGTGATGCATAATATGCAGCTGCTGATCGCCACACCGTGCTCCTGCTTGACGGTGTCCATCAGTCTCGTGCCTAATACTGCTGCTTGAAGTACCAGTCGCGGGATCGACATAGTCCTCATCGAAGCGCATTTCGTCTTGGAGCTTATGAAATGCGCCCGCACGTCTCCGTTCTCGTACGTGGTAATAGGCCGCTGCTGCGAACGCCGACGGCTGGAGTCACACCTCGTCGTCTCTCCAAAGTAGTCCGGTCTCATATCGTCGCTTAGTCGTCTCCTCCAGGATACTCAGGGCCCATGCGTCGCCGCCATTTGCGACTGACGGCGCCAGCTCCACTCCGCCAGCTGCGACTGGCTGTGCCGGCTTTACTCCGAAATTCTCGATTTCAAAGTAATCGCTAACCATCTTCTCCAGTAGATTATCCTGGGGCACGGCTAGGAGGTACGAACTCCGGAGCGGTGAGCTCGCCTTTCCGTTCAATGGTACATACACCACCCATCCAAGTGCGGTGGCTGCAGCAAATGGTCCTCCAGTTCCATAGCTTCTTGTTCTGAGGGGTATTCCAAGATGCGCATGATCCAGTTCGATTAGGATCCTCGGCATCGCATTGTTGTACGGCTTCACATGTAGGCGCGCATTCGCCCACACTGCCTTTACATCATCCCGACGCAGTCTCTGCATCGAAAGGTTCAAATTGGCCACTCCGTACACGTTCTTATGCTTATGGCGCTTTGGCTTGCCCGCTGCACTGATCTGCAGGCTGGTGGTCAGCCTGCATGCTCTTTGGCAGATTTCCCACCAAACCACTGCACGTTCAGTTGGCGTCTCTCGCCATTCAGGTTCAGACTGCAGATGAGTTCGTCGTTGATGAGCGTGACAGACAGCGTCACGGGTAGAATCCGGAATAGCAGGTGGCATCCAATCGAATCAAGGCAGCTCAGGTTTCGATGCGTCAATTCCTGGCGGTCACACGTCGATCGCTCCTCCATTAGGGTTGGGTTCCCTAGGTGCTGGCTGCTGATCGTGGTTGACTGCAGGAACGCTGCCAGGTTGCTCACCTTCGTCGCGAATGGCACGATCCTTGCGATGTTGGCCTCCTGAATTGGCGCACGCTATCCAGTTAGCTACGGATGAGTAGCTCAGGACGTCCATACCGGAATCGAAGCTGCTCCGTAACTGCTTCTTCGTTGCTGGGATGGATGAGCAACGACTTCACTGTCTCGCGGGCCTCGCCCTTCAGGGTTTTCTCTAGCCTCTGGTTGTTTTCCAATTGTGTGCACTGGTAGGCTGCCGTTGTCTCCGTGAACGCGCACAGAAATATTGGCCATTCCTTTGGCTGACCCACGAAATCGGGAAGGTCAGGCAATCTACGTGGCATCCATCCAGGTATGCTCGCCGTCGCCACTCCATATGAAAGCGGCAATGGTGCAGATACCTCCAAATTGTGTGTCGGCTCCCGTGGCAGATAAACATATTCTAGTCCAGGCTGCGTCGTGGCGGTCACACAAAATGGCGGAGAATAGGCCACTGTTGTTGTTGGTGTGTGTGTCCGTGTGACAGGTTACCCGTTTGCACAATGGCCTCCGAACGTCGGCGCAAATTTCCACTAATTAGTGGTGGCAAATTTGTACTTAATTGTGCCGGGAACTGTAACGATGGCGTCACTCCATGCTCCTTTTGCAGATTGTCACTCATCTGCCTGGGTAAGTTCTCACTCAAATTTTTTTTTTTTCCATTGACAATGTGTTTTCCATAGACAAGCCACATTGTGAACTGAACAAAGCCGTTTCCGCAGTCAGTATCATCTTTGCCAAGTTCGTCACAGAAGTAATAAAAGCTAAAATGGCAAGCACATCCCAAAAAGGTAAGACCGCAGATTCACTGCGGAAATCGACAAATTGCGAAAGATCCTCTAAAAAGTATATTGTATATACTTAATATAAGTTAATATTAAATATTAAGTATAAGAAGTATATATATTGACGAAGGCTTACCATTCGAACATAATATGTTTAGTACTAAGGAAGCTATAAGCACAATGATCAAAAATTGTGAGCATGGCAAACTTAAAACTATCTTAACGTTTTTAATTGATATCGGTATTCTTTCTCCTCTCTTTATCTTAAAGCGAACGGACGTGATTTTGTGCGCACTGCCTTTTTACTAAATCCTTTATTTATTAACTTCAAACAATTCGGTGTTTATTTGTATTTATTTATATTCATAAAAACCAATTTTTACATTTCAAACATTTTGCGTGTGCAGTGGTATATTTGGAGGTAAAATAATAATTTTAATAATTTTATTCCAAACATAGCTCTGCTCTCCTTTTTTATCTTTCAGGGTGTTGCTTCTGTTTTCGCTCAGTAGAGAGTCTTATCTCTATTCTATGCGGTTTACTAACCTACACCACAAAAACCAACAAAACAAAAAATATTAATAAATAAATTAATCAATAATCATGGATTATAAACTTGTCTGTGCGTAAGCTTTCCTCATCCGAGCCTACCACCCACTGCCGGCTCTGTGGAAACGTTTTGCACGCTATGTGTGCCGGGCCTCTGTTTCGGATGCCATTTCACGTATGTTTGGTCTCCACTGTGCCGGTTGTCGGGCTGTTCAGGAGTGGATTCAAAGAAGTGATTAGCGGTTTTCGTAAAATCAATGACCAACTCTGTGCGATCGATATACAGTTAAGTAGTCTGCAAGTACTAAATGAGTCTCCAAAGCGTATGTGCTTGATATGCTTGTGGCAAATAATCTTTAGCCTACTCAGCCGACAATAACGCTACCGCTTATATCCATTTTGTTTTTCGGCTTGCCCCTGATACTTCTGAGATCGATATCTCGGCTTACATTAAACCCAAAATAAAAGCCGAAATAAAGGTGGTGGATATTACAAATTTAAATACTCATACAACAGGCACACGTCATCTTTCAAAAAAAGTGTCCCGTGCCGATGCTCAAGACGATTTGTTCGCCAGCTTTCGGCCAAAGAACATTTTCGTCCAAGAACATTTGCCAAGTACGGTGAAGAAACAAACTAACAAACCTCCTAAGAACTGACCAACCTACGGCACCAACTTCCTCAACTTCAAAAAACTAATATCTTAGTTTAGATACTAAATTTAGTTATACTAATATCTAGCATGCAAATATTCACCTCCCCTCTTATCATATTATACTTTTATTAATGTACTTACCATCCTTAACAAACCATACAACGATGATTGGTATAATGTTCCTAAATAATCTTATTTATGGTAATGAAAACATCCAGCGTTTACTAACACGCTGAAAAAACATACCGTTTCCTATCAGAATTTTAGAGAGTTACGTAGTAATCTTCCCAAACTGTATTCTGATAGTTCTTCCTTTGCATCTCACATTATAGTCCTTACAGAAACTTCTATAAAGCCGGAGATCTTAAGCTCCGAAAATTTTCCATGTAAGAACGCCACTTTTAGACGATGAAGGGGAGAAGGAGTGCTAATTTCTGTAGACTCAAAATTCGCTTCTGATGAGGTATAACCACAAGAGATAGGTGACATAGAATTTCTTTGCATTCAAATAATTTTGTCTGGTCAATCTTTATACGTTACCTGTTCTTACCACCTTAGTCCGAACCCCTCATATACTAGCAACATTTGTCTATCATTCGGTTCGTTTCTGATCGGCCGTCTGATGGTGACCAGCTGGTAGCTATGGGTGACTTAAATATCCCTGTTATATTTTATCTTGTTATATGTTACCTTCCGCTTAGTCCGCGTCACATCTGGGGTGCCCCAAGGAAGTCATCTTGGAAGTCATCCCTTATTGTTTACATTGTTTATTAACGACTTGCCCAATACCTTAACTGATTAACTTGTACTTATGTACGCTGATGACGTTACGCTTTGTCTTCAGTATAGATTCACTACCGCCTAATCTAGATTTCAATCCGATATGCATAAATTTCTAAATTGGTGTTAAGTAAATAACCTAAAGCTTAACTCATGTAAACTCATGCCATTTTATAGATCTAGCCCTCACCAACGCTATGTACTTTCTCTATGAGAACGCCTTAGAAAGATTAACTTAGGTTAACGATCTAGGTGTCCTATTAGATTAGAAACTTAAATTTACCTTACATATATTCACCATAGTTAATAAAGCAACTGGTGTGCTTGGTTTTATTAAAAGATTGTCTAAAGAATTTAATAAACCGTACATAACATGAACTTTATACACATAATTGGTCCGTCCGATTCTTGACTATGGATCGTGGTTGTGGAGTCCTCAGATCACATAGAATCTGTACACTAAAACTTCCTGAATTTCGCCCTTGGAGGTCTTAATTGGGATGCAAATCTTCACCTCCCCTCTTATCATATTATACTTTTATTAATGTACTTACCATCCTTAACAAACCATAGAACGATGATTGGTATAATGTTCCTATATAATCTTATTTATGGTAATGAAAACATCCAGCGTTTACTAACATGCTTAAATTTTAAATTTGCTAGTAGAAGGACTAGAAAATTTCGTTCTCTACTCCTTTGCTATTGCAGTTCAACATATGCCCAATACGATCTGTTTAGAGCATTATATTTAAACTACAATGGTCTCTACAATATCTTGTCACTTTGCCATACTAGCAAAGGTCCAAGATGGCTTCCTTGGGCACCCAAGATTAAACGCGAGGTAACATCTTTAAAGAAGGCGCGTTGAGTTCTGCCAGTTAAGTAAATCGAAATCCAGATAAGCAGATCATCAGTTGAGAATCCCAAAAGACTGAGTTTACTTATAAGAAGCGAATAGTTAACAGAGTCAAATGCTTTACTTAAGTCAGTGTAAATGACGTCTGTCTGTAAGCCATTCCGGAACCCATCCGTGACAAAAGATGTTAGCTCCAATAACTTGGTAGTGGTGGAGCAGCGCTTCATGAAGCCATGCTAGCACGGAAATATTATTGAATATATGTTGCAAATGTGGAGTGATAAGTTTTTCACAAAGCTTTAGAATTGCTGACCATTTAGAAATGCCTCTATAATTGGCAGCGTTGGAGTTTTTCCCTTTTTTATGCAAAGGAATAATGTAAGATTCCTTCCACATTAGGGGAAGATCGAAGTTTCCAGCGAAAGATTATAGAGTCTAAGGAGCGGTTTTCACAGAGCCTCGCCGCAGTTTTTCAGAACACAGCCTGGTACTTTATCGAGCCCTAGCAAATACACGGGCTTGACCTTAAGAAGATCCGATAAAAAATCACTTTGGGCAGAGCAAAAGATGGGCAAAACATAAGGTTGGCTGATTGGATATTATAAGTGTAAGGCTGATTTGGACTGGTGCTAGGTGAATACGTTGTTTGAAAAAACTGTGCAAAAAAGTTACTGTGGTAAAAAATTATAAAACTGCATCGTACCCTGAGTATACTGAATCCGGCAGCGGCGAATATAACACCTATAACATTCTGCGTTATGCACGGTTATGGACGAAGCTACTAAATATCTTGAATATCTAAATGTACAGCCAGATAATTTCTGTTTATTTAAAAGAATATTCATGACGTTCATTAAATTTAATAGGTACATTGTATACCAAGGCGGATTAGTAGAACCGAACGGATATTTCCACGGCACGCAAGCCGTGAAAAATACGTTCAAAGTGTAATAAAGTTTATGTAAGGGAATGTTTATATCTTCACATGCCAGTAAATCCGACCTATCAAATTCCAAATTAACTTATTTCATTTCATAAAGTCAGCCTTACGGAAGAAACGAAATTTGTGAAATTTAAGAGTAGACTTAAGGTCAATTAAGCTATTGTTTTCGATTAAAATCTGAGGAGTGGGATGGTATGGATCCTCAGGGTGAGAAAGGGGCACAGGATCAGAAACAAAACACACGTCCAGCAGCCGACCTAAAGAATTTCTAACAAAATTAATTTGACCGAGTGACAAAAGCAATAAGGACGGTTAATTATCAATGTTAGACCACAGGAGTTCTGGTATATTACTACCAGCTACCAGCTGGTCCCCATCAGACAATCGGTCCGAAACGAGACGAATAGCGGATAAATGTTGCCAGTATGTGCGCGGTTCAGACGAAGATTGACAGGACAAAGTGATTTTAACGAAAAGAAATTCTATGTCACCAAACTCTTGTGATTGTACATCTTCAGAAGCGAATTTGGAGTCTACAGAAATTAGTACTCCTCCTACCCTTCGCAGTGTACTATCACATCTAAAAGTGGTGTACTTACTAGGAAAAACTTTGTAGCTTAAGATCTCCAGCTTTAACCAAGTTTCTGTAAAGACTATAATGTGAGATGCAAAGATGCAAAGGAAAAACTATCAGAATACTGTTTGGGTACTGATGTTCTTGGACGAAAATGTTCTCTGGCCAAATGCTGGCGGAACAGATCGTCTTAAACAACTGCACGGGCACATGTATTTTGACAGATGACGTGTGCCTGGGGTAAGAATATTTGAATTTAGTAATATCTGCCACCTTAATATTGGCTTTTATTTTGGCTTTGATATAAGCCAAGTCGTGAAACAAATATGTGTTTCGATGCCGGGATCACCAGCAAGGGTTTTGGTGACACCGTAACTAATACTGCAGCATAAGTTCGTACCGGGGGTCCGGACGGTTGAATACCCTGTTCGGTGACTCTTAAGAGGGTTTGAGTTATTGGGTCTGGTGGTGTCACTTGGAGTGATGCCACAGAGGACAAATCGGACAATTGCTCATTAATACTAAGAAGTTCGGCAGCCGAATTTTTCCCAGTTCCAGCCCTTGGGGTGGCCAGAGATATATGCGGCTGAATAATTGTCGACTGAGTAGGTTGAAGCTTAGTCGCCACAAGAACAGCACTAATAGCGGATTTCTTACGCTTTGGAGAGTCATTTAATTGTTGAAGACTATTAAACTGTGTATCGACCGCACAGAGTTGGTTATTGATTTTACGAAAACCGCTAATCAAAGTTGGCATTTATGAATATAATATTATTATATTCTTGAATATAATATTATAATATAATATTATTATAATAGAAAATATTTCTCATTTTTTGACCCAATCGGGATTTAATCAAATAGAGTGTTCGCATCTAGTGTCCAGAACTAATAACCTAGATCCAATAGACGGCGACAGAAAATGTTACGTCTTCTCTTCGACGTGCCTGATCCGAAAGTGCCTCTCTACCACAGAGTTTCTAGCTAAACTCTTCTCGCTTTCACTGCAGTGGACATATCTCCGTCAACAATGAGACTAATTTGCACTGCTAAAATTTTGAGTTGGAAGTATCCAATGCCGGTGACTCTTACCTGTTCTGCTGGCTTTGCAATAGCTGCTCACATATTAAATGTGCTGGTGGTGGACAATATGGACGGATAAGTGATCTTATCACAAAGAATATTGGGCCTGAAATAGCCTGTAAAGAGATAGAGACAGAGATGTGGACTTTCATAAAGCAGATGAGAAATGGGTTTCTTGATGTCTGTAAGCCATTTTCTTCACTTAATGAGCCATTCCTTACACTCAAGACTCAATTTCTTGATCTCTAGTTATAAGGTGAATCTGCAAGAAGAAATCTTTTAACTAACATCCAGCTGGTGGTCAATTTATTGGGAACCCCTACTTCTCATGCGATACATTCTGATACATTGTTAACGCTTTATACATCATCGCCTACTGATGTTTCTGTGGAACTGATGCGTTCACCAAGTCAGCCAATGGAATTGTCAAGGAGTCTTGGTCTACCTATCGTCTTGGAACCTTGGAAGTTGAAAAACCTGCAGGCTTCCGTTGTACCGTCTCCTAGGCCTCTCACTGGAGTGGCTCCTAATATAATAATATCTTTTGGTCTTACATATTTGTATCCCGCTTTATGCCGGATGGTACTGTGGATGATGTCAGGAGTCACCTCTTAAACCATCTTAAGGTAGCTCCTAACGAAGCTGTTTTTAATTTTAACTTTAAATATAAGTTTAGTATATCTTTTTTCAAAAGTATAATAACTGAATCCTACCTTGAAAAAGGACTTTTCTGACAGCCTGGCCTGAGCATATTATTATTCATGAATTTTTAGCCAAAGACCCTCTAAGTCCCAACTATGTCGTTTCTGCTCTAATAAACTGAATAATAATGTATTTTCTTCCTGCTACCAAAACTTTCGAAGTATTCAGGATAAATTCAGCCAATTTTTCGGACAATGGATCGGCCATCTTTCGCAGGCGGTGTCCTCATTGCTGTAAATAATGAATACTTCGCTGAATTAATCCCTTCTCCGAATCAGTTTGGAATCGAGTTCACTGGTGTAACAATTTCCGATAGTCCGTCTAAAATTTTCCTGACCTGTTCCTATGTGCCCTTATTGGAATAAGATACTTTATATATTTTCACCACCAAAGAAGACAAACAAACATAAGATAACATAAGATTAGACAAACTTTCTTCTGTATATCCTTTTTGCTAACGACTTAATTACTACACTAATGTATGTTAATGATATCAAGCTTTGCTATCAAGACATCAGTAATTTGTTCTTGTTGAAGTCTTCTTGTGGTGCTTTAACAATCTACTCTTACTAAACTGCTCAAAGTATAAGGTTGTGACGTTTAATCGTAGTATGCCTCATGTCATCTCGTACTCACTTGGGAATTCCGTTTTAAATTGGGTTTTCTTAATGAACGATCTTGGAGTTGTTTTCGACCACAAGCTGTCGTGTAATCAACATATTTTGAGTAACAGTTTATATAGACAGAGGAGTACTTGCTTTTATCAAGCACTGGTCAAAAAGTTGGATGATCCCTTCACCACTAAGACCCTGTAGGTCTCTTTGGTTCAATCGATCCGTGAATACTTTTCATGCGTTTGTAGTCCCCAGTACATGGTGCATCAAAGAAGTATTGAATCTGTGCAAAAGCATTATTTTCTGTTCCATATTTTTCAAACAGTTTAACCAGGTCCTTCCGACCCCTTTAATCGCCTATTTGTAGATCGAATTTGGTGGATCATGATCCTTTTAGTGTTATCCGTAAAAATTATATTTAATAATATAAATTATATATAACAACACAAAGCCCATACAATTAAAAAAAGCTACTTGTTACGTCACGAGAATTTAATATTAAGGCACAAGAACACAAATATACACACAACAAAAACACAAGCATAATAAATACATCATTAAGAAAATATACGATCATAGACTACATAAAAAACGATGAACAACGATGAAAGAACCATAAAGTACAGAAACAAAAAACTGAAACGGCAGCAAAACTGCTAACATTCCCACTTAATGCAATCGACATAATATAAAATTTTGAATTGTTAGTTTATCTTCTTTACGTGTTTACTATATATCCATTAATTTACCACCTAAGCAATATCCACGATAAATATTAGTTATAAAGATTAGCTATAAATATTGAACTTTAATATGAATAAAGTCACTCTCAGACATACTTATTCTGAATTCATTTATTTCTTAACGTTTCTTCTTTAGTAGTTTAAGTGAAAGTTGCGGCAACAAACCAGCAATTGGTTTATATACTCTTTGCTTAAACTAATCATTAAACATTTTGGTGACCCCGAAGTGATCCTGCAAGCCCAGGATCACCAATCGAAAAATAATTGAAAGGAACGAATAGTGATTTCTCTCGTTTCACAACATCACAACCAAAGAAAAAAGAGAAAGTTTCCGATATATTACAAGGATGAGTCTTGCTAAGAAAGCAATAGGATCTAAACAGCAGTGTGACGCTGTCCTTTTAATCAGTAGATTAGGGAACCACACTTTCCTCAGTTCATCAAAAAACTGTTCAGTTTCTTGGACCACTCCGGTAGCAAGTCGGAGCGCATCCAGATACTAGCACTCAAGCACGAAATAAAACTCTCCCAAAAGTCAGAAACGAAGAACGTAAAGATGAAAAGGGAGAACATTGCCTTAAAATCATTATAGAGCCAGCCGTTGATGAGGCAGCGCTCAAGGACCCTTAGATGCCCAGCATGAAATTGGAAGAAGATTACAAGGTACACCGGAATTATGAAAAGGATGGGCCCATTCGAAAACAAAACACATCATAACATACACATAATCGAAGAGGCTTGGGAACGATTTGTTGAAAATGATGACAAAAATCAAAGGAACGGCCAGGACCGAAAGCTGCATTAAGACCGCTGAGGACCCCCGATTCAGTTGCGAGAAATATGCCGCCACTTTCGAAAGCAACCTTAACAAGCTAATACAAGGCACAGTCGGAAGTTAGAGGCTCAAGAACAAGTAGAGAATCAAGTTTAAGAGCAATTCAGTGTTGTTGTCCTCATGGATAAACGATTAGCCGGATTATGTCGGCGTCAAGGAGAACTAGTAGATTCCGTAAACGGTGCCTTATGAAAGTTTAAGGCATCCAGGGGCCCCAGGAGACCTACCAAAAACTTTATTGGCTCAAGTTCAAAAAATACACTTGACATTCTATGAGGAATTTAAAAACCCAATAGCACTGTCTATTATTTAAAAAAAAAGCAGGCATACCTACAACTGTACGCAGAGGTGAAGAATACTTTTATGGCAAAGGATACGACAAAAAGGAATTGATGTGCAAATGCGCCAGATAAACATTTCAAAATGACAATCGTCGTGCTACTTTTGCAAGGCTCCAAACTACACGTTTTTTAAATGTGAGGAGTTCCACGCAAAAACAGTACCCGAAATATATTTATTATATTGGGTACAAAAACAAAAAACGTTCCACACATTAAAATTAACCAATCTGCTTACTTATAGCGCATTGCAAATATCAATTAGTGTATATTAGCAGATAACCAGATCGCTAAGACTGGAAGGACAGATCTACTCATCGGGACCGAGCACTATTACCCGCTACTCCTTTCAAATAAGCAGAATGTCGGAAGAGATGGTGCAAAACACGAAACTTGGATGGATTGTAGCAGGTAGAATTAAATCAAAAACTCCGCGTAAGGTGTCGGTGAAGAAATTGACGCATCGATTGAAAAGTTTTGAAAGCTAGACGATTTGGACGACCAAACAAAACATCGATCTCCGTCAGAGGAACTTTATGAAAAACACTTTTAAAGAAAAAGAATGTTCGGAAAAAGTACTTAATCAAATACGTCATGAAAGAATATGTAGCCTTGGGACATATGAAATTTTCACTAATTCATACCATATTGCTTGACGGGTGCTGACTTAGTGGCAGAATCAGTTCAAATCCAAAGTGAACTGAATAAAATATTACTACCACATGGTTTTTAATTACGAAAGTGGTGCTTGAATAATGCAGAACTACTACCCAAAGAGGATATCGTGAGCGATGTAAAATTGGGTGAGACCTTGGACCAATACAGTGTTAAAACCCTCGGCCTCATATGGATGCCCAACAAAAACCAACTTTGCGGACGAACGCAGCAAAGCGAAGCTCTGGTCATCCTAAAGCGAGTGGTTTGCTCTGAGCTGTCACAAATCTTTGACCCAATAGGTTTGTTTGCGCCAGTTGTCGTAAAGGTAAAGATAGTCATGTATCACCTCTTGAAATTAGAAATGGCTTGGAATGATGAATTGCCATTGGACCTTCAGTCAGTCTGGAAAAACTATCGTTCTAACCTGCAAACTCAAACTAAATTGCAAAGTGCACATATTTGAAGGAAAGGTTTCAGTCACGTAAGAACTACGCTCTTTCGTGGACGCCTCAGAAAGGGCCAATGGCTCAGAGTCAGGAAAGATTTACGCTTATCTTAAAACCGGGTTGCAGGTTCTTTTAGACTGATTCATCTTGTCCAGAAGAACAACAGCTTGCAAGCTTTCGAGCAACAGTATGTGGTTTTATGGATCCTACATTGATTAAGGGAGAACTAGACAATGATGCCAGCCATTATTTCGACGAATTTAGAACAAATAACAAAATTTGTCAGCATGGCGGTCGCTAATGACGCATTCGGAGAAGAGGTTTATAACTGTAGGCATAGTGACTCCTTTTACAAAATACAACGGATTGTTGCGTACATCCTGCGGTTCTGTTATAAGTCTTATATAGCGCCAACGAAGGCACTATATCTGGGTGAGCTAAGCCACCAACGCACCATTATCTTGCTCACGGTTCAGAAAATAAAATTTAACCCATCTTTGGTTCCGATGGGTTAATTCGAGTCGGAGGCAGGTTAGAACATTCAAACCTGTCCGATGACGCTAAACATCCTGTCATCCTCCCCTAAAATAACGCAATCAAAAAAATGATCTTTAGAGAACTACATGATACCAACATGCATTGCGGAGCCCAAACCTTACTCGGCAATAATATTGGATTATCAATGACAAAACAATGGGGAGAAGCATTGTACACAACTACGTGCAATGTGCCTGAGTCAAGCTCAAATTAATTAAATTACAGCCGAGTAATTTACTGCGGCCCCATATGATTCGATTCAAACGACCTGACAAGGCCTATATCGCAGTGTTCTGGTGTTTCTCCACGCAAGCAATTCATTTGGAGTTGGTAAGCCATCTCACAATAGAATCCGTTTTGGCCACTCTCCGCCGGTTCCTTGAACGTCGAAGAACGGGAAGTGCAGACGCTGCATTGCAATAATGCAACAAGTTCTACTGGAGCCAACAATAAATTAAAAAAGCTCGAAACTGTAATTTTCTTAACCAATGCGAAGGACACCATAGTTCAGCGTTGCAATAAAAGAGAAATAGACTTCAAATTCATTTTCAATAGACTTCAAATTCTTTAACGTTTGAAAAACTCAACACTGTGGTCGTTGAAGTCGAGGCGATCCTTAATTCACGTCCTATCACTCCCATCTCATCAGACCCCCCTGACGAATCAGTTTTAAAGCCCGTGTGTCAAACCATTAATAAAAATATGGGAACAGGTATCACGGCGAAGCACAAGTGAAAGCATGCATGCATGAAGAGTTCTAAAAACCTATCCTGGACCGGACAACATCGTTCGGGTAGTGGACATCAAAACGTAATCTGGGGTATTAAAGAGTCCAGTGACTCGTCTAACTCCCAGAAGAAATCAACAACATTGGATGACTCCTTCAGGGCGGAACAGTCTGATGAGCCTTCTGTGGAACGCAAAAACAGAATCCTCTTATCAATACCTGTAATTCTAGCAATTATGTTGCTATTTCCACTAATAATGGCAACGCCAATGAAAGTGACGGAGTTCAATTACAAGCAACAAATATCCTACGAACGTCTGGGAACAACGAGAATGGTAGTTTTAGAATGGAAAATAATATTATATTACGACATGAATCCCCATTAGCAGACTATGAAGGTACTTTCAGTTGGGTTAATAGAGCTCTTTCACATAAGTGCCAGGAATTGATAAACCTAGCAGCATGCAGTTCCTTCCTGGACCATTATAAACATCTATTTGAAGAGCTTGAGGCAGCATATAACCTAATGCATCACTCTCGGCAACATAGATCACCGTTTAAGATTGTTGGAACCATAGCCAATTCATTTTTGGGTGTATTCGATTCCATATCTCAAAGTTTAAGCGTAACGAGGACTTCTTCCAACAGCTGCTTTAGAACCAAACATCGCTTAAGATCTCTCAAACAACAGATGGCTCTCATAAATAAGCAACAAAAACAGTACAAAGACGCACAATTGGAACAAGCATTTGTGATCCTAACGGCACAAATGAATCTACTTGCAAATGGTTTAGAGCGAATGCAGAGTGAGATAACCAATGTATTAACTTATGTTCGCCATGGAACAATTTTTGGCAACAAAATGTATGCGCGAGGTAATTCAACTGATACTCACGCCATTTTTCGAATAATAATATCACTGGTGTCGTCAGAGTTATTGAATACCTTCAGCACCGTACCTATTCCAATATGGGAATCAAAAGGTTGGTTATTGTTCTACCTTCAGAAAACGATCATAGTTGTCAATGTCCATAGAGATCGCTTTATAGGTTTTAATGAAGAAGAATTCAGAAAATGCACAACTATAAAAATTAAGCAGCATATTTGCTTCAATCACTTGACGGCATACAATATTGACAGTTGATGCAAATTTCAGTTATTTAATAACAAGACTTAAACAGAATGCCACAGCAATCTAACCAATGGATCTTCGCAACAAAGAATCCAATGTAACTTCAGGCTGTATGCAATGGGGCTTTATCAACTGTCAATATAAAAGCGAGTGGTATGCTGAATTTGCCCATTGACCACTTTCCGCACTATGTCCACTGAAGTAAAAACTTCGATCAGTCAATTCGGAAATATCTCCGAGCCCATAGAGCCATGAAGAAAACATCAGAATCCGTCTTAAGGGCTCCCACCCAATCACAAAGTATGGACGACACAGAATTAGAGGCTCTTCAACATCGGTTACCCGATATAAAAAGAAAAAATGCACCGTAGCAACTGGACCACTACACAACCAAGTCGTACACAGCATTGGCCTTTTCAGTCATCATACTGATACTGATAAGCATCCTCACATTCCAATTTAATGCAATCGACAAACTACTCCAAAATATTACACTTTTGAATTGTTAATTTAACTATTTAGTTTCAAACGTTATAACATTGTTTATTTTTAATTAGGCGCGCATATGAAACGGAGCGAGACAAGGTTCCAATTTATAATGCTTATGCACTGAGATAAGGGGCCAGAGATGAGCCCGCCATAGAACATGGGGAGAGTGAATGCTAACTATCTTAATGCTACAGATAAAGCCCGTTGAAGCCGAGCGGCCAAAAGTGTCGGCTTGCGACCAACAATAGCAAAAATATAAATGAAAATACTATAAACTATACCTTTAATATTTTAGTGATCTTAGTGATAGTGTTTTATCTATACTGTGCCTGCTGCCTGACCCGCATTTAAAAATTTTTATCAATTCCAAAGTCCTTGAAAAACTAATCACTCCATACTTGCAAAACTTTTTTAGTTCAATAATATCACCGAGCCACCATGGTTTCATGAAGCGCCGCTCCATTATTTAAAACTTATTAAGTTAGCAACAACCCAGTCCGCGTCACATTTGGTGTGCCCCAAAGAAGCCTTTTGGACGCTTACTTTTTGCATTCTTTATTAACGACTTGCCGATGCCTTACTTGTACTTATATATTTAAATGACTTTAAGCTTTTCCTTCAATATAGATTCACTAATGCCGAATCTAAACTTCAACCTGAAAGCTTGGAATGAAATATAAAATAATGTCTTTTTATCTATCTAAACCTCTTAGACAACGCAATTTTTTTATGGGTATGCCTTAGAACGATTTGCACAGGTTAACCATCTAACGGTGTCCTTTCCATCTAATACATTGTAAGCTTAAATTTAATAAAATGAAAATATTGTTCGATTTTAATATAGGCGTTAATATGACCAGACCTTTTGTCAGGTCTGGTTCGCTAAAACTAGATGGAGGCTCTGCCTGAAAAAATGACCAGGAGGAAAAATGTCCTACACATCCAGATCAGCGGGGTTCTCAAAGAGAGGGACTATCGGCCTCGAAGAGCTGAAAATCGCGGCAAGCGCCGTAGAGTACTTTTGCATTATTGGCCTATGGGGCAGCTTGGCAGTGTCAAGAAGTGCTGCTAAAAAGTCAGTTTGTCAGTTTATCTAGTTTGTCTGTCTTGTCTTGCAGGCATTAGGCCTCTGATTGTCAGGCCCATGCCCATGTCCATGAGCCACAAATCGAAAAAGGTTTAAAGACCTTCATCTCTAACTGATTAAGTAATGAAACGAACAGATTCACTTTCCTTCAATATCCGGCGAAACATGGTTCCAAATGTGCACTGAGTGTCGCATAGTTTCATAAGCCAAGCCCAAGGGCCGTGAGATTAAACTAACGTGGCAGGTGCTCACGTTAAGTCATTTTGACTTTCATACCCTTGCACTTTATAAATCCCTGGTATACAAATTATGGTCGTTGGAAATAGTACCATCTTCCAAAAATATGTCGCCTAAGCAGAAGTTATGTAAGTCAATATCAGAAAAATACTAAAATACTTTCTTCAGGTCGTTTTGAAGTCAACTTACATTTAATTCAGATCCAAGCGTTTGGAAAGCTCCTTCAAGGTAGCTCCTTCGAGAGATGATTATCTCCAAATCCGAATTAAAGAAAATATATTTAGAGTTTATGGAAGAATATGAATCCTTAGGTCTTAAGTGCTGAGTCACACAGAAGTGCCTAAAATATTTATTGACTGCAAATTCTAAAATCGAACATTTCAAGACGCAAACACGCTTAGTCGTCTTGAATTATGTGCCGCTAACCTTCTTGCAGATCTCTGCTGCAAGTTAAAGCCTCTTGTCAAAGTACCAATCTATCAATGTGTATATTGGTCAGATTTAATATTTACTCTTAATTGGATCCGTTCCCATTCCTCTTCATTGTCAATGTTCCTACCAAATTTTTTTTTTACAATTTGCTGAGATTTCCTAAAATTGAGAAGTGGTCTCGACAGATATAATGTCAAGGGGTGGAGACGAAAAGGAGACTAGAGAATCGATTGGGGTTTTAATGGAACTGGAGAATAAGTGGCTGTGAGCTTCCACGAGAATACAGGAGTAATAAAGAATGCGGTCCGCAGTGGTCTCTACCTCAAATTTATTGGAAGACATAGAAAGATTTTCTTCTCACCTAAAACTGCTTCGAGTGTTCGTTTATTGTTCCATTTTCTTTATTAGAACATAAAATGAATACTAATAAGTTCTAATAGCTGTAGTTTAGTACCTTTACTTGTCGAATATAATTAAGCTTTTACGAAAATTGTCGAGATAGTTCAAGAGCACGATTACAAAGAAAAAATAGATAAGATCCAAAGATCCTGGTTGTTGGCCCAAGTCTATAAACGATAAATTCGCCTCATCTGATGGCTCAAATTATGAGTGGTTTATTCATAGATACCATCCGTGCTCTCCTTCTTAATATTTGGTTTTGATTTTTTTTCAGCCTAAAGAAATTGAAAATTTTCAGGACCCAATAGGTGAACTGAATTTTTCTTGATTTGCTTCGTTTCGACTCGATAAATTGATAAAAATTGATACATATATATATGTATGTCATCAAATGAGTAGAACTATACGCACTGGAAAATATATTTAATTGATTACTTCATTTTGAGTAATAATTCATATAAAGTATTTAATTTTATTTCCCCATTTATATTTGTTTATATTTTGTCTGTGGGAGAATAACCCACAGACTCTCGATTTTACCAAAAGGTGAATCTACCTACAGTATATTAATCTAGTAAAACTGCTCGATATAAAGTATTTCATTCCTACGCAATTTAATGTTATTTTTTTTATTATAGCTTAGCTTTTATTTATTGAATCTACTCTTAATTTTGAGACTAACAATAAGTTGACGAATCTTAACATTAAAATTTAACTAACAGTATACTAAGACTGCATTCTGGTTGCGCGTCCCTCAGGTCGGTCGCTGGGTGGGTAAGTCATTGCGACGAAGGCGTGATTGGTTGTTCAACCTTGTTAGACCTCTCGCCAGGTGGTTAGGGTGCACCGATAGCTTGGTTAAGTACTTTACCTTCTGTTCTGCGATCGCTTCTTTGACTGGTAGGATGTTTCAGTCGCGGTGTATGTTTTCGTTGCAAACATACCACAGTGCCCCGGTGATTTTTCTCAAGATCTTCGACTGAACTCTTTGAACTATGTCAATGTTGCTATTGCTGGCGTTCCCCCATAACTGGGAGCCGTACATCCATATAGGTTTTAGTACCGAGTTGTACAGCAGGACTTTATATTCAAGGCTAAAAGGTGACCGAGCGTTGATAAACCAATGAAGGCCGCTGGCTTTTAGCTTTAGGTGTGTTCTTTTGGCTTTAATGTGCCGGTGCCATGTGAGTCTTCTGTCGAGATGTACTCCTAGGTATGTTACTTCGTTTGCTTATGGGAGTAGAGTGTTGTTTAATGTTATCGGCGGGCAGTTTTGCCTGTTCAGAGTGAACGTAACATGCTTGCATTTTAGTTCGTTCACTTTAATTCGCCAATATGACAGCCATTTTTCGACATCGACCATATGAAGTGCTAGCTGCGTAGTTGCTTCAATCGGGCATTTTGAGCGGCTAAGAATAGCTGTGTCATCGGCAAACGTGGATGTTGTTAGACGTGTGCTTGTCGGGATATCTGCTGTGTAGAGGACATATAATATTGGCCCTAGCACGCTGCCTTGAGGAACTCCAGCTCCAACAGTGTAATCATCGGATATAGCGGTGTTGCACCTCACGACAAATTTTCTGTCGTGAAGGTAAGACACTAAAATCTTGTGGGTGCTGTAGGGGAGCATTGTCTTGATCTTGTACATTAGACCTTCTAGCCAGACTCTATCGAATGCTTGAGAGACATATAAAAATATGGCAGTACAGTACTCTCGTTTTTCGAACGCGTTCCGAATTTCGGATGTTATCCGGTTGACCTGCTCAATTTTTCCATGCTTTTTTGTAAAGGTAAAGATAGTCATGTATCACCTCTTGAAATTAGAAATGGCTTGGAATGATGAATTGCCATTGGACCTTCAGTCAGTCTGGAAAAACTATCGTTCTAACCTGCAAACTCAAACTAAATTGCAAAGTGCATATATTTGAGGGAAAGGTTTCAGTCACGTAAGAACTACGCTCTTTCGTGGACGCCTCAGAAAGGGCCAATGGCTCAGAGTCAGGAAAGATTTACGCTTATCTTAAAACCGGGTTGCAGGTTCTTTTAGACTGATTCATCTTGTCCAGAAGAACAACAGCTTGCAAGCTTTCGAGCAACAGTATGTGGTTTTATGGATCCTACATTGATTAAGGGAGAACTAGACAATGATGCCAGCCATTATTTCGACGAATTTAGAACAAATAACAAAATTTGTCAGCATGGCGGTCGCTAATGACGCATTCGGAGAAGAGGTTTATAACTGTAGGCATAGTCCTTTTACAAAATACAACGGATTGTTGCGTACATCCTGCGGTTCTGTTATAAGTCTTATATAGCGCCAACGAAGGCACTATATCTGGGTGAGCTAAGCCACCAACGCACCATTATCTTGCTCACGGTTCAGAAAATAAAATTTAACCCATCTTTGGTTCCGATGGGTTAATTCGAGTCGGAGGCAGGTTAGAACATTCAAACCTGTCCGATGACGCTAAACATCCTGTCATCCTCCCCTAAAATAACGCAATCAAAAAAATGATCTTTAGAGAACTACATGATACCAACATGCATTGCGGAGCCCAAACCTTACTCGGCAATAATATTGGATTATCAATGACAAAACAATGGGGAGAAGCATTGTACACAACTACGTGCAATGTGCCTGAGTCAAGCTCAAATTAATTAAATTACAGCCGAGTAATTTACTGCGGCCCCATATGATTCGATTCAAACGACCTGACAAGGCCTATATCGCAGTGTTCTGGTGTTTCTCCACGCAAGCAATTCATTTGGAGTTGGTAAGCCATCTCACAATAGAATCCGTTTTGGCCACTCTCCGCCGGTTCCTTGAACGTCGAAGAACGGGAAGTGCAGACGCTGCATTGCAATAATGCAACAAGTTCTACTGGAGCCAACAATAAATTAAAAAAGCTCGAAACTGTAATTTTCTTAACCAATGCGAAGGACACCATAGTTCAGCGTTGCAATAAAAGAGAAATAGACTTCAAATTCATTTTCAATAGACTTCAAATTCTTTAACGTTTGAAAAACTCAACACTGTGGTCTTTGAAGTCGAGGCGATCCTTAATTCACGTCCTATCACTCCCATCTCATCAGACCCCCCTGACGAATCAGTTTTAAAGCCCGTGTGTCAAACCATTAATAAAAATATGGGAACAGGTATCACGGCGAAGCACAAGTGAAAGCATGCATGCATGAAGAGTTCTAAAAACCTATCCTGGACCGGACAACATCGTTCGGGTAGTGGACATCAAAACGTAATCTGGGGTATTAAAGAGTCCAGTGACTCGTCTAACTCCCAGAAGAAATCAACAACATTGGATGACTCCTTCAGGGCGGAACAGTCTGATGAGCCTTCTGTGGAACGCAAAAACAGAATCCTCTTATCAATACCTGTAATTCTAGCAATTATGTTGCTATTTCCACTAATAATGGCAACGCCAATGAAAGTGACGGAGTTCAATTACAAGCAACAAATATCCTACGAACGTCTGGGAACAACGAGAATGGTAGTTTTAGAATGGAAAATAATATTATATTACGACATGAATCCCCATTAGCAGACTATGAAGGTACTTTCAGTTGGGTTAATAGAGCTCTTTCACATAAGTGCCAGGAATTGATAAACCTAGCAGCATGCAGTTCCTTCCTGGACCATTATAAACATCTATTTGAAGAGCTTGAGGCAGCATATAACCTAATGCATCACTCTCGGCAACATAGATCACCGTTTAAGATTGTTGGAACCATAGCCAATTCATTTTTGGGTGTATTCGATTCCATATCTCAAAGTTTAAGCGTAACGAGGACTTCTTCCAACAGCTGCTTTAGAACCAAACATCGCTTAAGATCTCTCAAACAACAGATGGCTCTCATAAATAAGCAACAAAAACAGTACAAAGACGCACAATTGGAACAAGCATTTGTGATCCTAACGGCACAAATGAATCTACTTGCAAATGGTTTAGAGCGAATGCAGAGTGAGATAACCAATGTATTAACTTATGTTCGCCATGGAACAATTTTTGGCAACAAAATGTATGCGCGAGGTAATTCAACTGATACTCACGCCATTTTTCGAATAATAATATCACTGGTGTCGTCAGAGTTATTGAATACCTTCAGCACCGTACCTATTCCAATATGGGAATCAAAAGGTTGGTTATTGTTCTACCTTCAGAAAACGATCATAGTTGTCAATGTCCATAGAGATCGCTTTATAGGTTTTAATGAAGAAGAATTCAGAAAATGCACAACTATAAAAATTAAGCAGCATATTTGCTTCAATCACTTGACGGCATACAATATTGACAGTTGATGCAAATTTCAGTTATTTAATAACAAGACTTAAACAGAATGCCACAGCAATCTAACTTCAAAAAAATTTTTATCAATTCCAAAGTCCTTGAAAAACTAATCACTCCATACTTGCAAAACTTTTTTAGTTCAATAATATCACCGAGCCACCATGGTTTCATGAAGCGCCGCTCCATTATTTAAAACTTATTAAGTTAGCAACAACCCAGTCCGCGTCACATTTGGTGTGCCCCAAAGAAGCCTTTTGGACGCTTACTTTTTGCATTCTTTATTAACGACTTGCCGATGCCTTACTTGTACTTATATATTTAAATGACTTTAAGCTTTTCCTTCAATATAGATTCACTAATGCCGAATCTAAACTTCAACCTGAAAGCTTGGAATGAAATATAAAATAATGTCTTTTTATCTATCTAAACCTCTTAGACAACGCAATTTTTTTATGGGTATGCCTTAGAACGATTTGCACAGGTTAACCATCTAACGGTGTCCTTTCCATCTAATACATTGTAAGCTTAAATTTAATAAAATGAAAATATTGTTCGATTTTAATATAGGCGTTAATATGACCAGACCTTTTGTCAGGTCTGGTTCGCTAAAACTAGATGGAGGCTCTGCCTGAAAAAATGACCAGGAGGAAAAATGTCCTACACATCCAGATCAGCGGGGTTCTCAAAGAGAGGGACTATCGGCCTCGAAGAGCTGAAAATCGCGGCAAGCGCCGTAGAGTACTTTTGCATTATTGGCCTATGGGGCAGCTTGGCAGTGTCAAGAAGTGCTGCTAAAAAGTCAGTTTGTCAGTTTATCTAGTTTGTCTGTCTTGTCTTGCAGGCATTAGGCCTCTGATTGTCAGGCCCATGCCCATGTCCATGAGCCACAAATCGAAAAAGGTTTAAAGACCTTCATCTCTAACTGATTAAGTAATGAAACGAACAGATTCACTTTCCTTCAATATCCGGCGAAACATGGTTCCAAATGTGCACTGAGTGTCGCATAGTTTCATAAGCCAAGCCCAAGGGCCGTGAGATTAAACTAACGTGGCAGGTGCTCACGTTAAGTCATTTTGACTGTCATACCCTTGCACTTTATAAATCCCTGGTATACAAATTATGGTCGTTGGAAATAGTACCATCTTCCAAAAATATGTCGCCTAAGCAGAAGTTATGTAAGTCAATATCAGAAAAATACTAAAATACTTTCTTCAGGTCGTTTTGAAGTCAACTTACATTTAATTCAGATCCAAGCGTTTGGAAAGCTCCTTCAAGGTAGCTCCTTCGAGAGATGATTATCTCCAAATCCGAATTAAAGAAAATATATTTAGAGTTTATGGAAGAATATGAATCCTTAGGTCTTAAGTGCTGAGTCACACAGAAGTGCCTAAAATATTTATTGACTGCAAATTCTAAAATCGAACATTTCAAGACGCAAACACGCTTAGTCGTCTTGAATTATGTGCCGCTAACCTTCTTGCAGATCTCTGCTGCAAGTTAAAGCCTCTTGTCAAAGTACCAATCTATCAATGTGTATATTGGTCAGATTTAATATTTACTCTTAATTGGATCCGTTCCCATTCCTCTTCATTGTCAATGTTCCTACCAAATTTTTTTTTACAATTTGCTGAGATTTCCTAAAATTGAGAAGTGGTCTCGACAGATATAATGTCAAGGGGTGGAGACGAAAAGGAGACTAGAGAATCGATTGGGGTTTTAATGGAACTGGAGAATAAGTGGCTGTGAGCTTCCACGAGAATACAGGAGTAATAAAGAATGCGGTCCGCAGTGGTCTCTACCTCAAATTTATTGGAAGACATAGAAAGATTTTCTTCTCACCTAAAACTGCTTCGAGTGTTCGTTTATTGTTCCATTTTCTTTATTAGAACATAAAATGAATACTAATAAGTTCTAATAGCTGTAGTTTAGTACCTTTACTTGTCGAATATAATTAAGCTTTTACGAAAATTGTCGAGATAGTTCAAGAGCACGATTACAAAGAAAAAATAGATAAGATCCAAAGATCCTGGTTGTTGGCCCAAGTCTATAAACGATAAATTCGCCTCATCTGATGGCTCAAATTATGAGTGGTTTATTCATAGATACCATCCGTGCTCTCCTTCTTAATATTTGGTTTTGATTTTTTTTCAGCCTAAAGAAATTGAAAATTTTCAGGACCCAATAGGTGAACTGAATTTTTCTTGATTTGCTTCGTTTCGACTCGATAAATTGATAAAAATTGATACATATATATATGTATGTCATCAAATGAGTAGAACTATACGCACTGGAAAATATATTTAATTGATTACTTCATTTTGAGTAATAATTCATATAAAGTATTTAATTTTATTTCCCCATTTATATTTGTTTATATTTTGTCTGTGGGAGAATAACCCACAGACTCTCGATTTTACCAAAAGGTGAATCTACCTACAGTATATTAATCTAGTAAAACTGCTCGATATAAAGTATTTCATTCCTACGCAATTTAATGTTATTTTTTTTATTATAGCTTAGCTTTTATTTATTGAATCTACTCTTAATTTTGAGACTAACAATAAGTTGACGAATCTTAACATTAAAATTTAACTAACAGTATACTAAGACTGCATTCTGGTTGCGCGTCCCTCAGGTCGGTCGCTGGGTGGGTAAGTCATTGCGACGAAGGCGTGATTGGTTGTTCAACCTTGTTAGACCTCTCGCCAGGTGGTTAGGGTGCACCGATAGCTTGGTTAAGTACTTTACCTTCTGTTCTGCGATCGCTTCTTTGACTGGTAGGATGTTTCAGTCGCGGTGTATGTTTTCGTTGCAAACATACCACAGTGCCCCGGTGATTTTTCTCAAGATCTTCGACTGAACTCTTTGAACTATGTCAATGTTGCTATTGCTGGCGTTCCCCCATAACTGGGAGCCGTACATCCATATAGGTTTTAGTACCGAGTTGTACAGCAGGACTTTATATTCAAGGCTAAAAGGTGACCGAGCGTTGATAAACCAATGAAGGCCGCTGGCTTTTAGCTTTAGGTGTGTTCTTTTGGCTTTAATGTGCCGGTGCCATGTGAGTCTTCTGTCGAGATGTACTCCTAGGTATGTTACTTCGTTTGCTTATGGGAGTAGAGTGTTGTTTAATGTTATCGGCGGGCAGTTTTGCCTGTTCAGAGTGAACGTAACATGCTTGCATTTTAGTTCGTTCACTTTAATTCGCCAATATGACAGCCATTTTTCGACATCGACCATATGAAGTGCTAGCTGCGTAGTTGCTTCAATCGGGCATTTTGAGCGGCTAAGAATAGCTGTGTCATCGGCAAACGTGGATGTTGTTAGACGTGTGCTTGTCGGGATATCTGCTGTGTAGAGGACATATAATATTGGCCCTAGCACGCTGCCTTGAGGAACTCCAGCTCCAATAGTGTAATCATCGGATATAGCGGTGTTGCACCTCACGACAAATTTTCTGTCGTGAAGGTAAGACACTAAAATCTTGTGGGTGCTGTAGGGGAGCATTGTCTTGATCTTGTACATTAGACCTTCTAGCCAGACTCTATCGAATGCTTGAGAGACATATAAAAATATGGCAGTACAGTACTCTCGTTTTTCGAACGCGTTCCGAATTTCGGATGTTATCCGGTTGACCTGCTCAATTTTTCCATGCTTTTCACGAAACCCAAATTGGTGTGACAGGATTCCTTCCTGGATTCTCAGGTATGTGTTTATCCGAGTCATTAGGCATTTTTCAAAGAGTTTAGATAGGCAAGAGAGTAGGCTTATAGGTCTATACGACGTGGGGATAGTGTGGTCTTTTCCCGGCTTTGCTATCATTATTATAATTGACTTTTTCCATCTCACTGGAAAGTGGCCAAGTTTTGCGATGGCATTAAATAGCTGGGTGAGAGTGCAAACGGCGCAGTATGGGAGCTCAATTATAATTTTGGGAGGTATGAGGTCGCAGCCCGGGGATTTTTTCGGATTCATTTGTTGTTTGATGTTAACGATTTCGTTTGGGCGAAACTCAATCGGCTCATGTTGAGGCTGGGGCTCATCTGATAGAGTCGGCAAAGTAAACGCATTGGTGGCAGGATTTGCTTGGAAGACATTTTTAAGGTGTTTGGCAATCGTGCGGGCTCTGTCTGCGTCGCAGCGCGCCCACCCGCCTGTGGAATTTCTAATAGGCGTCACGGTTTCTTTCGGTTAACTCAGAGTTGGGTGAGCTCTCCATAGTCAGTGTTTTGTACTGTTAATTGTCAATTGCTCTATGTAGCGGCGGTGGACATACGTTTCTTCTTGCTGTAGAGCTTAATCAAGTTGACGTGAGGCATGTTTGAAGCGTTGCTTAGCAGATGGCGATCTGTGACATTGCCATTCGCGACGTAAGTGTCGCTTTTCGATGCATTGTGTGTTTATAGTTTGAGGTGTTGAAACTCGAGCTGCAGAGACGAGTACAGACTCCAGCGAATTAACAAAACTGTCTACGTTGTCATCGTCGCTGAGGTGAGGACTCAGCTTAATGTGTGAGCTGATGAACTTCCTGTACTTAACCCAATTGGTTTTATGTGAGGTCTTTTTTGATGATTGATCCCATGTTCCTGGGTGTTGGAGTAGACTAAAAAGGACAGGCGAGTGATCAGATGAAAGATTCGAAAGGCATTCGGCCCTTATCAAATTTTTAGGAATGTTTTTGGTAATCGCAAAGTCAATTAAATCAGGATGTTTCTTTGGGTCTGCCGGCCAGTATGTTGGTGTGCCAGAAGAAACATAGTCTAGCTTGTTCTTAGCTTTGATAATTGCATTATAGAGCTGCTTTCCTTTTGGGGTCACGAGACGAGATCCCCAGTGTGTGTGCTTGGCATTGTAGTCTCCTGCTGCTATTAAGTGGTCTCCTAGTGAGTTGAAAAACGGCATAAACTCATCTTCGGCTATGGTGAAGCGTGGGGGGCAGTATACGGCAGCTAGAGTTAATTGCTTGCCAGTAATTAGGTGTATATTTATTGATGTGTATATTTATTGGCCTGTAGGTAGTTTTTTGCAAATTTCGAGCTGATTATTTTGGGTGCGGGCAGTAAATCCCCTCTGGTGGATGCGACTTTTCAGCTCCTTATAAATTGGGCAACCTCTATAGTTAGCAGTGTGATTTCCACCGCAGTTGCCACTTTTTCGAGATTTGTTCATCGTTGCTTGCTGGGCAGTGTGCGGAGTCATGAAGCTCACCACAAACAACACAAACTGGGCGCAGTTTACAGTAAGAACTTGTATGGCCATATTCTTGGCAGTTCGCACATTGTACCGGGACATTTCGTTTGTGCGGCTCCTCAACTGTAATTCTGCGGTGCAGCAGGAACTGAAGATTGTATATAGGGTGCACTTCGTATTTCTTTAGGGGCTTAATTTGTGGTTTGAGCTCAACCTTAAAGAGTGGCTGCGGCTTTCTATCCCTGTTAGGGATATTGAACACTGTCTTAGCGCTAAATCCCTTCTCTTGTAGCGCCTTTGTTATCTCTGCAGGCGATACTTCGGGCTCTATGCCCTTGCAACGACTTGCACGCCCTTGCTGCTTTTTAGCGGATACGCGTAGAAGTTCTTTTTTTTGTCCGTGAGGTATTTCGATAATACTCTGTAATTATCTTCAGACTTCGTTTGAACTTTTGTTTCCTGGATGTTGCCCTTTACGAGTGGTATTATGTGGAAGTTTTCCTTGCCAATGAGCTCTATAATTTTTTTGACAAGAACGTTGGAACTTTTTTCTTGTATGTAAATTGGCGGGGGCTTAGGCTTCCTTTTTTCGACTTCTGTAGATTCGGCCTCATCCTCATAGTCTGCCAAGATTTTAAAACGGTTTGAGTTCGTGAGCGTTTCTATTGCGGCTATGTTAGCATTGCCACGGGTTATTTTGCGTTGAGAGTTTAGGTGGCTCAGCTTCCTTTTGATTTGGATGTAGCGATCCATACCAGTCTGCACAGCCGGCTTAATATTTTCTTTGTTTTTGTTCTCTTTTTCGGGCAGCACAGCGGCAGAAGTATCAATGTTGGCGCTGCTAGCTGATGACGTCGTTAAACGCGCTGTCGCTACAGTTGCGGTTGTTGTTGTTGTTACGGTTGACGTTGTCAAAGATGTTGCGGTGCTAGTTACTGCGCTCATTGGCTGCAGAGACATCGATGATAGCGAGCGGGGGCAAGAACGCGCTCTCACGCTCTCTACGTTTAAGAATTCGGCCGAGTTTGGGGTAATTGACCGTTTTTGGGATTAGCTTGCATTATTTTCGGTTGCTTTGAAAGTGAAGTAAGCGTTGTTTCTTTGTACTGAGAGCCGTCTCTCGTCTTGCTCACGTTGACGTTGTGTGCTAACGTCGTTTAGACTCATTGCAATCGAGGTTGATATTGTTCGAGTTTTAAATGTTATGTTTTATATTAATTAATTAATTAATCAATATAAACATTAGCGATTTCATCGCTGAAAGCGTCTTTTCGCGTTGTTGTTGATTTACGAAACCAGTCACTGCACTTTTTCGATATTATTGAATACTTTTCCCGGAGCACAATAATTACACGTCTGCATGCGACGACGATTCGCGGTTACAATTCACAATTTAATGTTGATGCTGAAATAGACTCAAACTGGGTAAATGGGGGTATGAAGAAGGGTGGATATTAAGTGGGGTATCTAAAAGTGTAACATAAACAGATTGCTTATTATACAAGGTCTCGTAGAGTACAGGGTTATATATTATTCGTTTTATGTATGTAACTGGGAGAGGGAATCCTCTCCGACGCCAGTACATATATTCTTGATCGGTATCAACAGCCGAGTCGATAAGCTGTGTCACTCTATTCAATAAACTTTTTTTAAAGTGTTCCTGGTAATTTTTATCTGAAAAACAAATTTCAGCCAAAGCGGACCATTTCTAGAGTATTCATAGTGTTTTTATTGATTGTTTAATCAAAAACTTACAAAAGTATGCAATCAAATTATTTTGTAAGTCTTCATATACTTTCAAATGTTAGTTACATTAAGAAACTTTATGAAAAGAAGGGTGTGGGCAAAAGAGAAAAGTTCCGGCTATCGTACAAGTATAGTATTATAATAAAAGTAATAGTATCTCGACTTTTTTTGTGATTTTATTTAGTTGGTTCATTTAATTGACGAATCTAATTTGTTGTAAAAAAAAACGTTGTGCTTCCATTGTTTTTCGTTGGGCTAGGTAGCTAATTATCTTACTGTGTGAGTGTTGCACGTGTAAGCACAGTGTAAAACTGTGCCACCAACTGTTACCAAAAAGCTTTATACCATCATTTGACCGTCATTTTTATAAAAGGATAAGCATCAGGCTAGGTAGAAAAGTCTTCTCATGGTGAGGCAGCACGAAATTTTTGATGATAGCAATGTCAAAATGAAAGTGGTTGAATCTGTCATTGGTACATACAATACGTCATCTTTTCGGAGTTCAATTATTATGCTGGCCTATTTTGGGCATACAGGGCGGATCATTCACTACTCGATGATGTTTTTCCTCATTTACATAAATACAAAGTTTAGCTTCATTATTTGGAGCATTGATCTGCTTACGTGACTCGAGAGGTTGTGGAAGAATGAAAAACTTTGGTTACGAAGAAACGTGAGTACGTACGGACTAAATTATTTGTTACGTCAAAATAAAGGTTGACATTGTAATTTCCATCAGATTGCCACGATTGCAGTAGACTGACGGAATCTGGCAAGTTGAATTCACATAGTCTGGAAAGTGCATCAGCGACTACATTACACAATCCTTTGACAGAATGATTTTAGTTAAAAACTACAAAATGTAACCAAGACAGCTAAGTTTTTCTCGTGACGGGGCTAATGATCCGTTTTGATGCAAAATGGTCGACGTTCGAGACAGAGTATAAAGTATTTGATGGCTTGATGAGAAAAACGTGTCACCGCCTTGCAAAAAACCAAGTAGATTTGTTTATGCAGATTCTACAAAATAATTGAGCAAATGGACGCATATTTGTTTGCGGCTGGCCGATTAGTGACAAACACTTCTTCTAAGTTCACGGTGAGTTAGTTATATTATATTTATCGCTGTCATTGTTGAAGCCGCGCAAACGGGGGATTATTAATGGTAAATTTCGGCTGGTTGATAATTGCAAATACCACTAAAGTTGCGGTTGACCTGCAGATAAGTGGACTTGCGTCGCCTAAACTTGGGATCGTAGTACTACACCTACCAAACAAAGTGAAGCAAAGAACTGCAGGGGGTTATTAATGGAATCGAAACAAAAGTCCCCATAATTTAAATAATTAAAGTAAAGAATGAAAAGGAATTTAAAGTGGAAATTGTTTTGAACGTAACGAATAGAAACAAAATTGGTCAACTAATATTAAAAGTAGAGCTGTAGCTCGGGAGACAGCTTTGAAAACATGCTATTCGTGCGGACAACTATAAAAGACTTAATACGTAATAAAACTTTTCTGGTTTTACTGCGGTACAATATACTGTTATACAAAATATTAGCTAGAAATTTAGGTAACGCAATCGATATTCCCACATCACCCCATTCACTCCACTAAAACCTTCCTCGTCACGATGTCTCAAAGAATTGATTTCTCTTCTTCTCCGAGTCTCTCTCTGTGCAGGTACTCCCACCTTTACAAGAAACGGTCCGTGCTTTGGACCACTGCTTTTATGTTTCGTCTTCCATAAGAGGGTTTCCATCATCCGGCGGAAGCATCCGGCGAGGAAGCTGCTTCCTTCAGCATATCATTCGGCCTAAAGAGCTTTCTGGTCAGCACTCACTCAAACTAGGTTCCTAGGATCGAACTAAGTTCCTAGGATCGTACTAAGTTCCTACGATCGAACTAGGTTCCAAGATTTCCGGTACAAGAGCAGTAGGTCACCGGTTTACCCAGTACGGAAGCTCGACGATAACGTTGACCTATTAGACCCTAGACCTGGGTATACTTTGTTCGATAATACCCTAGAAATAGGTATACGTAGCATCATATAAGTTAAGGTGTACTGGTTGATCACCTGATGATGAAGAGTCGGGACATATTTCCTGCGATGGGACGTGGCGTGAAAATAACACTTCTATCGGGACTTTAGTTGATTTAATGATACAATTTATTGAACAATTTATTTGGGAAGTGTTTCTAGTGTACAATTTATTTGGGAAGTGTGTTAGTGTACAATTTATTTGGGATCTTTGGTTCGCCTAGACGTACCGTGTGTCTAAAATAGACTAACTGCGCTGAGCTGTTGCCCTCCGATCGTAAGTTCGCTATCGCCTGACCTCCCACTCCAACTCCGTGTGCGGTGTCAGCTCTTCGGCGTCAGCAACATTCTTGTCAACGCAACATAGTTGCGCTCTTGCGACACATCCGGTGTAATTGAACCCACAGCACTTGAATATCGAATATTGCTTATGTTATGGATTCTTGATAGATCAACCCACAGCACTTGAATATTGAACATTGCTTATGCTATGATTCTTGGTCGAGTGGCAAGAGTCAGAGGCGTAGTTGAACAGGGGGAACACAGTGCAGTGCATGAGGGGTGTTTGGCAGTGCCGGGTGATAACTCCCCCCCTCTAAAAGTCTTCGTCCCGCAGATCAATTGGCAGAATGGTGAGTTGTTGTCGACGACTTCTTTGGATTTTCTAGGTCTTCGACTATAACCCTCGTGGTTGGTATTCATTTGGTGGAAGTCAACTTCCAGATGCAGATGATAAACAGTATCGAGAAGTCTACCAATGTTAACGAACGTCAACGTCATCGACGTATCCAACCGAAGGTCGATAATCGGATACTGCTATGTTGGTCAGCACTGGTGGTAAGGCCCTTAGGTGGTTCGCTGTATAGGCGGTGAATTCCTTGTCGCGGACTATAATGGTTTCGTTGTTGAATTGGACAATGAATGTTCTTTCCAGCTTGTAGTCTCTTTTGGGTGTTTTAATGAGCTATTATAGTTGGAAATGAATAGTATCTTGTTATTGTGCTAACGCGGTCATCCGTCAGGGTTGCCGCCTCTCGGCTAGAGTCGTCTATTAGTTGCATCATCCTCGACAAGTTGATGACGTGTACTAACTTAAATAATCCATTGATCCGCCATATTTCCTTGCTGCAGGGAAACGACGGGCGCGTCGTTTTTAATATGCGCGCGGCTGATGTGAACCCGATGAGTGTGAGACTCGTAGAGCATTGTGATCGAGAAGGATAGAATGACTTGTGTATATACTATTCGTGTTTATATTATTTGTGTTTTATCTTCTAATGGTTTTTTGTGTGTGTTAGACAAGGGTTGGTTTTCGCGTGTGTATTAAATGGAGAGGTTCGTAAAGCGCTTTCTTTATTACTTTTTTTCAATTTCTCAAGTCTGATTTGTGTAAAATTTTCCTTGACCTAGTTTTCACTGTCACCCCGCGATTGTCTTGGACTTCCTCTAATCTAAAACGTAGTTTTTTTTTTGGTTTTACTTTGCTTATTAGTGACAAAAACTTTATCCCCCGCCTCGTATTATTTAGGTTGCGTTTTTTATTATGTCCTTCATTGGCTATAATCTATCTTTTGGGTGTCGATTGTAATTCCAGTTTGTTGGGATGACACTCATATTTGAATCGTTTGCAACAGTCACACAATGATAACTGAGAACGAATTGTGCTTGAAAATAGAATTTTTTCAGAATTTGGATGCGAACTTCTTTCGAACCCCTGTGGGCTCTGCGATGTTCCTTTTCTATAGCCCCAGAAATTTGTTCTGAATCGGACAAATCTTACACAAATCTCTGCGTTATTTGGATTTTATACAGCTTAAAATTCTCAAAGAATGTGGATTGGAAGAATGGGTAATGGGGTGGAACCGGCGGAATGTTTTTGGCCAATAAAGTTCTTACTCGCGCCAGTGCCGATAAGAAACCTTAACTTATTATCGGCCTTTCGGTATGGGACATCATACTCGAGGCCTGTGTTATCGGTACCTACCGTTTCGTCTTCGTAAGCATTCTGACAAGCAGAATTTTGAGCGTCGTTTTCGGGCATTGCCACCTCACTAGACGGACCTGCTGTCATGTGGTACAACCGTTGTGCTTTCCTGAAGGGATTTGAACCAGGCGAGGTATTTAGGGACCTATCGTCAGAGTCGTTTCTACGGCGTACGCCAAAGCCGGACTGATAAGACTAGCCGGATCGATTTGACTCCATCTTAATGGCTGGTCGTGGTCCTTGGAATCTATTGAAACCTCGCGAGTTACTGGTTGAGTTATCGTTAAAGTTCAATGCCCGTCGGTGCTCTTATCGGTGATTGGAACGAAGACGAATATCGTAGGGGTGTTATTGGGGACGTGTAGCGTGGTGCGCTTGTTGGGTAACGGGGTTGAGGAAATTGGGTGAACCTATTCGCGTGTTCCATACGTACATTTCCTCTGACCGATACATTTTGTAGCTCTAAGCAAAACGAATATGCCTCTGGCAAATTTTTTGGGCCCCGGATTGGGCCTCAGTAATTTAGAAGCATCACCATTGAGCCCCTTTACAAAACCATCTAACGCTATGTCTCTATACATTTCAATTAGGGCACTGGCCACGTTAGGGGCATGATCTGATTGTTTTAGCTTATTCAGAATCAAGGAAAAGTGATTATTGACCTCATTATAAAATTGTTTCAGGGTTTTATTTGATTGTGTTAATTGGCTTAGTTGGTATTCGAGGGTTCGGATGTCTCGCTTGTCGGCGTAGTGAAGTGAGAGAACCATTTAATTTCCGCCCAATCATCATCTAATACATTATAAGAGCAAAGCGCCAAATTGGCTTCACTTCTTATTTTTTGCCGAATGTAAAGGATGATGGAAGTATACATAGGCTTGCCTATAACGATCTCATAATCGTACACAGCATTGGCCTTTTCAGTCATCATACTGATACTGATAAGCATCCTCACATTCCAATTTAATGCAATCGACAAACTACTCCAAAATATTACACTTTTGAATTGTTAATTTAACTATTTAGTTTCAAACGTTATAACATTGTTTATTTTTAATTAGGCGCGCATATGAAACGGAGCGAGACAAGGTTCCAATTTATAATGCTTATGCACTGAGATAAGGGGCCAGAGATGAGCCCGCCATAGAACATGGGGAGAGTGAATGCTCACTATCTTAATGCTACAGATAAAGCCCGTTGAAGCCGAGCGGCCGAAAGCGACCAACAATAGCAAAAATATAAATGAAAATACTATAAACTATACCTTTAATATTTTAGTGATCTTAGTGATAGTGTTTTATCTATACTGTGCCTGCTGCCTGACCCGCATTTAAAAATTTTTATCAATTCCAAAGTCCTTGAAAAACTAATCACTCCATACTTGCAAAACTTTTTTAGTTCAATAATATCACCGAGCCACCATGGTTTCATGAAGCGCCGCTCCATTATTTAAAACTTATTAAGTTAGCAACAACCCAGTCCGCGTCACATTTGGTGTGCCCCTAAGAAGCCTTTTGGACGCTTACTTTTTCCATTCTTTATTAACGACTTGCCGATGCCTTACTTGTACTTATATATTTAAATGACTTTATATTTAATGACTTAAGCTTTTCCTTCAATATAGATTCACTAATGCCGAATCTAAACTTCAACCTGAAAGCTTGGAATGAAATATAAAATAATGTCTTTTTATCTATCTAAACCTCTTAGACAACGCAATTTTTTTATGGGTACGCCTTAGAACGATTTTCCTTCTAAGGTCCTTTCCATCTAATACATTGTAAGCTTAAATTTAATAAAATGAAAATATTGTTCGATTTTAATATAGGCGTTAATATGACCAGACCTTTTGTCAGGTCTGGTTCGCTAAAACTAGATGGAGGCTCTGCCTGAAAAAATGACCAGGAGGAAAAATGTCCTACACATCCAGATCAGCGGGGTTCTCAAAGAGAGGGACTATCGGCCTCGAAGAGCTGAAAATCGCGGCAAGCGCCGTAGAGTACTTTTGCATTATTGGCCTATGGGGCAGCTTGGCAGTGTCAAGAAGTGCTGCTAAAAAGTCAGTTTGTCAGTTTATCTAGTTTGTCTGTCTTGTCTTGCAGGCATTAGGCCTCTGATTGTCAGGCCCATGCCCATGTCCATGAGCCACAAATCGAAAAAGGTTTAAAGACCTTCATCTCTAACTGATTAAGTAATGAAACGAACAGATTCACTTTCCTTCAATATCCGGCGAAACATGGTTCCAAATGTGCACTGAGTGTCGCATAGTTTCATAAGCCAAGCCCAAGGGCCGTGAGATTAAACTAACGTGGCAGGTGCTCACGTTAAGTCATTTTGACTTTCATACCCTTGCACTTTATAAATCCCTGGTATACAAATTATGGTCGTTGGAAATAGTACCATCTTCCAAAAATATGTCGCCTAAGCAGAAGTTATGTAAGTCAATATCAGAAAAATACTAAAATACTTTCTTCAGGTCGTTTTGAAGTCAACTTACATTTAATTCAGATCCAAGCGTTTGGAAAGCTCCTTCAAGGTAGCTCCTTCGAGAGATGATTATCTCCAAATCCGAATTAAAGAAAATATATTTAGAGTTTATGGAAGAATATGAATCCTTAGGTCTTAAGTGCTGAGTCACACAGAAGTGCCTAAAATATTTATTGACTGCAAATTCTAAAATCGAACAGATCTCTGCTGCAAGTTAAAGCCTCTTGTCAAAGTACCAATCTATCAATGTGTATATTGGTCAGATTTAATATTTACTCTTAATTGGATCCGTTCCCATTCCTCTTCATTGTCAATGTTCCTACCAAATTTTTTTTTTACAATTTGCTGAGATTTCCTAAAATTGAGAAGTGGTCTCGACAGATATAATGTCAAGGGGTGGAGACGAAAAGGAGACTAGAGAATCGATTGGGGTTTTAATGGAACTGGAGAATAAGTGGCTGTGAGCTTCCACGAGAATACAGGAGTAATAAAGAATGCGGTCCGCAGTGGTCTCTACCTAAAATTTATTGGAAGACATAGAAAGATTTTCTTCTCACCTAAAACTGCTTCGAGTGTTCGTTTATTGTTCCATTTTCTTTATTAGAACATAAAATGAATACTAATAAGTTCTAATAGCTGTAGTTTAGTACCTTTACTTGTCGAATATAATTAAGCTTTTACGAAAATTGTCGAGATAGTTCAAGAGCACGATTACAAAGAAAAAATAGATAAGATCCAAAGATCCTGGTTGTTGGCCCAAGTCTATAAACGATAAATCCGCCTCATCTGATGGCTCAAATTATGAGTGGTTTATTCATAGATACCATCCGTGCTCTCCTTCTTAATATTTGGTTTTGATTTTTTTTCAGCCTAAAGAAATTGAAAATTTTCAGGACCCAATAGGTGAACTGAATTTTTCTTGATTTGCTTCGTTTCGACTCGATAAATTGATTATATATATATGTAAGAATTTACATATATATATGTATGTCGTCAAATGAGTAGAACTATACGCACTGGAAAATATATTTAATTGATTACTTCATTTTGAGTAATAATTCATATAAAGTATTTAATTTTATTTCCCCATTTATATTTGTTTATATTTTGTCTGTGGGAGAATAACCCACAGACTCTCGATTTTACCAAAAGGTGAATCTACCTACAGTATATTAATCTAGTAAAACTGCTCGATATAAAGTATTTCATTCCTACGCAATTTAATGTTATTTTTTTTATTATAGCTTAGCTTTTATTTATTGAATCTACTCTTAATTTTGAGACTAACAATAAGTTGACGAATCTTAACATTAAAATTTAACTAACAGTATACTAAGACTGCATTCTGGTTGCGCGTCCCTCAGGTCGGTCGCTGGGTGGGTAAGTCATTGCGACGAAGGCGTGATTGGTTGTTCAACCTTGTTAGACCTCTCGCCAGGTGGTTAGGGTGCACCGATAGCTTGGTTAAGTACTTTACCTTCTGTTCTGCGATCGCTTCTTTGACTGGTAGGATGTTTCAGTCGCGGTGTATGTTTTCGTTGCAAACGTACCACAGTGCCCCGGTGATTTTTCTCAAGATCTTCGACTGAACTCTTTGAACTATGTCAATGTTGCTATTGCTGGCGTTCCCCCATAACTGGGAGCCGTACATCCATATAGGTTTTAGTACCGAGTTGTACAGCAGGACTTTATATTCAAGGCTAAAAGGTGACCGAGCGTTGATAAACCAATGAAGGCCGCTGGCTTTTAGCTTTAGGTGTGTTCTTTTGGTTTTAATGTGCCGGTGCCATGTGAGTCTTCTGTCGAGATGTACTCCTAGGTATGTTACTTCGTTTGCTTATGGGAGTAGAGTGTTGTTTAATGTTATCGGCGGGCAGTTTTGCCTGTTCAGAGTGAACGTAACATGCTTGCATTTTAGTTCGTTCACTTTAATTCGCCAATATGACAGCCATTTTTCGACATCGACCATATGAAGTGCTAGCTGCGTAGTTGCTTCAATCGGGCATTTTGAGCGGCTAAGAATAGCTGTGTCATCGGCAAACGTGGATGTTGTTAGACGTGTGCTTGTCGGGATATCTGCTGTGTAGAGGACATATAATATTGGCCCTAGCACGCTGCCTTGAGGAACTCCAGCTCCAACAGTGTAATCATCGGATATAGCGGTGTTGCACCTCACGACAAATTTTCTGTCGTGAAGGTAAGACACTAAAATCTTGTGGGTGCTGTAGGGGAGCATTGTCTTGATCTTGTACATTAGACCTTCTAGCCAGACTCTATCGAATGCTTGAGAGACATATAAAAATATGGCAGTACAGTACTCTCGTTTTTCGAACGCGTTCCGAATTTCGGATGTTATCCGGTTGACCTGCTCAATTTTTCCATGCTTTTCACGAAACCCAAATTGGTGTGACAGGATTCCTTCCTGGATTCTCAGGTATGTGTTTATCCGAGTCATTAGGCATTTTTCAAAGAGTTTAGATAGGCAAGAGAGTAGGCTTATAGGTCTATACGACGTGGGGATAGTGTGGTCTTTTCCCGGCTTTGCTATCATTATTATAATTGACTTTTTCCATCTCACTGGAAAGTGGCCAAGTTTTGCGATGGCATTAAATAGCTGGGTGAGAGTGCAAACGGCGCAGTATGGGAGCTCAATTATAATTTTGGGAGGTATGAGGTCGCAGCCCGGGGATTTTTTCGGATTCATTTGTTGTTTGATGTTAACGATTTCGTTTGGGCGAAACTCAATCGGCTCATGTTGAGGCTGGGGCTCATCTGATAGAGTCGGCAAAGTAAACGCATTGGTGGCAGGATTTGCTTGGAAGACATTTTTAAGGTGTTTGGCAATCGTGCGGGCTCTGTCTGCGTCGCAGCGCGCCCACCCGCCTGTGGAATTTCTAATAGGCGTCACGGTTTCTTTCGGTTAACTCAGAGTTGGGTGAGCTCTCCATAGTCAGTGTTTTGTACTGTTAATTGTCAATTGCTCTATGTAGCGGCGGTGGACATACGTTTCTTCTTGCTGTAGAGCTTAATCAAGTTGACGTGAGGCATGTTTGAAGCGTTGCTTAGCAGATGGCGATCTGTGACATTGCCATTCGCGACGTAAGTGTCGCTTTTCGATGCATTGTGTGTTTATAGTTTGAGGTGTTGAAACTCGAGCTGCAGAGACGAGTACAGACTCCAGCGAATTAACAAAACTGTCTACGTTGTCATCGTCGCTGAGGTGAGGACTCAGCTTAATGTGTGAGCTGATGAACTTCCTGTACTTAACCCAATTGGTTTTATGTGAGGTCTTTTTTGATGATTGATCCCATGTTCCTGGGTGTTGGAGTAGACTAAAAAGGACAGGTGAGTGATCAGATGAAAGATTCGAAAGGCATTCGGCCCTTATCAAATTTTTAGGAATGTTTTTGGTAATCGCAAAGTCAATTAAATCAGGATGTTTCTTTGGGTCTGCCGGCCAGTATGTTGGTGTGCCAGAAGAAACATAGTCTAGCTTGTTCTTAGCTTTGATAATTGCATTATAGAGCTGCTTTCCTTTTGGGGTCACGAGACGAGATCCCCAGTCCTGCTGCTATTAAGTGGTCTCCTAGTGAGTTGAAAAACGGCATAAACTCATCTTCGGCTATGGTGAAGCGTGGGGGGCAGTATACGGCAGCTAGAGTTAATTGCTTGCCAGTAATTAGGTGTATATTTATTGATGTGTATATTTATTGGCCTGTAGGTAGTTTTTTGCAAATTTCGAGCTGATTATTTTGGGTGCGGGCAGTAAATCCCCTCTGGTGGATGCGACTTTTCAGCTCCTTATAAATTGGGCAACCTCTATAGTTAGCAGTGTGATTTCCACCGCAGTTGCCACTTTTTCGAGATTTGTTCATCGTTGCTTGCTGGGCAGTGTGCGGAGTCATGAAGCTCACCACAAACAACACAAACTGGGCGCAGTTTACAGTAAGAACTTGTATGGCCATATTCTTGGCAGTTCGCACATTGTACCGGGACATTTCGTTTGTGCGGCTCCTCAACTGTAATTCTGCGGTGCAGCAGGAACTGAAGATTGTATATAGGGTGCACTTCGTATTTCTTTAGGGGCTTAATTTGTGGTTTGAGCTCAACCTTAAAGAGTGGCTGCGGCTTTCTATCCCTGTTAGGGATATTGAACACTGTCTTAGCGCTAAATCCCTTCTCTTGTAGCGCCTTTGTTATCTCTGCAGGCGATACTTCGGGCTCTATGCCCTTGCAACGACTTGCACGCCCTTGCTGCTTTTTAGCGGATACGCGTAGAAGTTCTTTTTTTTTGTCGGTGAGGTATTTCGATAATACTCTGTAATTATCTTCAGACTTCGTTTGAACTTTTGTTTCCTGGATGTTGCCCTTTACGAGTGGTATTATGTGGAAGTTGTCCTTGCCAATGAGCTCTATAATTTTTTTGACAAGAACGTTGGAACTTTTTTCTTGTATGTAAATTGGCGGGGGCTTAGGCTTCCTTTTTTCGACTTCTGTAGATTCGGCCTCATCCTCATAGTCTGCCAAGATTTTAAAACGGTTTGAGTTCGTGAGCGTTTCTATTGCGGCTATGTTAGCATTGCCACGGGTTATTTTGCGTTGAGAGTTTAGGTGGCTCAGCTTCCTTTTGATTTGGATGTAGCGATCCATACCAGTCTGCACAGCCGGCTTAATATTTTCTTTGTTTTTGTTCTCTTTTTCGGGCAGCACAGCGGCAGAAGTATCAATGTTGGCGCTGCTAGCTGATGACGTCGTTAAACGCGCTGTCGCTACAGTTGCGTTTGTTGTTGTTGTTACGGTTGACGTTGTCAAAGATGTTGCGGTGCTAGTTACTGCGCTCATTGGCTGCAGAGACATCGATGATAGCGAGCGGGGGCAAGAACGCGCTCTCACGCTCTCTACGTTTAAGAATTCGGCCGAGTTTGGGGTAATTGACCGTTTTTGGGATTAGCTTGCATTATTTTCGGTTGCTTTGAAAGTGAAGTAAGCGTTGTTTCTTTGTATTGAGTGCTGTCTCTCGTCTTGCTCACGTTGACGTTGTGTGCTAACGTCGTTTAGACTCATTGCAATCGAGGTTGATATTGTTCGAGTTTTAAATGTTATGTTTTATATTAATTAATTAAGTAATCAATATAAACATTAGCGATTTCATCGCTGAAAGCGTCTTTTCGCGTTGTTGTTGATTTACGAAACCAGTCACTGCACTTTTTCGATATTATTGAATACTTTTCCCGGAGCACAATAATTACACGTCTGCATGCGACGACGATTCGCGGTTACAATTCACAATTTAATGTTGATGCTGAAATAGACTCAAACTGGGTAAATGGGGGTATGAAGAAGGGTGGATATTAAGTGGGGTATCTAAAAGTGTAACATAAACAGATTGCTTATTATACAAGGTCTCGTAGAGTACAGGGTTATATATTATTCGTTTTATGTATGTAACTGGGAGAGGGAATCCTCTCCGACGCCAGTACATATATTCTTGATCGGTATCAACAGCCGAGTCGATAAGCTGTGTCACTCTATTCAATAAACTTTTTTTAAAGTGTTCCTGGTAATTTTTATCTGAAATACAAATTTCAGCCAAAGCGGACCATTTCTAGAGTATTCATAGTGTTTTTATTGATTGTTTAATCAAAAACTTACAAAAGTATGCAATCAAATTATTTTGTAAGTCTTCATATACTTTCAAATGTTAGTTACATTAAGAAACTTTATGAAAAGAAGGGTGTGGGCAAAAGAGAAAAGTTCCGGCTATCGTACAAGTATAGTATTATAATAAAAGTAATAGTATCTCGACTTTTTTTGTGATTTTATTTAGTTGGTTCATTTAATTGACGAATCTAATTTGTTGTAAAAAAAAAACGTTGTGCTTCCATTGTTTTTCGTTGGGCTAGGTAGCTGATTATCTTACTGTGTGAGTGTTTAAAACTGTGCCACCAACTGTTACCAAAAAGCTTTATACCATCATTTGACCGTCATTTTTATAAAAGGATAAGCATCAGGCTAGGTAGAAAAGTCTTCTCATGGTGAGGCAGCACGAAATTTTTGATGATAGCAATGTCAAAATGAAAGTGGTTGAATCTGTCATTGGTACATACAATACGTCATCTTTTCGGAGTTCAATTATTATGCTGGCCTATTTTGGGCATACAGGGCGGATCATTCACTACTCGATGATGTTTTTCCTCATTTACATAAATACAAAGTTTAGCTTCATTATTTGGAGCATTGATCTGCTTACGTGACTCGAGAGGTTGTGGAAGAATGAAAAACTTTGGTTACGAAGAAACGTGAGTACGTACGGACTAAATTATTTGTTACGTCAAAATAAAGGTTGACATTGTAATTTCCATCAGATTGCCACGATTGCAGTAGACTGACGGAATCTGGCAAGTTGAATTCACATAGTCTGGAAAGTGCATCAGCGACTACATTACACAATCCTTTGACAGAATGATTTTAGTTAAAAACTACAAAATGTAACCAAGACAGCTAAGTTTTTCTCGTGACGGGGCTAATGATCCGTTTTGATGCAAAATGGTCGACGTTCGAGACAGAGTATAAAGTATTTGATGGCTTGATGAGAAAAACGTGTCACCGCCTTGCAAAAAACCAAGTAGATTTGTTTATGCAGATTCTACAAAATAATTGAGCAAATGGACGCATATTTGTTTGCGGCTGGCCGATTAGTGACAAACACTTCTTCTAAGTTCACGGTGAGTTAGTTATATTATATTTATCGCTGTCATTGTTGAAGCCGCGCAAACGGGGGATTATTAATGGTAAATTTCGGCTGGTTGATAATTGCAAATACCACTAAAGTTGCGGTTGACCTGCAGATAAGTGGACTTGCGTCGCCTAAACTTGGGATCGTAGTACTACACCTACCAAACAAAGTGCAGCAAAGAACTGCAGGGGGTTATTAATGGAATCGAAACAAAAGTCCCCATAATTTAAATAATTAAAGTAAAGAATGAAAAGGAATTTAAAGTGGAAATTGTTTTGAACGTAACGAATAGAAACAAAATTGGTCAACTAATATTAAAAGTAGAGCTGTAGCTCGGGAGACAGCTTTGAAAACATGCTATTCGTGCGGACAACTATAAAAGACTTAATACGTAATAAAACTTTTCTGGTTTTACTGCGGTACAATATACTGTTATACAAAATATTAGCTAGAAATTTAGGTAACGCAATCGATATTCCCACATCACCCCATTCACTCCACTAAAACCTTCCTCGTCACGATGTCTCAAAGAATTGATTTCTCTTCTTCTCCGAGTCTCTCTCTGTGCAGGTACTCCCTTTACAAGAAACCTTTACAAGAAACGGTCCGTGCTTTGGACCACTGCTTTTATGTTTCGTCTTCCATAAGAGGGTTTCCATCATCCGGCGGAATCATCCGGCGAGGAAGCTGCTTCCTTCAGCATATCATTCGGCCTAAAGAGCTTTCTGGTCAGCACTCACTCAAACTAGGTTCCTAGGATCGAACTAAGTTCCTAGGATCGTACTAAGTTCCTACGATCGAACTAGGTTCCAAGATTTCCGGTACAAGAGCAGTAGGTCACCGGTTTACCCAGTACGGAAGCTCGACGATAACGTTGACCTATTAGACCCTAGACCTGGGTATACTTTGTTCGATAATACCCTAGAAATAGGTATACGTAGCATCATATTAGTTAAGGTGTACTGGTTGATCACCTGATGATGAAGAGTCGGGACATATTTCCTGCGATGGGACGTGGCGTGAAAATAACAATTCTATCGGGACTTTAGTTGATTTAATGATACAATTTATTGAACAATTTATTTGGGAAGAGTTTCTAGTGTACAATTTATTTGGGAAGTGTGTTAGTGTACAATTTATTTGGGATCTTTGGTTCGCCTAGACGTACCGTGTGTCTAAAATAGACTAACTGCGCTGAGCTGTTGCCCTCCGATCGTAAGTTCGCTATCGCCTGACCTCCCACTCCAACTCCGTGTGCGGTGTCAGCTTTTCGGCGTCAGCAACATTCTTGTCAGCGCAACATAGTTGCGCTCTTGCGACACATCCGGTGTAATTGAACCCACAGCACTTGAATATCGAATATTGCTTATGCTATGATTCTTGGTCGAGTGGCAAGAGTCAGAGGCGTAGTTGAACAGGGGGCACACAGTGCAGTGCATGAGGGGTGTTTGGCAGTGCCGGGTGATAACTCCTCCCCCTCTAAAAGTCTTCGTCCCGCAGATCAATTGGCAGAATGGTGAGTTGTTGTCGACGACTTCTTTGGATTTTCTAAGTCTTCGACTATAACCCTCGTGGTTGGTATTCATTTGGTGGAAGTCAACTTCCAGATGCAGATGATAAACAGTATCGAGAAGTCTACCAATGTTAACGAACGTCAACGTCATCGACGTATCCAACCGGAAGTCGATAATCGGATACTGCTATGTTGGTCAGCACTGGTGGTAAGGCCATTAGGTGGTTCGCTGTATAGGCGGTGAATTCCTTGTCGCGGACTATAATGGTTTCGTTGTTGAATTGGACAATGAATGTTCTTTCCAGCTTGTAGTCTCTTTTGGGTGTTTTAATGAGCTATTATAGTTGGAAATGAATAGTATCTTGTTATTGTGCTAACGCGGTCATCCGTCAGGGTTGCCGCCTCTCGGCTAGAGTCGTCTATTAGTTGCATCATCCTCGACAAGTTGATGACGTGTACTAACTTAAATAATCCATTGATCCGCCATATTTCCTTGCTGCAGGGAAACGACGGGCGCGTCGTTTTTAATATGCGCGCGGCTGATGTGAACCCGATGAGTGTGAGACTCGTAGAGCATTGTGATCGAGAAGGATAGAATGACTTGTGTATATACTATTCGTGTTTATATTATTTGTGTTTTATCTTCTAATGGTTTTTTGTGTGTGTTAGACAAGGGTTGGTTTTCGCGTGTGTATTAAATGGAGAGGTTCGTAAAGCGCTTTCTTTATTACTTTTTTTTCAATTTCTCAAGTCTGATTTGTGTAAAATTTTCCTTGACCTAGTTTTCACTGTCACCCCGCGATTGTCTTGGACTTCCTCTAATCTAAAACGTAGTTTTTTTTTTGGTTTTACTTTGCTTATTAGTGACAAAAACTTTATCCCCCGCCTCGTATTATTTAGGTTGCGTTTTTTATTATGTCCTTCATTGGCTATAATCTATCTTTTGGGTGTCGATTGTAATTCCAGTTTGTTGGGATGACACTCATATTTGAATCGTTTGCAACAGTCACACAATGATAACTGAGAACGAATTGTGCTTGAAAATAGAATTTTTTCAGAATTTGGATGCGAACTTCTTTCGAACCCCTGTGGGCTCTGCGATGTTTCTTTTCTATAGCCCCAGAAATTTGTTCTGAATCGGACAAATCTTACCCAAATCTCTGCGTTATTCGGATTTTATACAGCTTAAAATTCTCAAAGCTTGTGGATTGGAAGAATGGGTAATGGGGTGGAACCGGAGGAATGTTTTTGGCGAATAAAGTTCTTACTCGCGCCGGTGCCGATAAGAAACCTTAACTTATTATCGGCCTTTCGGTATGGGACATCATACTCGAGGCCTGTGTTGTCGGTACCTACCGTTGGTTGAGTCATGTCCTGAAATTTGGGGCAATTTTGTATTCGATGGTTGCCGCGGGTGCATATTATACATCTTCTACCGGCCCACCCGATTGTTGGAACGTTGAGGGCGGTGATTGTTCTGAGCACTGTATCATGCAGGCTGCGTAATTGCTCTGCTGACCCATTTGTCTTGGGGTGTGCAAACAAAATGGCAAGTGTGAATTTGATTAAAATTCTTTCGTTCTGATATCGTGTTAGTTAGTATCAGCTGCCAATCGCTGCCAGCCATCTTGATATCCAGTATGTCCACCTATTGTAGAGAAGATTAGGTTCTTGGCCTCTCCTGTTACATGTTTCTCCAAATGCTGGAATTTTACAGCATCGCTATAATCTTGATTGTGAACTAGTTCCGTGAGGATATCGTGGAATCGGGGCCATTTTAGGGAATCTCCGTCAAATTTAGGAATGTCAACTGGTGGCATCACACCTGCTGATGTGACAGTGGATTTGTTCGTTGATACTAATTTTGATTGTGTTTCTTCGCCCAGGAACGAAAAATATTCTGCTCGTACCACTTGAAATCTATCGTGGATGTGTCCATCATTTTGTAGTTTTGGTTCCAAGTCGATGAGGTCATGGTATCCCGTGACGATTTCGTCCCATAACTTCTCCATATATTGCCGTGTGTATCGCCTTCGAGCGCTCTCCCATAAACGGACCATCGTAGGACCCTCAATACGTCACTTGCCGCTGAGTGTAACGGAACTGTGGAACGGACCGCCAGCCAGCAAGATCCATACGTACGCGTCGCTGTGTGTTGCTCCCGTGGAACGGACCGTCAGCAGAACCGCTGATACGTAATCCTCCGAATACCTCTCCCGTGAAACGGACCGTCGGCAGGAACCCCATTGTACCTCCGTGTGTTACCTCAGACCAAGGATCAACGGAGGAACCTCCCTTTCCCACCACAGTTAAGGCGCGTCAATAAACCCCCGGCCATCCCCGCATCACAACCAATGCCTGGATCAACCAGGTAGTTTTAGTCAGACGTTCTATAGTTTTGACTACGACTCCGGGACCTATCGTTACTCCCGTGAGTTCAAGTTTCGAAGTTAATGGCGGTATAACGCCCTGCGTACGAACATTTGCTGACCCCGACGTGATCCTTTTCTGTAGGATCACAACCCGAGCCGCAAGGCAATTCAACCTCAACAAAACAGAAAAAACTCACATTCAACCATCGGATCAGAATCAGACGCCTTTTTCGCGCGGTTCCCACTGCATACGTACAGCCGACCTCCCGTCCAACCGACCGAAGGACGCTGCCGCATATCGTACGGCTATCGAATCGCGGAGATAGATCCGAGAGAGTAAAAGAGAGGAATAGGAGTATGAAATCACGAGGAAGAGTGTTGCAAAGATAAGGCGTTTAGTATAAAGGATTTATGATTGTTAGTAGAGCAAAGGGACAAAACGTGGTAGAGACCATTGTAGTCCGAACATAAAACCCTGAACGGATCGTGTTGGGCATATGTCGAGCTACAATGGCTAAGGAGTAGAGGACGAAAGTTTCTAGTCCTTCTACTAGGAACGTTGAAATTTTAGCGTGTTAATAAATGCTGGCTGTCTACATTACCATTAATAAGATTAAATAGAAACATGACACCCAGCATCGTTCTAAGGTTTGTTAATGGTGGTAAGATGATTAATAAAAGTCTACTATGATAGGAGGGAAGGTGAAGGCTTGCATCCCAATTTAGTCCCCTAAGTGCGAAAATAACAAAGTTTTTTTGTACGGATTCTATGTGATCTTGGTGCACTCCGTATTGTGGACTACAGACACACGATCCATACTCAAGAATCGGACGGACCAATGATGTGTATAAAGTTTTTGTAATGTATGGGTCGTTGAATTCTTTTGATCATCTTTTAATAAAACCAAGCACACCCACAGCTTTATTAGCCATGGTGGATATATGGTCGGTAAATTTAAGTTTCAAATCTAATAGGATTCCCAGATCGTTAACCTGAGTTAAACGTTCTAGGGCGATCCCATAGAGAAGTACGTAGCCTGGTGAGGGCTAGATCGATAAAATGACATGAGTTTACATTTCGATCCATTAAGCTTTAGGTCATTTGCTAAGCACCAATTTTGGAATTTATCCAAATCGTATTGAAGTCTAGATTGGGCGCTAGTAGATCTATATTGAAGACAGAGCTTAACATCGTCAGCGTACATAAGTACTAGTGAGTCAGTTAAGGCAAGGGGTAAGTCATTAATAAACAAAGTAAAATGTAAGAGTCCAAGATGGCTTCCTTGAGGCACCCCAGATGTGACGCAGACTGTACGCGAGGTAACATCTTTAAAGAAGACACGTTGGGTTCTTCCAGATAAGTAGCTCGAAATCCAGATAAGGAGATCAGTTGGAATTCCAAAAGACTGAGTTTGCTTATAAGAAGCGAATGGTTAACAGAGTCAAATGCTTTACTTAAGTCAGTGTAAATGACATCTGTCTGTAAGCCATTCCGGATCCCATCCGTGACAAAAGATGTTAGCTCCAATAAGTTGGTGGTGGTGGAGCGGCGCTTTATAAAGCCATGTTGGCACGGGGATATTATTGAACTACATAGGTGTTGCAAATGTGGAGTGATAAGTTTTTCGAAAAGCTTTGGAATTGCGGACAATTTAGAAATGCCTCTATAATTTGAAGCATCAGATTTTGACCCTTTTTTATGCAGAGGGATAATGCAAGAGTCCTTCCACATAAGGGGAAAAATTGAGGTCTCCAGCGATAAATTAAAAAGTTTTAGGAGTGGTTTGTACAGGGCCACGGCGCAGTTCTTCAGCACACAGCCTGGTACTCCATCGGGGCCTGGCGAATACACGGGCTTAACCCTAGGAAGATCCGATAACACACCACTTTGATCAAAAGATGGGCTAAAAATAAGGTTGGCTGATTGGATATTATAAGTGTAAGGCTGAGCTGAAATGGTGCTATGTGAATAGGTTGTTTGAAAAAATTTTGCAAAGAAATCGGCCATTTCCAGATCAGTGTTCGCATAAGAGTTTTCAAACGTAAGCAAAGGCGGAAAAGATACAGGCTTGCGCTTAGTGTTTACAAAGTTATATAACTGCTTCGGTTTCTGAGTATCACACGCCTTCATACAGATGCTCATTGAGGAGCAGATTGAAAGCAGCACGGCTATCCAAAAGTTGATAGGAAACTTCAGGAAAGATTCAGCAAAACGACAACTAAAGTAAGGTTACTTTAAGGAACGGCTGAGACAGCTCACGCATTTGTGGACCCAATTTGAAAAAAATGATACTAAGCTCCACGAGTTAGCACTAAGCTCTGATGATAAATACTTTTCAATTGCCAAGGCTCTAAAGGATCTAGTAAAAAAAATATGAAGCTATTTTTTCAGACGGAATACCATCAGGATCAGGTCCATCACAGCGTCCCCGATAAACTGGAGAAAACCTCGAGCCCAAGACAAAGTCTAGGACTAGCGAACAAGTTCTTACAGACCACCCAAAGATCACTTCACTGAAACGACGGCACGAAGTACGGCTCGACGATCTCGAGGAATTCCTTTGTAATCGAACTGAAGGAAGGAAGGTTTCATCATCATCATTTATGGAAAGAAATCGTAACGGGATACCATAAGCTCATCGACTTGGAACCAAACCTACAAAAGGATGAACACATCCACGATAGATTTCAAGTGGTACGAGCAGAATATTTTTCGTTCCTGAGCGAAGAAACATAATCACACATGTTACATGTTACGTTCGTTGAAACACATGTTAGTATCAACGAACAAATTCACTGTCACATCAGCATGTGTGATGCCACCAGTCGACATTCCTAAATTTGACGGAGATTCCCTAAAATGGCCCCGATTCCACGACATCTTCACGGAACTAGTTCACAATCAAGATTATAGCGATGCTGTAAAGTTCCGGCATTTGGAGAAACATGTAACAGGAGAGGCCAAAAACCTAATCTTCTCTACAATTGGTGGACGTGCTAGATATCAAGATGCCTGGCAGCGATTAAAAACACGATATCACAACGAAAGAATCTTAATCAAATCCACACTTGCCATTTTGTTTGCACACCCCAAGACAAATGGGTCAGCAGATCAATTACGCAGCCTGCATGATACAGTGCTCAGAACAATCACCGCCCTCAACGTTCCAACAATCGGGTGGGACCCAATCCTAATACACATCATCGAAGAGAAATTATATGCACAGACGTTATCATGTTTAGAACTCTCCATTACCAACCCAACCTGTCGGCAATCGCTAAACCAAATGCTAGAACACTTAGAGCGACAAGCCAAATGACGCTACAAGGGACAACTACATCTGCTGGGTTTTACTCATCGACCAACTCAGCCGGTGGAAGATGTATAATATGCACCCGCGGCAACCATCGAATACAAAATTGCCCCAAATTTCAGGACATGACTCCTAGCGAAAGAACACAACAAATAACGATACTTAACGGCTGCGCTAATTGTCTGTGAAATACCACACAGCCAGTGTGTGCAAGTCAGGGTTTAAATGTCAGATATGCCGGAAGAATCATCACACAATATTGCATTATACGCCCCACGCACCCGCTCAGCCAGCCGGTCAGCCAACCTTCGAACCCCTATGTGTTACTCGCAACTGCCCAAGGAGAAGCTCAAGGTCCTACAGAATCACGACACAAATGCCGCGCACTCCTAGAATCTGGATCGCAGGTGAACATAATCTCCAGAAGAATGGTTGATACTCTGGGACTCAAATTAGAGCCATTAACCCTAAACACCGCTGGATTGGGAGGGGCATCTATAAGATCGCGGATAAAGGCGGTATTGACCCTATCATCATTAACCACTGATTTCCAAAAACAAATCTATGTATTCATACTACCGGGAATAATGGCCCGGTGATCAACCATCGCAACCAATTGAACTTCCAAAAACATTCCATCAGGAATTCACTTAGCAGAGCCCACGTTCACGGAGCCACAAGGCATTGATCTTCTGCTCGGAGCCGAATACATCCCACAACTGCTTGAGCCACGACTAATAAACATAGGGCAGGGGCAGCCATTGCTTCAGAACCGAAATTTGGATGGCTTGTGATAGGGCCAGTGCGACCCAAGTCAGTTCATGATTCTAAATCAGAACAAGTCGTCCTTAATCACGCCGCTTGGGCATCGGAAGCTAGCGAGCCACGCCAAGAAATCGGTGAAATCGACGCATCCGAGCGAAGTTCAAGTGTATGCATCGTCGAGAATCAGATAGTCAAATCTGGAAGATTACAGAATTCCCCGCCCATGGCGGATCAACAAGGAGAGCCGCAGACGGACCCTGAACCACAAGCCCAAGTTTGTCACCCCACGCCAGTAAACAAGGGAATTCAAGGAGTTGAAGTCACCACCAATTCTAAAGTATGTAGGGGGAGACATCTCACCCGGCATGGGGCACAGGCTTCTCTAAAAAGGAACAAGAAGCAAGGACAAGAAAAGAGCGAGACTCCTGAGGCGCACTGACCAACCAGAACAAGGGTTTGATACCACGTGGGATCTCCAAGGAGAATGGTTATGAGTGCGCGCAACAAGACGAAGAAGACAACAAGGAGAATATAAATATCTTGGGTATCGTACCAATATGAGATATCTTACTCACATGATTTAAATATTTTTTGGTATTAACATTAGTTGTAGTTATTAGGTAAGAGTCACAATATTTTCGAGTGAAAAGATACACCACGGTTCACTAAGACGTTCCCACAATAACGCATATTCGCATTGGATTGAGTCCCTAAATGGGGGGAGAATGTTGGCACATAGTGCCAAGACCTAATATCTTGGCACTGAATGCCATGATAACGCTTCACACATAGTAATATGAATTTAACTAATCAAATAATAATTTTACTCCGATCTACTGACCCAGCTACAGACGGCGGCACCAGCGAGTCTAAGTCGGGTCACCGGGTTAACCAGTTCGGAAACACGACCAAGCGAGCTAAGTCAGCAGACTCAGCAGTAGTTCACCGCTTTATCCAGCACGGAAGCTCATCGATAACGTTAACCTATTAGACCCTAGACCTAGGTATACGTTGTTCGATAACACCCTAGACATAGGTATACGTAGCATCATATATAAGAGCAGTTATTCTGAAATAAAGACAGTTGCGAATACAAAGTCAATCGTCTCGTTACTCAGTGCTAACTATAGCACTTAGACGTAATCGCCTTCGAGCGCGCTCCCATGAACCCTCGGACCCTCGATACGTCACTTGCCGCTGAGCGTTGCTCCCGTGGAACGGACCATCAGCAGAACCGCTGATACGTAATCCTCCGAATACCGCTCTCGTGAAGCGGACCGTCGGCAGGAACCCCATTGCACCTCTGTGTGTTACCTCAGACCAAGGATCAACGGAGGAACCTCCCTTTCCCACCACAATTGAGGCGCGTCAACAAACCCCCGGCCATCCCCGCATCTCAACCCCTGCCTGGATCAACCAAGTAATTTTTAGTCAGACGTATAGTAGACGTATCAGACTATAGTTTTGACTACGACTCCGGGACCTATCGTCACTCCCGTGAGTTAAAGAAGATAACACTGTCTTCAAGGATAGCCCTCACCAGAATGCGAAAACGTAGGATGGTACCAGGATAGCATAAAGGTGATAGTGTACCTAGATGCAGGGTCAGTATGCCTCTACATGCGCATGATAAGGCACTACCGTTCCAGGGCGTAGTTTTGAGCTTGTTTTTGCTTGGCCCACGACTATTGTAGGAAATATGCAAGCTAGGCGAAAAGAAAGCTTTCCGAGTTGCGTACGTTAAAGGGAAGCCAAAGGATTGGCCTAACTTCTATTGCGCGTTTACAAAAACGACACAAGCGTATGGTTGTACTGTCTTGGAGTTCTAACGGTGGTTACTAAAGCCGTTAAAGGATGATGTTCCACTTCTCGCCCGATAAGGGTACAGAATACTGTATTCCCATCGGCCATCCCACCTCACACTACAAAGTCTTCATCCCCTCTAGAGAGGAATAGAATGCATAAGCCCTGGGACCTGTGGGCTCCAGTATAGCACTTTTCGGATATGTTTCTTTTCGGACAGTCAGGCAGCACTTAATCCACTTAATGGCTTCTCATCCAATTCTACGACAGTCAATGACTGTCGCTGATATCTTACAGAGATGCCGGAGCAGCATCCGACTCATATGGGTACCCGGTCATATGGATCACGCGAGAACTGCGCCGCAGACGAATTGGCAGAGTCAGGGACTACAAACCCTTTCCTTCCGGAGAAAGAACTGATAGGGATCTTCTTAGCTACTTGTAGGTTCAAATGCAGGGAGTTTTTCAACCTGGCAGCCGTTAGGAAATGGATTAATATCCGGACCTTTTGAACCTCGCGCTTGATCGTTGTGGGAAAAGGTACACGTCCCAGGCGTGCAAATTGCATGATAAATTCGCATATTTTCGGACGGCAGACCGCTAACTTGCAACACGCATGCTCTAGCTTGAGAAATGTAACAAATAAAAAAGGCATTGTTTTCTTAGAGGGATTTTATCCAAACATTTTCCAAAAGTAGTTTGGCTTGGCAGAAATTTGGGTAAATTTAAAACGATTTTGATTCGCCAAATTGAAGGTAGTGGGGACATTGGTCCACCAGACAAAATATTTAAGTGGCATGCAGGTTCGCCACCTTTATTTTACCTCGTCAAAAGGTGTTTTTATTTGTTACATATAAGTCGGCAACATATAGATTTTATTACTTATGTGTGCATGTGTGTTTTATGCTCATTTCAAGCTTTTGGCAAACGGGAAAGCGAGAAATGGAGTGGTCAAGCTTTATGGTTATGTGGTCAATCAATGGATTCCCAAGAAAATCAGCTTGAGTCTATTTATTTGGAATTATTTAGTTAGCTGGTAAGGTCAAGGGTAAAGAAAGTACGTGCTATGTACGTCTGCTGGATAAGATCGCATGGTAATAGACTTCTGCTGAGCTCGCTGGTTTTGCTTGCTCCATTCAGACGGTCATTCTTACCGCTGGTATTACTGATTTCGGATTCTGGCCCGATTCCGGTAATTTCTGGCCCCGTCTATTGGAGCTGGGTTATTAGGTCTTGACACTAGGTGCGAACTCTCTATTTGATGAAATCCCGACATTAGAGCAAGACATGAAAAATATTATGATCTGCCTAGTTGATCCAAGATGTCATCATTTCTTAGAAGTGCAAATTTGTCGTATAATAGCTTTTTATTAATTTGGCGATAGTCAATAACTAATCTCCACTTTTTCTTTTCGCTTTTTGGAAGGGACCGACCGAGGGACTATTATATTCTGAGACTCACGGCTCTATTATTCCATCGCTTATTAATTTTTGCATTTGGTCTTGAATTCTTTAACTTGACTATGATGGCTTCTATAATTTTTTATACAGACTGGTGTTACATAATTTAATCTCAGTTTTTGTTGGTAGAAATTATTTGTAGATATTGGCTCGGGTCTCGAAACATATCCATATATATATATGTACCTGCCACAAAGACTTTTCAGTTGAGTTTTGAAATGTGGTGGAAAGTTTTTGGATAATTGAGATAAAACTTTTTTTGCATTGCTATGAAATGGTATTTACAACATAAATTCAATTTTTGATTTCCTAGTTTGGGATGAGTATGGTTGCGTCATTAGATGCAATAGAAATTTTACGGACAACTTAATGATAATGAACCAACTTGGCGATACCAGATGATAGTGTTGTCGTAGAAATTGAGCAAGCTCAACACCATCGCACCATTCCTGGCAAAAAGGTGAATGGCAATAAGAGATTGCGTGAATCAGCAGCTAAAGTCATTGGGCCTGACTTTTATAACTGTGGCAGTTAGAGAATACCGATATATGTGATTACCGAGCCGATGTCACCAATTCAAATTCATTTTCTAACACCTGCGTGTATATTCGTTCAAATCTACAGAAGGAATTAGAAGGTATACAAGTTGTGGACTGCAAATTCTAAAATCGAGCATTTCAAGACAAACACGCTTACTCGTCTTGAATTATGTGCCACTACCTTCTCGAAGATTTCTGCTCCAAGATCAAGCCTCTTGTCAAAATACCAATCATACGATGCTTGGTCAGATTCAAAAGTTACTCTAAATTGGATCCGTTCCCATCCATGTTCATTGTCACTGTTCCTACCAAATAGATTTGCTGAAATTGAGAAATGGTCAGACGAAAGTATGTGGCAGCATGCACCAAATAAACAGATCTCGGCAGATATAATGTCAAGGGGTGGAGACGAAAAGGAGACTACAGAATCGATTTGATTTTTTAAGGAACTAGAAAATAAGTGGCTTTGATCTTCCACGAGAATACAGGAGTAATAATGAATGCGGTCCGCAGTGGTCTCTACCTCAAATTTATTGGAAGACATAGAAAAATTTTCATTCTCACCTAAAACTGCTTCGAGTGTTCGTTTATATGATCCATTTTCTTTTTTAGAACATGAAATGGTTATTAATAAGTTCTAATAGTGTACCTTTACCTGTCGAATATAATGAAGCTTTTACGAAAATTGTCGAGATAGTTCAAGAGCACGATTACAAAGAAAAAATAGATAAGATCCAAAGATCCTGGTTGTTAGCCCAAGTCTATAAACGATAAATCCGCCTCATCTGATGGCTCAAATTTTGAGTGGTTTATTCATAGATACCATCCGTGCTCTCCTTCTTAATATTTGGTTTTGATTTTTTTTCAGCCTAAAGAAATTGAAAATTTTCAGGACCCAATAGGTGAACTGAATTTTTCTTGATTTGCTTCGTTTCGACTCGATAAATTGATTATATATATATGTAAGAATTTACATATATATATGTATGTCGTCAAATGAGTAGAACTATACGCACTGGAAAATATATTTAATTGATTACTTCATTTTGAGTAATAATTCATATAAAGTATTTAATTTTATTTCAAAATAATAAATACAAAATTTCATTAATGGAGAATAACCCACAGACTCTCGATTTTACCAAAAGGTGAATCTACCTATAGTATATTATTCTAGTAAAAATACTCGATATAAAGTATTTTATTCCTACGCAATTTAATGTTGATGCTGAAATAGACTCAAACTGGGTAAATGGGGGTATGAAGAAGGGTGGATATTAAGTGGGGTATCTAAAAGTGTAACATAAACAGATTGCTTATTATACAAGGTCTCGTAGAGTACAGGGTTATATATTATTCGTTTTATGTATGTAACTGGGAGAGGGAATCCTCTCCAACGCCAGTACATATATTCTTGATCGGTATCAACAGCCGAGTCGATAAGCTGTGTCACTCTATTCAATAAACTTTTTTTAAAGAGTTCCTGTACCGATGGTAATTTTTATCTGAAAAACAAAATTCAGTCAAAGCGGACCATTTCTAGAGTATTCATAGTGTTTTTATTGATAGTTTAATCAAAAACTTACAAAAGTATGCAATAAAATTATTTTGTAAGTCTTCATATACTTTTAAATGTTAGGTACATTAAAAAACTTTATGAAAAGAAGGGTGTGGGAAAAGAGAAAAGTTCCGGCTATTATACAAGTATAGTATCATAAAAAATATCTGTGTGTAGAAATACTTTTTTTTTCCTTCCGAAACTAATAGCTGAGCTTATCAGCAGAGAGCCTATCAGCTAGCTTACAATTTCTTAGCCCCGTACACGGAGAGCTGAGGCTTATCCTGTCCATTGTAATAGTCATAGTAATAGTCATTAATTCTTTTTCAAGTGTAGTAGCAAATTGAACGGTTGTTTGTTGAAGTCAGGTGTTTATTATCTTAATAAAAAAATCTCTTGTTTTCTTTTTCACTTATTCTATTACTTTTTTTATCTTTGAATGTTTGAAGTAACTCCTCTGCAAGTTCAATAATTTTATTCAGTGTGTTACATCTAAATTGTAATTTTTTAACCGGTAACTATGTTAATAGACTTTTAAAAAAGTGTAAGTCGTCAGAGTCTTCAATATTTGTTTGTTCGATGTCTGTCTCCAAAAGTTTTTTATTTTCTATGTCTAAGACTATGTCAAAGTTTTTTAGCTGGTTCATTGTTTTGTTTTTTGCTTGTCTGTGGTTCATTGCTGTCATTATCGTCTTCAAATATGGTTGACAAAGTCAAGTCATATTGTATTCCAAAGTCCATGCAGAATTGTCTCTTTAAAAAAAACATTAGCGAAAAGTACCTAAATTTAGAGACGTAAGTCTCTGCTTCAGCTTCAGATATTGGCTGAGGGATGTTCCGCCTTCCTGTACTCCTCCTTTAAATATTTAAATTTTTTTTACAATCGGCTTCTTAAATGGTTTAAATGAATCTAACAGATATCTTTCTATTTGTTGAGGGACTACAAGCCCTTTTCTTCCGGAGAAAGAACTGGTAGGGATCTTCTTAGCTACTTATAGGTTCAAATGCAGGGAGTTTTTCAACCTGGCAGCCGTTAGGAAATGGATTAATATCCGGACCTTTGGAAACTCGCGTTTGATCGTTGTGGGAAATGATCGGCGAGATACACCGCCCTTAACAGACTATACAGTAGCCTAGCGGTTTAACAATTGGGATCGTAAATTAGACTTAATTAGCGAAAATGCACGATTCACAGAACAAACTGGTAAAGTAAAATAATAATTTCGAAAGATGGTAGCAGGAAAGTTACCGAAAGAAAAAGCAAAAACAAAATCCAAAAAGAGTATCATATAAACGACGACATTGTTAAAAATAATTTGATGACGTCACAGAGAAGCGGCTGGATTTGGAGGTACCTGCTTTGAACACAAATACACGACACAGGCGTGCAAGTTGCATGATATGTTAGCATATTTTCGGACGGCAGACCGCTAACTTGCGACGTATGCTTGTAGCTCATGCCGTAGCTTGTAGCTGTCGCGTGAAGACACCCGAACCGAATATATAGCCGAAGATTTAAAAATTTTCTGTGTGCGTAATATCTTATTGAGAAATGTAACAAATAAAAAAGGCATTGTTTTCTTAGAGGGATTTTATCCAAACATTTTCCAAAAGTAGTTTGGCTTGGCAGAAATTTGGGTAAATTTAAAACGATTTTGATTCGCCAAATTGAAGGTAATGGGGAGGTAATTGGTATCACCAGATAAAATATTTTACACACAGATATATACAGATATTAAACTTCGAACAACGTTTGTTCTAAGAATTTTTAAATTAATTAAAATTACCTTAAAAAATTGAAAATACTTTTAAATTAAAATAACGCATGAACCTAACTGTTTTGTTTTAAAATTGGCTATAACAATCCTATTTATATTAAATTTGGAGAAAGCCTTTGAGATAACGCATATTTTGATGTATCGTTCATATATGGGAAAAGTCGCTTACTCAAGATATACCCTGGATATATACTGGATGTGAAGCTAAGGTTCATATTCATTGCATTACATAAACTATTTGGTTGCCGATGGAATTTTTGTATTTTTCGAACATAAAAACAAAAACAATAAATAGAAATAATTCATTTTATTTATTTAATTTAAATAAAAATTAGTGTTTGGTCATTGAGATTTTTGAATGCGACAAGTTCACATTTTGTGATGCTTATGCACAGATATAAGGGGGCAGAGCGAGCCAGCCATAGAACATGGGAAGAGCGAAAGCTCGCTATCTTAATGTTTCAGATAAAGCCCGTTGAAGCCGAGTGGCCGAAAAGTGTCGGCTTGCGACCAACAATAGCGAAAATATAAATGACAATAGTACAAACTATACTTTTAATATTTTAGTGATCTTAGTGATAGTCTATTATCTATGCTGTGGCTGCTGCCTGACCCGAATGAATTAGTTTAATTAAATTAATTTAATTTTTAATTAGACCCTGGTAAGGACTAAGCAACGCGCTTGAAGGCGGCGCTTCGCATTCTTTGTCCCATGTATGGTTTTCTGGCATCATCTTGGGTCCTGGTGATGGTTTCAGAAACTATTCAACCAGCGATTCGTTGGCATTAAGACAACGGCTGCCGTTTTGATTAATGTTTTAAACCGGCATCCCACATCTGGAGAGTGCTTTACTGAATATGGCAGTCGCATAGTTATGCTATTACTATCCAAGTGGAAATCCACGGAGTTGGAGGAGATTACGGTGTCAAGAAGACACTACGAATGCAGTCGCAGGTAAAATTCAATTTTTGCGGAAAAATTGTCCACAAATACGCCCAATCTGTGCTCGCATGGAGAACTCAACCTCCACCAAAGGAGAGAATTACAGTGGATGCAGTGCGCCCGGATCCTAAAGGATCGTCCAAACATAAAATGCTACAAGAGTGGTGAGTTTGGTACCAGTGCAATTGGCGAGGTACAAGGAGAAGTTCGTGGATATATGTCAAGTTCTTGAGCCCAAATGCTTATTATATCAAATGAGTCAGTCCTTTCCATTCTTTATTAACCGAGTGATCTTTAATAAAAAAAGAATTAAGTAAAAAATTTGCTGGAAAAAGATTTAATAATTTAGTTGTGTTACGAGAATATGGCGACAATATTGTTAAGAGCCATTTGCAAAATTTTGTCTATGGTTCAGAATTTAATTTAGATATTTTGTTTCATGTCGTATAAGACAATTATTTAAAGCATAACATCATGATTGGACAAAAAATATTTCAGCTAGGTTTCGGTGTTATGATTTAGATAAACAAATTTAATATTTACAAAGCTAATATTATTAATGCGTGAAGATATATCGATAAATGTGAATAAAACTAATAAACTGAAAAACATTTTGGAAAAATATTCAGACCACTTTATGAATGGAATCCCAACTAAGCGCGTAAACCCAAAAGCATTGGAAATTCATTTGATAGTTGTGAATAAAAAATCAAATAAAATAAAAATATCACTCGTAGAGCTGGAAACTGTAGCTGTTTATAAAGCAGTGAAACACTTCAGACACGGTAAAATAGATCAGATAAGATAGAAAATTTAAAATGCGAAAATTAAAAGCGACTCAATCGAAAGCTGAAATGACCCCAAGAGTGCACTGTTGGTAGGCGTATTTACAGGCATTTTATTTTAGTGTTGAGTATAGAAAAGGTAGCCAAATGGAACACGTGGATTTTTAATCTTTAGAAATATAAATGGTAACTTACAGAAAAAGTACAAATGGAATTGCACCCCACACCTAAGATTGATATACCTTGGCATACTATCCACGTAGACATAAATGTCAAGCTCAGAGGATAGAATGACTTGATGGAATATATAAATAGATGTTTTCACCAAATTGGTTCACTTGAATCAAATTCATAATCTAGACTCGGAAAATTGCATTAAAGCTATGAAGTCAAGTAATTCTTTCTTTGGAGTCCCAAGTCAAATTATCACAGATCAAGGCAGGACCTTTGGAAGTAAAAAAAATCCGTAAATTTTGCTTAATGAATAAAATTGTTTCAACTGATAGCCACAGGTGCAAGCCGTGCCAATGGATGGGTGGATCGTGTCATGAGCACGCTAAAAGCTATGCTAACATTTGTAGAAAAAAGGGAGCGTTCTTGGCAGGATGCATTGCAAGATATTAAGTTAGCCATGAATTGCTCTACAAATACAGTTGCTGATAGTAAAAGAGGCTAAGCCTTTTTGTATGCTACAAATAAATAATAGCTACAATAAATAAAAGCTAAAGAAAACGATACGATAAAGAAAGATTTGACAAAAATATATTTGATTTTTTTGAAAACTGAAAAGCGCCATTAAACCTAACTTGACCCCAGCTTTAAGGGTCTGTTTCAAGAGGTCAAAGTATTAGATGCAGATCGATATGAATTAAATCCATTAGATAATAAGCAAACATATAAATACTCCCACGAATCTCTGAAAGCGCTACCAAACAGACAGTTCATTAGCGAATTGACAGAATATTTCCAAAGTGATGATGAGCCCCAAATTTAAGTTATGTAAACGATGAATTGTCTAAAATTAGAAATGGATCTGTATAAATTTTTGAAATCGAAAAATTAAAATATGTTTATTAATTTATTTTAAATTTTTTGTAGAAGGCATAAGAAGAAAGAAGGTATAAAATTAGTTTGTATCTGCATAAGAGAACAATGATGAAAAGAATGAATGATTAAATCAAAATTAGGAGTTCGATTAAGAAAACCAACACAACCGTTGTTTCCGAAGAAATTCGGGTAGGTACAGGAATTCATGCGAAAGGCACAGCAGGTGGTAGCACGGTGGCAGTCTCTGCTGGGGAGTAAGGTCCGTTGACGAGTTACCAAAAGTCGTGAGATGAAATGAGAATGAAATGACGGTATAGGCTCAACTTGAGAGATAATGCTTAGCATAATGATCGATGAGAGTAGAGTCCGTCAAGTTTTGGTAACGAATGTGAGCGAAAATCACTGTGCTGCCGCATCAAATACAAAAGTTAAATGACAATGCATACATACAATGCATTCCAACACATACTTACATAAATTCATATATGTTAAACATCTAATTTCGTGATAAATATTTTTTTTTTTTCGCGCGGTTCACACTGCATACGGACATCCCACCTCCCATCCGACCGACCGAAGGACGCCGCTGCATAACGCACGGCTCGAATCGCGGGGATAGATCCGAGAAAGTAAACGAAAAGAATAAGAATATGAAATCACAAGGAAGAGTGTTGCTGAGATAAGGCGTTTAGTATAAAGGGTTTAAGATTGTTAGTAGAGCAAAGTGACAAAGTGTGGGAGAGACCATTGTAGTCCGAACATAGTACTCTTAACGGATCGTGTTAGGCATATGTGGAACTACAACCGCAAAGGAGTAGAGGACGAAAGCTTCTAGTCCTTCTACTAGGAACGTTAAAATTTAAGCGTATTAGTAAATGCTGACTGTCTACATTACCATTAATAAGATTAAATTGAAACCTGACTCCCAACATCGTTCTACGATTTGTTAATGATGGTAAATTGATTAATATTGCGTTGATTAATGCGAAAATAAAGAAGTTTTTTTGATCAAACTGTGAACTTTGATCAAAATGTGAAAGATCACATACAGATTCTATGTGATCTCGGTGAACTCTATATTAAGGACTCCCGAAACACGATCCATACTCAAGAATCGGACGGACCAATGATGTGTATAATGTTTTAGTAATGTATGTATAATGTAGTAATGTATATTCTGTAATTTAGAGTTTCAAATCTAATAGGACTCCCAGATCGTTAACCTGAGTTAAACTTTCTAAGGCGTTTCCATAGAGAAAGTACGTAACTTGGTGACGGTTAGATTGATAAAATTACATGAGATTACATTTCGGTCCATTAAGCTTGAGGTTATTTGCTAACCACCAATTTTAAAATTTATCCAAATCGGATTGAAGTCTAGATTAGGCGCTAGTGAATCTATAGTGAAGACAAGGCTTAACATCATCTGCGTACATAAGTACTAGTGAGTCAGTTAAGGCAAGGGGCAAGTCGTTAATACATAGTGCAAAAAGTAAAGGTCCATGATGGCTTCCTTGGGGCACCCCAGATGTGACCCGGACTAAACGCGAGGTAACATCTTTAAAGAAGACACGTTGGGTTTTTCCTGATAAATAACTCGAAATCCAGATAAGGATCTCAGTTAGGAATCCCAAAAGACTGAGTTGACTTAAAAGAACCGAATGGTTAACAGAATCAAATTCTTTACTGAAGTCAGTGTAAATGACGTCTTTCTGTAAGCCATTCCGGAACCCATCCGTGACAAAAGATGTTAGCTCCAATAAGTTGGTGGTAGTGGAGCGGCGCTTCATAAGGCCGTGTTGGCACGGGGATATATTTTTGAAATACACCTATGTATACACCTATCTATTTCAATAATATCACCGTGCTAACATGTGAAGTGATAAGTTTTTCAAAAAGCTTTGTAATTGCTGACAATTTAGAGATGCTCTATAATTTGTAGCATCGGATTTTTTCCCTTTTTTATGCAGAAGAATAATGTAGGATTCCTTCCACATATGGGGAAAAATCGAAGTCTCCATCGGGGCCTGGCGAAAAAACGGGCTTTACCTTAAGAAGATCCGATAACGCACCACTTTGATCAAAGGGGCAAATGATGATTGATTGATGGTGGGCTTTGATTGATATGAAAAATATAAGGTTGGCCGATTGCATATTATAAGTGTACGGCTGAGCTAGAATGGTGCTATCTGTATATGTTGTTTGATAAAACTTTGCAAAGAGATCGGCCATTGCCTAATCAGTGTTCGCATAAGAGTTCTCAAACGTAAGCAGAGGAGGAAAAGATACAGATTTGCGCTTAGTGTTTACAAATTTAAAGAACTGCATCGGGTCCTGAGTAAACTGAATCCGGCAGCGGCGAATATAACTCCGATAACATTCAGCGTTATGCACGGTGAAATTAGACCGAGCTACTAAATATCTTGAATAACTAACTGTACAGCAAGATAATTTATGTTTGTTTAATATTCTATTCATTACGTTCTTTAAATTTAATAAATGCCTTGTATACCAAAGCGGATTATTTGAGACCGACGGATATTTCCATGGCACGCAAGCGTCGAAAAATAAATTCAAAGTGTGATAAAATTTGTTTAAGCCAGTATTTATATCTTCACATGACAATAACTTGGACCAATCAAATTCTAAAATTCACTTATTTAATTTCGTAAAGTCAGCCTTACGGAAGAAACGAACTTTATTAGATTTAAGTTTAGACTTAACGTCAATTAAGCTATTTTTTCGATTAAAACTTCAAAAGTGGGATGATACGGATCCTCAGGGTTAGAAAAGGGGCAAAGTTCTGGAAAGAGTAATTCCATCAGGATCAGAAACGAAACACAAGTCAAGCAGCCAACCTAAGGAATTTCTAACGTGGTTATGTTGCCCGAGTGACATGTCGAACATACCCGCATAGAAGTCGTGGTGCGAGTTAAGCATTAAGGACGGTGAATTCTCAACATTGGACCACATGAGATCTGGTACATTGAATTAACCCAGAGCTACCAACTGGTCCCCATCAGACAATCGGTCGGAAACGAGACGAATAGCGGATAAATGTTGCCAGTATGTGGGCGGTTCCGACGAAGGTGGTATGTAAAAACTGGGTAACGTATAAAGATTGACCGGACAAAGTGATTATAACGCAAAGAAATTCTATGTCACCAAACTCTTGTGATTTTACATCATCAGAAGCGAATTTGGAGTCTACAGAAATTAGGACTCCTCCTCCCCTTCGCAGTGTACTATCACGTCTAAAAGTAGTGTACTTACTTGGAAAAACGTTGTAGCTTAAGATCGCTTTAACCAAGTTTCTGTAAAGACTATATTGTGAGATGCAAAGGAAGAACTATCAGAATACAGTTTGGGAAGTTTACTACGTAGCCCTCTAGTATTCTGAGAGGTAAGTGTTAGTGGAGTTGTTAAACAACTGCACGGGCACACGTATTTTGAAAGATGACGTGTGCCTGGTGTAAGAATATTTGAATTTAGTAATATCTGCTACCTTAATATCGGCTTTTATTTTGGCTTTGATATAAGCCGACATATCTATCTCAGAAGTATCAGGGGCAAGTTGAGAAACAAATTCGATTTTCGATGCCGGGATCACCTGCAAGGGTTTTGGTGACACCGTAACTAATACTCAGCATCAGTTCGTACCGGGGGTCCGGACGGTTGAATACCCTGTTCGGTGACTCTTAAGGGGGTTTGAGTTATGGGGTCTGGTGGTATCACTTGGAGTGATGCCACAGAGGACTAATCGGACAATTGCTCATTAATACTGAGAAATTCGGAAGCCGAATTTTTCCCAGTTCAAGCCCTTGCGGTGGCCACAGATATAAGCGGCTGAATAATGGTCGGCTGAGTAGATTGAAGTTTATTCGCCACAAGAACAGCACTAATAGCGGATTTCTTACGCTTTGGAGACACATTTAATAGTTGATGACTACTAAACTGTGTATCGAGCGCTCAGAGTTGGTCATTGATTTTACGAAAACCGCTAATCATCTCTTTAAATCCACTTTTAGTCTATCTCATGAACGATCTCATTTCGTCTTGAACAGCACGAAAACCATCACAGCAAAAGTGGAGACCAGACCAAACGAGAAATGGCATCCGAAACTGAGACCTTGAACCCGGCACACTTAGCGTGTAAAACGGTTGCACATAGCCAGCAGTGGATGGTAGGCTGGGATGACGAGATTGTCTTATTATAAGACTTCGACGCACAGACGAGTTTAAAATCCATGATATTGTTAAGTTAATTTATTAATATTTTTGTTTCTATTTTTGATCGTACCTTGAACCACTGTATCGGGGAAACGAAAAGGGAGATGAAATATAACGATTAGTGTAGGTTAGTGTGGTTAAGCCGCAAGAATAGAGATATGAACCTCTACTGAGCGACAAAAGAAGCAACACCATAAGAGATGAAGAAGCAGAGCAGAGCTATTTTTGAAGAATTTTAATAAAAATCTTATTTTACCTGCAAATACCAAGTCCGTGTGAAGAGGTAACACGCGAAGCGATACGGAAGAAAATTTTAATTTTATTAATATAAATAAATATAAATAAATAAATAAATAAAAAAAAACCTGGTTTTAAAAGTTAATTACCAAAAGATGTAATAAACGCAGTGCGCACAAAAAAAAACGCGTCCGTTCGCTTTGAGATATAGACCCACCTAGAGGGCTCGCAAGGATGAATTGACCTTTTTTGGGAAAAGCGTTATGACTTCAACAATTTAAAAAATTTTTTAATTAAATCTGTCTCGTATTATTCATTATTAATGAGACAACAATGATATAGGGCATGAGTAACAGAATTTTTGTAAATTGTACCCTTAAAATGGCGTCAAAATCCAATAAACGCAAAAGGCGAAAAATTCCCTTTCATATGTAAAAATTAAATTGAAAACTTGTGAAATAAAACGCTTTAAGGAATTTTTAAACCAAAAATGTTTTGAAAATCTGTTTGTTAACAATAAATACAGATATTTAGGGTGTTATAAATATTTCAAGCACGATTTTTCTGTTATATCCGACCAGATACAGATACTTTACAGGCTAAGCTGCTTATTGGGCAGAGAAGGCTTCACTCAATATTAAAAAATTTCCTTTAGACTATAATGCAGCACTGTGCATTAATTTAGATATTTAAAAAATGTCGTTTTCGTTTTGCACTCTTGGTGGCGTTGTCGGTTCACTACGTTGTTCTTTCTCCAGGCTCCAAGATTTGGTCAGCTGCAGATGTCCAGGGCCTTTTAGATTCAGGCGATGCCTGGCCGGTTATAGCATTGGTGGGGCGGCAGGTGTCTTTGCACATTGCGTTAGAGAAGGGTCCGGGACAGTCCTGCCGGTTAACGGATTGATTGGGCGGCAGGTCTCTTCGCACATTGCGTTAGAGAGGGGTCCGGGCCAGTCCCCGGGATTTCCTTCCTTTTCGGGACTTTTTTAATTGATTTGATATTTAGTGAGTTAGTTGCGTTATGAGCTTTATCCTTCTCAAGCATGACTCGTGATGGTCGCGCTTAGCTTGCAGGTCCTGGGCAGTTGGCGGGGTGCAAACCGCCACCAGGATAGCACACATTAAGTGGGCTATACTTTTTTTAATATTTTGGCTAACCCCTCCGCGTCTACCAATCACTCGCACTCTACTCACTCAGACAATTTTTCCAACCATTCTCCGGTTGTTATGTCCTGTCACGGTCACAATGGGGTTGCTCCTTGCTGGACTTCCAATTTAGAATATATCCATGAAATATATAAAAATTGTCCAAGTTAGCGACCTAGGTAGTGAAAAATTGCAAAATATGCACTGCAGAAAAGTATGACAGATACCCCAAAAAATAAAAACTCGGAGTAACCTCAATTCAGTCATATGTCGGTGAAATGTTGCATACTGACATTTTTTCCACCGATAAAAAACTATTTTTAATTTGGATCGACAAATTTGCGACCGTACAACCAATAGTGTCCAGTGTAATAGTGGACGTGAAAATTCCCATCATCCAACTAATAAATTTATTCCAAAATACAAAGAAAATATACTGTGATAAAGAAGCGTTTTATCACAAAACCCATTTATGTAAATCACTCCGCTTGCGCCGAAGTTAAGCAAGTAATAAAAATCAATATTGCAAAAGCGCAAAAGCGCATAACCTTGAAAGATGCAACCCATCAAGACAAAATAGAATATTTGAGTTAGGAGTAAAGGTCTTAAAAAATTCAAAAAAGGTCTAAAACATAAAAAACAATAGAAGACTAGGCATCAAAATTGCCCCGTTATACACGGAAAAGCGCGTAAAAGCGGACCTGGGGACAGCTGTCCTCATTGGAAGGGATGGAGGTCTACAAGGACAACCCCAAATAACTTTTTATATAATTTACTACACTCACGCCCGGTACATCCCCATAACCGACGGAGATGCATTAGTGTGGGAAAATAGGAATTACCTTAGACATTCAAGCAACTCAACTCCGTCAAGTAAGTTCCCGATCATGATAGATGAAACAACTAGATTGTCCGCGTTACTTCTACAATCACACATGCGAAAATTGTTAGACGTTGATACTGATCGTTGATTAAAAATATGTGTGCTCGACAATGGTCTTCATTGTGGAAGCTACTTTTGGGGCGAGGGACCTCGCTTGGTTAGCCTTCTTAACCACAGTGTGGTACGCAGTTCCCCATGAATCATGCTCAGCAGCGTCGTACATATCGAAGCACCTCCTTTATTAGGGTCTGGAGGACCTTCCTCTCCAGGGACCACCAGAACACTGGATGGTGGTGCCTTGAGTTGACAGCGGACATGATATTCTGGGCTCCTCTAATCTCGTCGCCAAAGTGTCTGGAATCCTCAGTTCCTCGGCAAACTTTTGGAGTTGACACATAGCTGGGTTAACCTCCAGTTGTTTCTCATTTGTGGAAGCTTGCATGTCCTTGACGTCGCAGACTATGTATTTGTGGTCGCTATGAGTCTAGTCCTCTCTAGGGTCCTTTTATCCTCCGAAACAGTCCACTGCTGCCGAAGGCAAGGTCCACGAACGAGCCGGATCCCGCTCTACTCAACGTATTCTAGGAGCTAGTATTCAGGGGGGTTACCTCGAGAGTCGCGAAAGTCTCCTGGAGAGTGTGACCCCTGGCGTTAGTGAGGAATGAGACCAATTTCTCCCCATATGCGTTGAAGCCCTTTGCTATCAGCACCTTGGATTTATATATCGCGTCCTAGGCTGTGAGAGGATGTCCAGGATGTGAGAGAACTGCTCTAGAAAGAAGCGCGGGGGCAGGTAGGAGCTATAGAGCCCACACTTGCACACTTTGGCCCTGTTAAATCCTACACCACGCAGCATGTTTTCGGGCTGACTGCCTGAAACCCTGATTCTGCTGATTTTCCGGAGTTCAGTACATATACCCAAATATGTGTTTTATACGGCTCACTGATTATGGCTATGTTTGCCCGCTTATCTCTTAAATCCTTCTCAAGTAGACTATGGGCTACTTCGCAAGGGATGTGCTTTCTCTCTTTTGGCTTGCGACCGGAGATATGGGCAAGCTCTGTCTTTTTTCGCGGCTGCACAGAGGAATCACTTTGCGTCGTCCGTGCAGATAGCCATCTTCTGACCTGGTTTCACACATCTGAGGCAAAGCGCGGCGATGTCCCCGAAAATAAGTTACCTGAAACAACGTCATTGGGCCATGCGCTCCCTGACTCTACACACTGTCGATCCTATCCTCAGCCTCCCCTCGAACAGAATCGTGGATGCGAGGTCTGGCCCAGCTCCCAATGTGGCGACTTGGGTGCCAGAGTAGCCTAGACAAAGAGATTCTAGAGGCTTCCTCCTGCGTGCTCATTTGGGCTGCGGTCGCTTCCAACATTCGACTTTTGCAGACGTATCATGTTTTCCACGTTAGTATATCCTGCTACTGTGGTGCTATTTTTGAGCTTGCTGATAAATAACGGCCACCTTGGGTATAGTTTGCGGGGTCGCTATCTGACTGTAGCTCGAACCATCCCGGCTTTCGGTACGTCAGCGGGGTTCATCTGCATTAGAAGATGGTACTTTTCTTCTATAAACCTTGCCTCCGATTGTCTTTTCTCCTCTAGAATTTTTAATTGATTCTTGAACAGAACAGATTCTTGAATTGAACAGTAATTGATTCTTGGTCCTTTCCGGATTGACTTCCTGCGCGTGCATGTTCTCTCCGCTGCCGGCAATATCGATGAGCGTATCGATAGCTAGCGCCTGGTCGTGAGCTTTCACGTGTTTTAGGTGTTTCTCAATGTTTTCCTCTACGCCAGCACAAAATGGTACTCATGGTACCACCTTCCGCAAACGTCACACTGAAACCAATTTTCTGATGCTGTCTCGTTCTTGTTCTCGCTAATTCGGCACACTTCTATGTTCATGCTCCTTTCTGACCCGCGTCGCCTCTTCTTTGTTTCATCTCCATGCTTACCTAGTTTTCTTTCTAGTGCTGCGACGCTTTTGATCCACCTCTCTTTGATCAACAGGCAACGAAATTTTTTGAAAAAGTTGCGATTGGGCTCATATGCTTCTTTGAGCGTCCGCTAAAAAACTTCGTGTTTTTTCTGCCACTTCTTAACTACACCGTTGCCTTTTTCTCGGTTTTAGCGATAGTTGACGCCTCATTCTTCTGGACCGTTACAATGGTATATCGATAAAGTGTTATAAGCTTACTCTAACATTTTGCATCTCATAATTTAAATTTTCGCTAAATTTATATGGCGGCAACACCTATCCTTATAAGAATTTCACTATCAATTAAATTTTCTAACCAAATTGTAACCAAGTATTTCAAACCAAGCATCTTTAAAAATAGCATGGTTGTGTCATTTCCGATCGTTGATATGGCAGCTATAGGATATAGACGGCCGATCCTTATAAAATTTGACAGATCAAATTAGTTTGCCCGAAATAAAATCTCTTTCAATCGTATAGATCGTATAAACCAACAAAGTTATTCCAATTCCGATCATTCAGTTGTATGATAGCTATAGGATATAGTCGACCGATCCTTATGGCATATCGAATTAGTATGCCCATGTGGAATCCATTAAAAGTCCCATCATTCTAATCTAAAAAACACCAAAGGTCCGATCAATGCGCCGATCAACCAACAAGGTCTCGGCCATTCCAACTTTTATATTGCCTGCAATTATGAGAAGGATGGGTGCCTTCACTGAGATGTCTTCTTCACTGCGGGACATACTTTTCAAAAAAATTTTAATACCCACTTAAGGGTTTATGAACTTGACTGATTAAAGCTCCTTTATCGTATCCAAGATCTGTTGCTGACCGTCGGACATTATATCAAAAGCGTCAGTCTCCAAGAAAATCTTCCACATAAAAATCACGGCATGGCGTAATGGTAAGACCCACTGGCATTCATAGGCTAAGCCGATACAGTAGGTAAAGCGTGAGCCTGCATTTTCGCGAAAAAGACCTTATCCCTTTTTTTTTCCTCCCCAATTTCAATAACGAAGACATTGTAGCCGGAGCGACCTAGAGCCTTAGACGAGCCTTAGCCTTAGAGCCTTACGATCGAAAGAAAATAAAAGTTCTATTCAAAGGTGCCATAAAGTTGATCAACTTTTGATTCTTTCTCTGGCCTCGTTTTGGTCAAAGCGAAAGACGTCATAACTGAAAGTATTGTTTAATGAAAAAATAATATATAATAATTTCAAAATACATATATATACATTTATATATGTAAACATTCATATATGCATAAAGAGGTCATATAACAGTTTCGGATGCCATTTCACGTAGGTCTGGTCTCCACTATTGCTGTGATGGTTGTCGTGCCGTTCAGGAGGAAATGAGATCGTTTATGAGACAGACTAAAAATGGATTAAAAGAGTTGATTCGTAAAATCAATGACCAAGTCTGAGCGCTCGATACACAGTTTAGTAGTCACAAACTACTAAATGAGTCTTCAAAGCGTGAGAAATCCGCTTTTAGTCTTCACCCTACTCAGTCGACAATTACGCCCCGCTTATCTGGCCACCCCAAGGGCCAGACCTGGGAATAATTCAGATTTTCCAAGTAAGTATACGACTTTGACGTGATAGAACACTGTGAAGGGGAGGAGGAGTGCTAATCTGTAGAATCCATATTCATTTCTGAAGAGGTAAATCAGAAGAGTTTCGTGACATAGAGTTTCTTTGTATTAAAGTGTTCTTGTCCGGTCAATCTTAATGTTGCCAGCTGTTAGCTCTGGGCGACTTCAATATACCAGAACTCATGTGGTCAAACGTTGACATTTCACCGTCTTTGTTGCTTAACTCGCACCACAACTTCCCAACGGGCATGTTCAAAATGTCAGTCGAACATATGTGTCAAATTCTTTAGGCCGGATGCTGGACTTATGCTTCGTTCCTGATCCTGATGTAATTACTCTTTCCAGAACTTTGCTCCTTTCCCTGAGGATCCACATCATCCCACTCTTCAGATTTTAATAGAAAACAATAGCTTAATTGACATTGTTGGCACCTAGTGCCAAAACCTAATATCTTGGCACTGAATGTCATGATAACGCGTCACACCTAGTTATATGAATTTAACTAATAAAATAATAATGTCATTGTATTAATAATTATTGACATAATGTCATTGTATTAATAATTATTGACATTGATAATTAATGGCATTGTCAACACCACCTGAATCATGAAATATGAAACGCATGACCAAGTGGTCTGAGTCAGCAGTCAGAGTCAGCAGTTGTCCGGGTTAACCGTTACGGAAGCACGTCGATAACATTGACCTACTAACCCTAAACCTAGGCATACTTTGTTCAATAACACCTTAGATATAGATATACTTAGCATCATATATAAGAGCAGTTATTCTTAAATAAAGAAAGTTGCGAATACAGAATCAATCGTCTCGTTACTCAGTGCTAACTATAGCACTTAGACGTCATTGCCTTCGAGCGTGCTCCCATGAACGGACCATCATAGGACCATCGATTTATTACATTTTGAATATATTTTTCGACGCTCTCGTGCCGTGGAAATATCCGTCCACTTCAACAAATTCACCTTGATATACAAAGCACTTATTAATTTAAAAGAACATCATGAATAGACTTTTAAATAAACATAAATTATCTGGCTGTACAGTTAGTTATTCAAGATACTTAGTAGCTCGGTCTAATTTCACTGTGCATAACGCTGATTGTTATCGGAGATATATTCGCCGCTGCCGGATTCAGTTTACTTTGGATCCGAAGAAGTTTTATATCTTTGTAAACAGTAAGCGCAAACATGTATCTTTACATCCTCTGCTTACGTTGGAGAACTCATCAGGCTGATCAGGCAATGGCCGATCTCTTTGCAAAGTTTTTACAAACATCGTATTCACCTAGCACAAGTCCATCTCGGCCTTACACTTATAATATCCAATCAGCCAACCTTATAATTTGCTCATCTTATGATCACAGTGGTGTGTTATCGGATCTTCTTAAGGTAAAGCCCGTGTAAACTTCTATCTTGCCCCTTATGTGGAAGGAATCTTATATTACTCCTCTGGATAACAAAGGGAAAAATCCGACGCGGCCAATTATATATTTATAAGAACAATTCCAAAGCTTTTTGAAAAAGATATTACCCCACATTTGCAAAACTTATGTAGTTCAATAATATCTTCGTGCCAACATGGATTCAAGAAGCACCGCTCCTCCACTACCCACTTATTGGATCTAACATCTTTTGTTACGAATGGGTTCTGGAATGTCTTGTAGACACACATTATTTACACTGACTTCACTAAAGCATATGACTCTGTTAACCATTCGCTTCTTATTAGAAAAACCAGTTTATTAGGATTTCCAACTGATCTCCTTATCTGGATTTCGAGTTACTTATCTGAAAGAACCCAACGTGTATTCTGTCGTGTATTCAACGTCTAGAGTCCCCAATACGGAGTACACCGGGATCACATAGAATATGTACAAAAAACTTTCTGACTTTCGCCCTTAGGCGATTAAAATGGGATGCAAATCTTCACCTCCCGTCTTGTCATAGTCGACGGTTATTATTCAATTTACCATTATAAAAAAACCATATAACAATGCTAGGTGTCATGTTTCTATATAATCTTATTTATGGTAATATACACAGCCAGCATTTACTTACACGCTTAAATTTTTACGTTCCTATTAGAAGGAGTAGAAACATTGGTCCTCTACTCCTTAGCCATTGTAGTTCGACATATACCCAATACGGTCCCTCCAGGGTATTATTTTCGGACAATGGTATCTGCCACATCTCGGAACACTCTTCCGTGTAATATCTTACTCCTACTTTTCTCTTAATCTTTCTCGGCCCTATCCCCGCGATGCGAGCCGTACGTTATACGGTAGCATCCTTCGGTCGGTTGGACGGGAGGTGGGCTGTACGTATGCAGAGGGAACCGCGCGATATGTGTAGCAGTTTGACCACTCAAGAATTCCATTGTGAATCAATATATGGTTAGTCGACATGTCTAGCATGCATACTGCGATATGTATGCATGGCACCTTCAAGTCCCATTCACATAAATGCTATTAGGTCCTTCTATTGGCAACCTTGTATTGTGATGATCCTTCCACACTACAGTGTGTTGATTACCACTGTTAAACTTTGTATTTGTCGCGCGTCGATTGCGATACCGATAGATCTAGTTGGTATATTGTATGACATTATCGTGCCCTGATGAAGCGATTGGGCACTGTATATAGTTAAATATCCCCCTAGACCCCCTATGGGGTTCGGAAATTATGGAGTTCGAGAGGTTATACTGAGGAAACTGTAAGTTTGAAGGAAAGCCGTAAGATTGACCCATCTTCTATTGCGCGTTTACGGAAATAACGCAAGCGAATGGTTGTTCGGATTTTACTAAAGGCGTTTATAAATGATGCGCACGAATCGGTGAAGGCGATCTTATTCACCCCAGCAATGTGAATGCAGGTATGCAGCAGCATTGTTTCAGATATGGCCGACCGGGCCGAGATATAGCCGATATATGGCAACTTTTACGCCGGCAGCTCACCAGCATCCTAGAAACGCTTGCATTTACTGAGCCCCAAATAGGAAAATAAAACGATTTGTTTGAAAATATAATCCACCGACTGCCCAGAAACTACCATCACGAGTCATGTTCCAGAAGGAAAAAAATCATAACAAAACGAACTCACTAAATATCAAATCAATCAAAGATAATCGTAAAACGAAACCATCCTCCCGAAAAGGAAGGAAGTCCCGGGCACTGTTCCGGGACCTTCTCTAACGCAATTTGCGAACACACCTGCCGCCCAACCAATGCGATAACCGATACAGGCATCGCCTGAATCCAAAAGGCCCGGACATTTGCAGCTGACCAAACTTGGAGCATGGAAAAAGAATAACAAAGTAAGCCGACAGTGCCAACAAGAGTGCACAACGAAAACGAAATTATTTTTATATCTAAATTGATGCAATGCGCTGCATTATAGTCTTAAACGACATTTTTTAATATTGAGTGAACTCTTCTCTGCCCAAAAACAGTAACAGTGCTACGCACAGTAATAGGTAAGAAATTCTGTAAAGACACTCATAAAACCAAGATACATATACACAATTAATAAATATTTAATAACTCATTTACTATTTACTATGAATATATCCAAAGAGTTAATTTTATTAATATATAAAAAAAAACTTCATAATAATAGCATAAGTCATTTAAAATACTAATCGACCATAAATCAATTCTACCAGAAATTTAATATTGTCCCCGAAATGGCGTTAATAGACTACAACAGTGGACTACACTACTAGTTTTATGAATAAAATAGAATCCAATAATATCGATCCTCATATGACAAATATATGTATATGTATGAAGCATGTATTTAAAACAATAAGTGTATAACAAAAAGGGCGTTAAACAAAGCTAACAATCTATATAAGATCTAATTTTATTCAGTCTTGCCATTACGTTGTCTCTTGTGATATAATAGTCCAGTTCTAATTTCGTAAGTTCATTACATCTGTCTCTATATCTTCGCTATTTAATTGGACCATGATTATTATTATGCTATCATCTCGTTGCTACAAGTCGTAATATACTATCATTGTTCATTCTGAAACTGCCATTCTCGTAGGGCCCAGACACTCGTAGAATATTAGTGGCTTGTAATTGAACTCTGTCACTTTCATTGGCGTTGCCATGGAAATAGCAACATAATTGCTACAATTACGGGTATCGAAGAGAGGATTATTTTATTGCGTTGTACAGGGGGCTCATCAGACTGTTCCGCCATAAGTGTTTTGTCCAATATTGTTGATTTCTTCTGGGAACAGTGGAGCTTTCCGAATTACTGATGCCTTGAATACTTCAGATGACGTTTTGATTCCCACGAGGTTGTCCGGTCCAGGATGCATTTAGAAAACTTTTCCCATAGGCCAACTTATTACGGGCACATTGTCTTCCTTTGTAAGGACTAGCAATCCCTCTTTAATATTTTTATTTCACCACAGCTTCCCAAAGGCCAGAGAAGGATGGTTCTCGTGGAGGAATGGATTTGAAGTCTGTTTCCCTTTTGTTGCAGTGTTGGATTTTGGTGTCTGGAAAGTGCCCTCGACATCCATGGAATCTGCGGAGAGCGGCCAAAAATCCAAAACATTTTTACAATAAATCTTCCTGCTACAATCCACCCAAGTTTCATGTTTTGTAGCATTGCACCATATCTTCCGACATTCTGGTGATTTGAAAGAAGTAGCGAGTAATAGTGCTTGGTCCCGATTAGTAGATCTGTCCCTCCAGGCTTGTCGATCTGGTGATCTGCTAATAGACACTCATTGATATTTGCAATGCCCTATAAGTAAATGGTTCAGCTGGTTGGATAATGTGGGGAAAAACAGTTGTTCTTATTCTGCTAATTATAGGTTGCCCTCCACTGCCTTCGATCCGAAGCTTCGTAACGTGACGTTTTAGTGACAAAATTGATGCTAATCGTTCAGTGATCAAATTGATTTATAATCCTGTGTCTAACATGGCTCTAAATTTAGCTGCTTGTCTGGTTTTTTTCTGGACTGTTACCTTTGCTGTCGCAAGAAAGTTTAATTTCTTATTAGCCGCTGCACCGACAGCTGAGAAATGAAGGCTTATGGATTCCAGGTGCATCAAAGTGTGATGCTTTTTGTCGCTCATGAAACAATTCCTTCCTTTGCATTCCTTTGATTTGTGGTCGGTCTTGAAACAGTGGACACACATTTTTTGTTCTTGAACCCAATATAATCATTCGGATACTGTTTTTGCACGGAACTCCCCACATTTAAATAACGTGTAATTTGGAGCTTTGCAAAAGTAGCACGATGATTGTCTTTCTGACGTACTGGATGCGCATGTAAATAGTTGTCCTCATTTAGCTCGATGTGTCATATAAATCTCTCCGCATTTCCAGAAAATGCTGATGATGGCATATTATAAAATGAACCATGCAGGAAAATAGATCATGAAATTGTTTTCATTTCATTGCAACCCCATCAAATTTTGAAATGTTTATCCGGGACATTTGAACATCAATGCTATTTGTCGTATCCTTTGCCACAAGTGCATTCTGCACCTCTGCTTGCAGTTGTAGGTATGCCTGCTTTTTATATGCACTGTCTATTGGGTTTTTAAATTCATCATAGACTGTCAAGTAAATTTCTTGGACTTGAGCCCCAAAGATTTTGATCGGTCTCCTGGGGCTCCCCCGGATGCCTTGAACTCTCATAAGTCACCGATTAAGGAAGCTACTAGTTCCCCTTGGCGCCGAAATAATCCGACTAGTCGTTTATCCAAGGGGACAACGACACTGGATTGCACTTAAACTTAAACTTGAACCAATCATGGATAGTTTCGTTTGAAAGTATGATGCATTTTGTTTTGGAGTAGGCGCTTCCTATTAATAATTTCGGGGTATCTTCTCCAGCCAATTTCTTGCTGGGCATCTAAGGGGCCTTGAGCACTTGCCTCATCAACGGCTGATTTAAGGGGCAATTTTCTCCCTTTTCATATTTACATTATTGGTTTCTGTATTGTGGAACGATAGAACTCACTATTGTTCTTTCGATTCTTGTTCGATTGATGATCCTGGGCTTGCACGATCACGTCGGGTTCACAAAAATTTTAATCTTTAATAATAAGTCTAAGAAAAGGGTACATAAACCTGCTGGTTAGTTGCCGCAACTTGCACCTGAACAAATTGGAAATAAACAAATAAATGAGTTCAGAATAAGTTTGTCTGAGACTGACATTATAAAAAAAAAAGTTCTATATTTATAAATCTTTAGTATTTATTGTGCTTGTGTTTTTGTTGTATTTATTTTTGTGACTTAATATTAAATATTCATAACTTAACAAAGACCTTAACCTATTTTTGCTCCCCAATTTCAGTAACGAAGACACTGTAGCCATAGCGAGCCGTAAACAAATTCTTTCTATTCAAAGGTGCTATAAAATTGAGCAATATTTTATTTACTCTCTGGCCGCCTGAAAACTCGTTTTGCTCAAGACAAAAGAGGTTATAGCTGAAATTATGGTTTAATGAAAAAATATTAAATAATCATTTTAACATACAGTAGAGAGCAATATTAAGTACATGTTCAAAAATTGATAATTTATTTTTAAGTGAAGGGAACACTTAGGTGTTCTCTGTGTTTGCCGAGGTTTTCTTCAATTTAACAAACCAATATTAAAATCAATAATAAATTATAGCTCTTATAGCGAAAGGATTCTTATAGATACGGAACTTTCTTTAATAAAAGCAGCAATATAGTTCATATCACGTCAGGTTCTATACTAAGTATATGCATAATGAATGTTACTATTGCTTTTAGTTTATATATAGTAAAGGGCTTCTTCCATAATATAAATAAATATGCAATTTGTATGCAAAAAATGCGTTACCATTTGCCTTCGCGTTTATGTGTTGTGAGTACTTAAACATAAATTTTTGAACAAGTACCCAAAATTGCTCCCCACTATAAATAACTACACAATAATAAACACTATTAACAACCATATATGACAATTGCTGCGCTGCAAAACACACACACTAATTATGAAGTACTTTATTGCTGCCTCAGCTAATGTAAAAACAAGAATTGCCTATTGAAATAATATTTTTCATTATATTGCAATGAGAAATTTTTAAAACTTATCAGTTCGGTCTTAGATGGATTAACTCGCAGACCGTTCCTAGTTTTCCAAGCTGAAAGCACTCCTAGCTTGTCGGTCATACGGTCGCATAGTGTTTGTGGAAAGTGTGGAAATTATGTTGTTTATGAAGAGCTCTAATCGTTCAGTGATCAAATTGATTTATAATCCTAAGTCTAACATGGCTCTAAATTTAGCTGCTTGTCCGGTTTTTTTCTGGACTGTTACCTTTGCTGTCGCAAGAAAGTTTAATTCTTATTAGCCGCTGCACCGACAGCTGGGGAATGAAGTGTTATGGATTCCAGGTGCAATCATGAAATTGTTTTCATTTCATTGCATCCCCATCAAATTTTGAAATGTTTATCCGGGACATTTGAACATCAATGCTATTTGTCGTACCCTTTGCCACAAGTGCATTCTGCACCTCTGCTTGCAGTTGTAGGTAAGCCTGCTTTTTATATGCACTGTCTATTGGGTTTTTAAATTCATCATAGACTGTCAAGTGTATTTCTTGGACTTGAGCCCATAAAGATTTTGGTCGGTCTCCTGGGGTTCCCCCGGACGCCTTGAACTCTGGTAAGGCACCGATTACGGAAGCTACTAGTTCCCCTTGGTGCGGAAATAATCCGACTAGTCGTTTATCCATGGGGACAACGACACTGGATTGCTCTTAAGCTTGATTCCCTACTTTTTCTTGTGCCTCTTCCTTCCGACTCAAGCAATGTATCAGCAAGGTTGCTTTCAAAAGTGGCGGCATATTTCTCGCAACTGATCCGAGGGTCCTCAGTGAATTTGATGCAGCTTGATTCGAATTTCAAATTCATTCTATTCAAAGGTACTATAAAATTGAGCAATATTTTATTTTCTCTCTGGCCGCATGAAAACTCGTTTTGCTCAAGACAAAGACGTTATAGCTAAAATTATGGTTTAATGAAAATATAATAAATAATCATTTTAACATACAGTAGAGAGCAATATAAAGTACATGTTCAAAAATTGATAATTTATTTTTAAGTTATTAAGTCATGTGCATTTAATATTAAAACACAAAAAACACAAGCACTATAAGTATATAATAGAGACAATATTAGGTCATAGCCTAAATAAAGAACGATGAACATTAAAAACCAAACCTTTCAGAAACAACGAACTGCTGACGGTGCAAGTCAATGCAACCGACAAATTAGTGCAGAATATTACATTTTGAAATTGTTAATTTATCATTTTTATGTTTTTGCTATATTTCCATTAATTTACCACCTAAGCAATATCCATGTATCAAAATAGCTATAAATATTGAACTTTTATACTAATAATGTCAGTCTCAGACAATCCCATTCTGAACTCAATTCTTTCTCCACGTCCAATTTGTTCAAGTGAAAGTTGCGGCAACAAACCAGCAATCGGTTCATGTACCCTTTGCTCAAAAGATTTATTACAGATTAACATTTTGGTGACCCCGACGTGATCCTGCAAGCCAGGATCACTAATCGAACAAGAGTCAATAGGACCGAATAGAGATTTCTATCGTTCCACAATAGAAAATTCAGGAAGACTCCTGCTAAGAGAGCATTCCCCAACTTCCGGTGCCGCGGCTAACAAGAATTACAACCTTCTTGCAACAGCAAAGGTAGCGGTCCAGGCAGAGAACGGTCAAGTAGCCAAATTTCGAGCCTTACTAGACTCAAGATCACAGATCAATTTGACACTGAAGGATTGGCATCAATGTTGTCATTAACGCGCCACAATACAAAGCTCCGGATCGAGGGAATTGGAGGACAACCAAGAATGAGCAGAGCTAGAGTAACTATCCTCGTTAGCTCTCTTCACGGGGATTTCAGCCAGCGCTTAGAAGCCTTTGTCCTTCCCCACATCATAGCTGACCAGCCAGATCAACCACTTACTTATTGTGCGTTAAAAATACCCAATGAGTGTCAGTTAGCAGATCCCCAGTTTGATAAACCTGGCAGGATAGATCTACTAATCGGCGCCGAGCACTATTACTCGCTACTCCTTCCAAATCAGCGGAAGAGCTGGTGCCATGCTACAAAACACGAAACTAGGATGGATTGTAGCAGGTGGAATTAAATCCATAGCGCAATCCGCCATAGCCTCTGGTGTCAGCGTCGGTGAAGAAACTGACGCATTAATTAAAAGGTTTTGGAAGCTAGACAATTTGGACAACCAATCGAAACATCGATCTCCGTCAGAAGTACATTGCGAGAAATTCTTTGTAGAAACTCTAAAAAGAGCGGAAGTCGGAAGATTTATTGTGAAACTACCATTCGCCGAACACCCTTCAGCCCTGGGGGAGTCAAAAGATATTGCTATCAAAAGGTTCCTAGCCCTAGAGCGACGATTAGAGGGTGATGTTCGGAAAGGATATTCCGACTTCATGAAAGAATATGAAGCTTTGGGACATATGAAGGCTGTTCCAACGACACATATACCCAAAAATCATTATTTCATACCACAAAACATAACACAATGTGTTTCATAACACAAAACTACGAGTGGTTTTCGATGCTTCATGCAAAACATCAAGTGGAAAATCCTTGAACGACATGCTACATACAGGACCCACGGCTCAGAGCGAGCTATTGTCCATACTACTACGCTTCAGAACACACAAATATGTGTTCACAGCGGACATAGAAAAGATGTACCGTCAAGTATGGATCAATCCAGATAATCAGTTCCATCAGCTTATAGTCTGGAGAAACGATCCATCCGAGGATCTTAAGTACTATAGACCTAAAACCGTCACGTATGGAACCAAAACAGCTCCATTTTTGGCCACGAAATGCCTAAATCATTTAGCAATCCGGTCACGAGACAACTACCCGTTCAAATAACTTCTACGTAGGGTCTGCGACGCTTGAAAATGACTTCTACGTAGACGATTACTTGACGGGTGCTGACTCAGTGGCAGAAGCAGTTCAAATCCAAAGTGAACTGAATAAAATATTACTACCACACGGTTTCAAATTGCGAAAGTGGTGCTCAAATATACCAGATCTTATGTGGTCCAATGTTGAGAATTCACCGTCCTTAATGCTTAACTCGCACCACGACTTCCCTGCGGGTATGTTCGACATGTCACTCGGGCAAATTAACCACGTTAGAAATTCCTTAGGTCGGCTGCTAGACTTGTGTTTCGTTTCTGATCCTGATGGATTTGCTCTTTCTAGAACTTTGCCCCTTTCTAACCCTGAGGATCCGTATCATCCCACTCTTGAAGTTTTAATCGAAAACAACAGCTTCATTGACCTTAAGTCTAAACTTAAATCTCAAAAAGTACGTTTCTTCCGTAAGGCTGACTTTACTAAACTAAACGAGTTAATTCTTGAATTTGATTGGTCCGATTTACTGGCATGTGAAGATATTAATATTGCCTTAAATAAATTTTATCACACTTTGTATTTATTTTTCGACGCTTGCGTGCCATGGAAATATCCGTCTGGTTCAATTAATTCACCTTGGTATACAAGGCATCTATTAAATTTAAAGAACGCGATGAATAGACTTTTAAATAAACATAAATTATCTGGCTGTACAGTTAGTTATTCAAGATACTTAGTAGCTCGGTCAAATTTCACCGTGCATAACGCCGAATGTTATAGGAGTTATATTCGCCGCTGCCGGATTCAGTTTACTCAGAACCCGAAGCAGTTTTATAACTTTGTAAACACTAAGCGCAAATCTGTATCTTTTCCGTCTCTGCTTACGTTTGAGAACTCTTCTGCGAACACTGATCTGGCAATGGCCGATCTCTTTGCAAAGTTTTTTCAAACAACGTATTCACATAGCACCACTCCAGCTCAGCCTTACACTTATAATATCCAATCAGCCAACCTTATTTTTTGCCCATCTTTTGATCAAAGTGGTGTGTTATCGGATCTTCTTAGGGTTAAGCCCGTGTATTCGCCAGGCCCCGATGGAGTACCAGGCTGTGTGCTGAGGAACTGCGCCGTGGCCCTGTGCAAACCGCTTCTTAAACTTTTTAATTTATCGCTGAAGACCTCGATTTTTCCCCTTATGTGGAAGGAATCTTACATTATCCCTCTGCATAAAAAAGGGAAAAAATCGGATGCTTCAAATTATAGAGGCATTTCTAAATTGTCAGCAATTCCAAAGCTTTTCGAAAAACTTATTACTCCACATTTGCAACACCTATGTAGTTCAATAATATCCCCGTGCCAACATGGCTTTATGAAGCGCCGCTCCACCACCACCAACTTATTGGAGCTAACATCTTTTGTCACGGATGGGTTCCGGAATGGCTTACAAACAGACGTCATTTACACTGACTTCAGTAAAGCATTTGATTCTGTTAACCATTCGCTTCTTATAAGTAAACTCAGTCTTTTGGGATTCCCAACTGATCTCCTTATCTGGATTTCGAGCTACTTATCTGGAAGAACCCAACGTGTCTTCTTTAAAGATGTTACCTCGCGTACAGTCCGCGTCACATCTGGGGTGCCTCAAGGAAGCCATCTTGGACCCTTACTTTTTACTTTGTTTATTAATGACTTGCCCCTTGCCTTAACTGACTCACTAGTACTAATGTACGCTGACGATGTTAAGCTTTGTCTTCAATATAGATCTACTAGCGCCCAATCTAGACTTCAATCCGATTTGGATAAATTTCAAAATTGGTGCTTAGCAAATGACCTAAAGCTTAATGGATCGAAATGTAAACTCATGTCATTTTATCGATCTAGCCCTCACCAGGCTACGTACTTTCTCTATGGGATTGCCTTAGAACGTTTAACTCAGGTTAACGATCTGGGAGTCCTATTAGATTTGAAACTTAAATTTACCGACCATATATCCACCATGGTTAATAAAGCTATGGGTGTGCTTGGTTTTATTAAAAGATGGTCAAAAGAATTCAACGACCCATACATTACAAAAACTTTATACACATCATTGGTCCGTCCGATTCTTGAGTATGGATCGTGTGTCTGGAGTCCACAATACGGTGTGCACCAAGATCACATAGAATCCGTATAAAAAAACTTTCTCATTTTCGCACTTAGGGGACTCAATTGGAATGCAAGCCTTCACCTTCCCTCCTATCATAGTAGACTTTTATTAATCAACTTACCACCATTAACAAACCGTAGAACGATGCTGGGTGTCATGTTTCTATTTAATCTTATTAATGGTAATGTAGACAGCCAGCATTTATTAACACGCTTAAATTTCAACGTTCCTAGTAGGACTCGAAACTTTCGTCCTCTACTCCTTAGCCATTGTAGCTCGACATATGCCCAACACGATCCGTTCAGGGTTTTATGTTCGGACTACAATGGTCTCTACCACGTTTTGTCCCTTTGCTCTACTAACAATCTTAAATCCATTATACTAAACACCTTATCTTTGCAACACTTTTCCTCGTGATTTCATACTCCTATTCCTCTCTTTTACTCTCTTGGATCTATCCCCGCGATTCGAGCCGTACGTTATGCGGCAGCGTCCCTCGATCGGTTGGACGGGAGGTGGGCTGTACGTATGCAGTGGGAACCGCGTGAAATAATGCAGGTATATTTCAAGGAATACCCAAAGAGGATACCGTGAGCGAAGTAAAATTGGGTGAGGCCTTGGACCAATACAATGTTAAAACCCTCGGCCTGATATGGATGCCCAATAAAGACCAACTTTGCGGAAGATCGCAGCAAGGCGAAGCGTTGGTCATCACAAAACGAGTGGTTTGCTCTGAGTTATCAGAAATTTTTGACCCTATACGTTTGACCCTATAGGCGTCCGTTGTAGTAAAGGCAAAGATATTTATGTAACACCTCTGGGAATTGAAATTGGCTTGGGATGAGGAATTGCCCTTGGAACTTCAGACCGATTGGAAAAACTATCGCTCTGACCTGCAAAGTTTAAATGAACTGCAAATTCCAAGACACATATTTGACGGAAAGGTACCAGTCACTCAAAAATTACACACCTTCGTGGACCCCTCAGAAAGAGCATATGGCGCAGCAATATACGTACGAGCAACCTATAAAAATAAGCAAACCTCAGTAAGGCTGCTATGTTCCAAATCCAGAGTAGCACCCACAGCGAAGCAATCCTTGCCCAGACTAGAGTTGTGCGCAGCAGTCCTCGGCGCAGAGCTGACGCACAGAGTCAGACAAGATTTACGCTTGTCTGAGGACAAGGTTTCTGGGTTCTTTTGGACTGATTCATCCGTCGTGTTAGGGTGGATCAATGCAACGGCTTCCACTTACCACACGTTTGTGGCAAATCGGATAGCCAAGATTCAAGAAGTGACGGAACATTCTCAATGGCGTCACGTATCATCCGCCAACAATGCAGCCGACGTCTTGTCCAGAGGAATAGCAGCTAGCAAACTTTCAAGCAACAGTATGTGGTTTTATGGACCCCTGTTTTTACATGGACGCAGGGAGAACTGGACAAAGATGCCAGCCATTACTTCCACGAATTTAGAGCAAAAAACCAAATTCGTCAGCATGGCGGCTGCTAAGGACACATTCGGAGGGGAGATTTACAACTGTAGGCACAGTAACTCCTTTTACAAATTACAACGGATTGTTGCGTACATGCTGCGGTTCTGTTATAAGGCAAATAGAGCGCCAACGAAGGCACTATGTCTGGGAGAGCTAAACCAGGCACGCACAATTATCCTACGCACAATTCAGCAACTCGAATTTTATGCAGAGTGCAAACAGCTCAAACGTTATAAAACAGTGGACAAAAAGAGTTCCCTTGTGTTATTGGCTTCCATCTTTGGACCTGATGGGTTAATTCGAGTAGGAGGCAGACTCGAACACTCAAACCTATCCGAGGGCGCAAAACATCCAGTCGTGCTCCCCTACAATGACACAATTGTAAAAATGATCCTAAGGGAGCTACATGATACCAACATGCAATGCGGTGCCCAAGCCTTGCGTGCTATCGCTCGGCAACAATATTGGATCATCAATGACAAAACAATGGCGAGAAACAATTGTACACATGCGGTGTACCAGAATGAAGCCCAAATTAATGAATCAAATTATGGGAAATCTACCAGTCGAAAGAGTCACGCAGGCTCGCCCATTCTTTAACTCTGGAGTAGATTACTGTGGCCCCATATGGATTCATCACAAGATCCGAGGCAAACGTCCTGACAAGGCCTATATCGCAGTGTTCTGTTGTTTCTCCACGAAGGCAGTGCATTTGGAGTTGGTAAGCGATCTCACAACAGACGCCTTTTTGGCCGCTCTCCGCCGGTTTCTCGGACGTCGAGGAAAGTGCCAGACGATCCATTGCGATAATGCAACAAATTTTGTGGTAGCCAACAATAAATTAAAAGAGCTCGAAACCGCTAATTTCTCTACCAATGCGATGGACGCCATAGTTCAACATTGCAACAAAAGGGAAGTAGACTTCAAGTTCATTCCCCCACGCGCACCATCATTCGGTGGCCTATAGGAGGCTGCGGTAAAATCCGCAAAACGGCTGCTTGTTTCAGTTACAGCCACGGCATCGTTAAGCTTCGAAGAACTCAACACTGTGGTCATTGAAGTCGAGGCGATCCTCAATTCACGGCCTATCACTCCCATGTCATCAGACCGCCAGGACACTTCCTGATTGGAGAACCATTAACTGCTCCTCCCGATACCAACATTGCGCACGGCAAACTATTAGTAAAAGATGGGAACTGGTATCACGACTGAAGCATGCCTTTTGGAAACAATGGTCGAGCGAGTATCTGCAAGAACTCCAAAATCGTCCCAAATGGAAAACGGCGTCTCCAAATATTCATGAGGGATTGCTAGTCCTTATAAAGGAAGACAATGTGCCTGTAATGAGCTGGCCTATGAGAAGAGTTCTTAAAACGTATCCAGGACCGGACAACCACGTTCGGGTAGTGGACGTCTTCTGGAATATTCAAGAGACCAGTGACTCGGTTAGCTCCACTGTTCCCAGAAGAAGTCAGCAACAAGTGCCCATTAGACGACACCCTCAAGGCAGACCAGTCTAATGAGCCTCCGGTACAACGCAAAAAAGGGATCCTCCCATCAATGCCTGTAATCTTTGCACTTATGTTGCTACTTCCACTAGCGATGGCAACTCCAATCAAAGTGACAAAGTTCAGTAACAAGCCAGGAATATTCTACGAACGTTTAGGATTCACGAGAATGGTAGTTTCCGAATGGACAATGATAGTATATTACGACTTGAATCCCTACTGGAATGATATGAATATACTTTCAGTTGGATTAGCGGAACTCTCACATAAGTGCCAGGAAATGACAAACGTAGCAGCATGCAATTCCATTCTAGACCATTTTAGACATCTAGTTGCAGAGCTTGAGTCAGGAAACAACCTTATGCATCACTCACGGCAACTTAGATCACCGTTTAATGTTATTGGAACCATAGCCAATTCATTATTCGGCGTGCTTGACTCCACATACGCAGAAGATATGGCCAAAACTATAACAAAGGTTAAAGGCAACGAGGCTTTCCTCTTACAGCTGCTTCAGAACCAGACATCCATGGTTGACTCCACCATTAATTTGGTGCAAAAAGGAAGTTTGGCTACCAACAACCGCTTGAGATCTTTGGAACAACAGATGACCCTCATAAATAAGCAACGAGGACAGCACCAAGGAGCACATTTGGAGCAAGCATTTATGATTCCCACAACACAAATGAATCTACTTGCAAATGGTTGACAGCGAATGCAGAGTGTGATAACTGATGTGTTAACTGATGTTCGCCATAGAATAATCAGTCCAATTTTAATATCACCTACACAGTTACGAGATCAACTCGATCAAATTCGGGATCATTTACCACCCAACCAAATCTTGCCAGTCGCCACTACTGATGTTCTGCAGCTCTACAAAATAATGTATGCGCAAGGCAGTACAACTGATACTCACGCCATCTTTCGAATAACAATACCACTGGTATCGTCAGAGTTATTGGACGTCTTTAGCATTGTGCCCATCCCAATATGGGAATCGAAAGGCTGGACATTGTACAATCTTCAGACAACGATCATAGCTGTCAATGCCCATAGAGATCGTTTTATAGGTTTTAATAAGGACGAATTCAGAAGATGCATACCTATGAAAATTGACCAACATATTTGTTTCAATCACTTAACGGTATACAATGTAGACAGTAGATGCGAATTCCAGTTATTTAATAACAAGACTGGAATAGAATGTCACAGCAGAATGTCTTGTGTACTCCAGCATGGTATAAAAACTCTCCAATCTAACCAATGGATCTTCGCAACCAAGAAACCAATGGAACTGCAGGCGGTTTGCAAAGGAGTTTCATCAACTATCAACATAAGGGCGACTGGTATGCTGAACTTGTCTATTGGATGCACTGCACGCAATGTCAATATAAGTTTGACTACGTTCGGCACAACTGACCACTGAAGTACAAACATCGTTCAGTCGATTCGGAAATATCTCCCAGCCCATAAATTCCATAGAAGAAATATCTGACGTCGAGGAAAGTGCCAGACGATCCATTGCGATAATGCAACAAATTTTGTGGTAGCCAAAAATAAATTAAAAGAGCTCGAAACCGCTAATTTCTCTACCAATGCGATGGACGCCATAGTTCAACATTGCAACAAAAGGGAAGTAGACTTCAAATTCATTCCCCCACGCGCACCATCGTTCGGTGGCCTATAGGAGGCTGCGGTAAAATCCGCAAAACGGCTGCTTGTTTCAGTTACAGCCACGGCATCGTTAAGCTTCCGTGAGCGAAGTAAAATTGGGTGAGGCCTTGGACCAATACAGTGTTAAAACCCTCGGCCTGATATGAATGCCCAATAAAGACCAACTTTGCGGAAGATCGCAGCAAGGCGAAGCGTTGGTCATCACAAAACGAGTGGTTTGCTCTGAGTTATCAGAAATTTTTGACCCTATACGTTTGACCCTATAGGCGTCCGTTGTAGTAAAGGCAAAGATATTTATGTAACACCTCTGGGAATTGAAATTGGCTTGGGATCAGGAATTGCCCTTGGAACTTCAGACCGATTGGAAAAACTATCGCTCTGACCTGCAAAGTTTAAATGAACTGCAAATTCCAAGACACATATTTGACGGAAAGGTACCAGTCACTCAAAAATTACACACCTTCGTGGACCCCTCAGAAAGAGCATATGGCGCAGCAATATACGTACGAGCAACCTATAAAAATAAGCAAACCTCAGTAAGGCTGCTATGTTCCAAATCCAGAGTAGCACCCACAGCGAAGCAATCCTTGCCCAGACTAGAGTTGTGCGCAGCAGTCCTCGGCGCAGAGCTGACGCACAGAGTCAGACAAGATTTACGCTTGTCTGTGGACAAAGTTACCGGGTTCTTTTGGACTGATTCATCCGTCGTGTTAGGGTGGATCAATGCAACGGCTTCCACTTACCACACGTTTGTGGCAAATGGGATAGCCAAGATTGAAGAAGTGACGAAACAGTCTCAATGGTGTCATGTATCATCCGTCAACAAAGCAGCCGATGTCTTGTCCAGAGGAATAGCAGCTAGCAAACTTTCAAGCAACAGTATGTGGTTTTATGGACCCCTGTTTTTACATGGACCCAGGGAGAACTGGACAAAGATGCCAGCCATTATTTCGACGAATTTAGAGCAAAAAACCAAAATCGTCAGCATGGCGGCTGCTAAGGACACATTCGGAGGGAGATTTACTGTAGGCACAGTAACTCCTTTTACAAATTACAAAGGATTGTTGCGTACATGCTGCGGTTCTGTTATAAGGCAAATAGAGCGCCAACGAAGGCACTATGTCTGGGCGAGCTAAACCAGGCACGCACAATTATCCTACGCACAATTAAGCAAATCGAATTTCACACGGAGTGCAAACAGCTCAAACGTTATAAAACAGTGGACAAAAAGAGTTCCCTTGTGTTATTGGCTCCCATCTTTGGACCTGATGGGTTAATTCGAATAGGAGGCAGACTCGAACACTCAAACCTATCCGCGGGCGGAAAACATCCAGTCGTGCTCCCCTACAATGACACAATTGTAAAAATGATCCTATGGGAGCTACATGAGACCAACATGCAAGGCGGTGCCCAAGCCTTGCGTGCTATCGCTCGGCAACAATATTGGATCATCAATGACAAAACAATGGCGAGAAACAATTGTACACATGCGGTGTACCAGAATGAAGCCCAAATTAATGAATCAAATTATGGGAAATCTACCAGTCGAAAGAGTCACGCAGGCTCGGCCATTCTTTAACTCTGGAGTAGATTACTGTGGCCCCATATGGATTCATCACAAGATCCGAGGCAAACGTCCTGACAAGGCCTATATCGCAGTGTTCTGTTGTTTCTCCACGAAGGCAGTGCATTTGGAGTTGGTAAGCGATCTCACAACAGACGCCTTTTTGGCCGCTCTCCGCCGGTTTCTCGGACGTCGAGGAAAGTGCCAGACGATCCATTGCGATAATGCAACAAATTTTGTGGTAGCCAACAATAAATTAAAAGAGCTCGAAACCGCTAATTTCTCTACCAATGCGATGGACGCCATAGTTCAACATTGCAACAAAAGGGAAGTAGACTTCAAATTCATTCCCCCACGCGCACCATCATTCGGTGGCCTATGGGAGGCTGCGGTAAAATCCGCAAAACGGCTGCTTGTTTCAGTTACAGCCACGGCATCGTTAAGCTTCGAAGAACTCAACACTGTGGTCATTGAAGTCGAGGCGATCCTCAATTCACGGCCTATCACTCCCATGTCATCAGACCGCCAGGACACTTCCTGATTGGAGAACCATTAACTGCTCCTCCCGATACCAACATTGCGCACGGCAAACTATTAGTAAAAGATGGGAACTGGTATCACGACTGAAGCATGCCTTTTGGAAACAATGGTCGAGCGAGTATCTGCAAGAACTCCAAAATCGTCCCAAATGGAAAACGGCGTCTCCAAATATTCATGAGGGATTGCTAGTCCTTATAAAGGAAGACAATGTGCCTGTAATGAGCTGGCCTATGAGAAGAGTTCTTAAAACGTATCCAGGACCGGACAACCACGTTCGGGTAGTGGAAACGTCTTCTGGAATATTCAAGAGACCAGTGACTCGGTTAGCTCCACTGTTCCCAGAAGAAGTCAGCAACAAGTGCCCATTAGACGACACCCTCAAGGCAGACCAGTCTAATGAGCCTCCGGTACAACGCAAAAAGGGATCCTCCCATCAATGCCTGTAATCTTTGCACTTATGTTGCTACTTCCACTAGCGATGGCAACTCCAATCAAAGTGACAAAGTTCAGTAACAAGCCAGGAATATTCTACGAACGTTTAGGATTCACGAGAATGGTAGTTTCCGAATGGACAATGATAGTATATTACGACTTGAATCCCTACTGGAATGATATGAATATACTTTCAGTTGGATTAGCGGAACTCTCACATAAGTGCCAGGAAATGACAAACGTAGCAGCATGCAATTCCATTCTAGACCATTTTAGACATCTAGTTGCAGAGCTTGAGTCAGGAAACAACCTTATGCATCACTCTCGGCAACTTAGATCACCGTTTAATGTTATTGGAACCATAGCCAATTCATTATTCGGCGTGCTTGACTCCACATACGCAGAAGATATGGCCAAAACTATAACAAAGGTTAAAGGCAACGAGGCTTTCCTCTTACAGCTGCTTCAGAACCAGACATCCATGGTTGACTCCACCATTAATTTGGTGCAAAAAGGAAGTTTGGCTACCAACAACCGCTTGAGATCTTTGGAACAACAGATGACCCTCATAAATAAGCAACGAGGACAGCACCAAGGAGCACATTTGGAGCAAGCATATATGATTCCCACAACACAAATGAATCTACTTGCAAATGGTTGACAGCGAATGCAGAGTGTGATAACTGATGTGTTAACTGATGTTCGCCATAGAACAATCAGTCCAATTTTAATATCACCTACACAGTTACGAGATCAACTCGATCAAATTCGGGATCATTTACCACCCAACCAAATCTTGCCAGTCGCCACTACTGATGTTCTGCAGCTCTAAAAAATAATGTATGCGCAAGGCAGTACAACTGATACTCACGCCATCTTTCGAATAACAATACCACTGGTATCGTCAGAGTTATTGGACGTCTTTAGCATTGTGCCCATCCCAATATGGGAATCGAAAGGCTGGACATTGTACAATCTTCAGACAACGATCATAGCTGTCAATGCCCATAGAGATCGTTTTATAGGTTTTAATAAGGACGAATTCAGAAGATGCATACCTATGAAAATTGACCAACATATTTGTTTCAATCACTTAACGGTATACAATGTAGACAGTAGATGCGAATTCCAGTTATTTAATAACAAGACTGGAACAGAATGTCACAGCAGAATGTCTTGTGTACTCCAGCATGGTATAAAAACTCTCCAATCTAACCAATGGATCTTCGCAACCAAGAAACCAATGGAACTGCAGGCGGTTTGCAAAGGAGTTTCATCAACTATCAACATAAGGGCGACTGGTATGCTGAACTTGTCCATTCGATGCACTGCACGCAATGTCAATATAAGTTTGACTACGTTCGGCACCACTGACCACTGAAGTACAAACATCGTTCAGTCGATTCGGAAATATCTCCCAGCCCATAAATTCCATAGAAGAAATATCTGACGTCGAGGAAAGTGCCAGACGATCCATTGCGATAATGCAACAAATTTTGTGGTAGCCAAAAATAAATTAAAAGAGCTCGAAACCGCTAATTTCTCTACCAATGCGATGGACGCCATAGTTCAACATTGCAACAAAATGGAAGTAGACTTCAAATTCATTCCCCCACGCGCACCATCGTTCGGTGGCCTATAGGAGGCTGCGGTAAAATCCGCAAAACGGCTGCTTGTTTCAGTTACAGCCACGGCATCGTTAAGCTTCCGTGAGCGAAGTAAAATTGGGTGAGGCCTTGGACCAATACAGTGTTAAAACCCTCGGCCTGATATGAATGCCCAATAAAGACCAACTTTGCGGAAGATCGCAGCAAGGCGAAGCGTTGGTCATCACAAAACGAGTGGTTTGCTCTGAGTTATCAGAAATTTTTGACCCTATACGTTTGACCCTATAGGCGTCCGTTGTAGTAAAGGCAAAGATATTTATGTAACACCTCTGGGAATTGAAATTGGCTTGGGATGAGGAATTGCCCTTGGAACTTCAGACCGATTGGAAAAACTATCGCTCTGACCTGCAAAGTTTAAATGAACTGCAAATTCCAAGACACATATTTGACGGAAAGGTACCAGTCACTCAAAAATTACACACCTTCGTGGACCCCTCAGAAAGAGCATATGGCGCAGCAATATACGTACGAGCAACCTATAAAAATAAGCAAACCTCAGTAAGGCTGCTATGTTCCAAATCCAGAGTAGCACCCACAGCGAAGCAATCCTTGCCCAGACTAGAGTTGTGCGCAGCAGTCCTCGGCGCAGAGCTGACGCACAGAGTCAGACAAGATTTACGCTTGTCTGAGGACAAGGTTTCTGGGTTCTTTTGGACTGATTCATCCGTCGTGTTAGGGTGGATCAATGCAACGGCTTCCACTTACCACACGTTTGTGGCAAATCGGATAGCCAAGATTCAAGAAGTGACGGAACATTCTCAATGGCGTCACGTATCATCCGCCAACAATGCAGCCGACGTCTTGTCCAGAGGAATAGCAGCTAGCAAACTTTCAAGCAACAGTATGTGGTTTTATGGACCCCTGTTTTTACATGGACGCAGGGAGAACTGGACAAAGATGCCAGCCATTACTTCCACGAATTTAGAGCAAAAAACCAAATTCGTCAGCATGGCGGCTGCTAAGGACACATTCGGAGGGGAGATTTACAACTGTAGGCACAGTAACTCCTTTTACAAATTACAACGGATTGTTGCGTACATGCTGCGGTTCTGTTATAAGGCAAATAGAGCGCCAACGAAGGCACTATGTCTGGGCGAGCTAAACCAGGCACGCACAATTATCCTACGCACAATTCAGCAACTCGAATTTTATGCAGAGTGCAAACAGCTCAAACGTTATAAAACAGTGGACAAAAAGAGTTCCCTTGTGTTATTGGCTTCCATCTTTGGACCTGATGGGTTAATTCGAGTAGGAGGCAGACTCGAACACTCAAACCTATCCGAGGGCGCAAAACATCCAGTCGTGCTCCCCTACAATGACACAATTGTAAAAATGATCCTAAGGGAGCTACATGATACCAACATGCAAGGCGGTGCCCAAGCCTTGCGTGCTATCGCTCGGCAACAATATTGGATCATCAATGACAAAACAATGGCGAGAAACAATTGTACACATGCGGTGTACCAGAATGAAGCCCAAATTAATGAATCAAATTATGGGAAATCTACCAGTCGAAAGAGTCACGCAGGCTCGCCCATTCTTTAACTCTGGAGTAGATTACTGTGGCCCCATATGGATTCATCACAAGATCCGAGGCAAACGTCCTGACAAGGCCTATATCGCAGTGTTCTGTTGTTTCTCCACGAAGGCAGTGCATTTGGAGTTGGTAAGCGATCTCACAACAGACGCCTTTTTGGCCGCTCTCCGCCGGTTTCTCGGACGTCGAGGAAAGTGCCAGACGATCCATTGCGATAATGCAACAAATTTTGTGGTAGCCAACAATAAATTAAAAGAGCTCGAAACCGCTAATTTCTCTACCAATGCGATGGACGCCATAGTTCAACATTGCAACAAAAGGGAAGTAGACTTCAAATTCATTCCCCCACGCGCACCATCATTCGGTGGCCTATGGGAGGCTGCGGTAAAATCCGCAAAACGGCTGCTTGTTTCAGTTACAGCCACGGCATCGTTAAGCTTCGAAGAACTCAACACTGTGGTCATTGAAGTCGAGGCGATCCTCAATTCACA